>VDFB02105785.1:472353857-472493847 GCA_007258455.2 Sequoia sempervirens
ACAAGAGAATAATTTTATTATTCATAAAATGGAGCTTCTTACATGCAGAGGATCTCAATCCTCAAGTTCTACAACACATGCAAGTTACAAAAAGCTACATAATAACCCTTTCACAATATGCGAGCTTGTCCCCCAAAAAGTTACCCAAAAATTAGAAACCTGCCCATAAATAGAGCTCCTCATTAGTTTGGAGCCAAAACAACATTAAAATTTGAGTTTAGGCGGTTTGGCGCCGAAAATTTACAACATGAAGTTCAAATTTCAAAAGAGCATTTGCAATTGTATCTTCTAGAAGGTGCGCCAACTTCCCGGGGCCATAACTTTTGATCCGGGACTCTGATTCGCGAACTGTTTGAACCGTTGGAAAGGTCACGAAGTCAACAACGCACTCAAAAATTTCTATGTCAATTTTAGCAAGTTTTGGGGCCATTCCGAGAACTCTAAGTGCCTCAAATCTAACTCGGAAGATTTTTAGGTGCAAATATGGGAAACTAAAACTACAATATCTTTCCACCCAAGAATAGAAAATCAAAACCATAAATTGGGAATTTCATTATGACAAAAAGGGTATCCAAAAATGTAAAAATATCTAAAAATTGAGAAACTTGAAATTTAACTATTTTTGGGTGATGCAAGATTGCCCTTACACCACTGGATGCTCCTGCATCAAGATCGTGGTCTGCTTCCTTGACGGTTCAGGTATACATTTCTAACTCTACTACTTCTTTGATCTACTTTATTGAAGCACTCATTAGTATTTGTGCTTGCTAAAGTGGGGGAAAAATGTATAGGAGCGAATTTTCACCCCTTATGTAAATTCCCCTTTTACACTTCGTCACCTTAGAAAAGAAAATTTGAAGGTGAAAACCCACACCAGCCTGTTGCCTTCATTCCAATTGGCATTTGTTTTGTGTGTCAGCAGAAGAATTTCTGTCGGAGATACCCTCACAACGCACAGACATTTGTGTAGTTCGCACTTACATCCTTGATGGATTCCTACATTTGAAGCCTACAGAGGTGCTACACTTCCCATTGGGGTTAATTTGTAACACCCCTCTTCGACCAACCAACCCGAATATGGTCGTTTTTCTCATTCTCCCTTCAAATTCACTCATTCTTCATGCATTTCATCTTCTACACATCCTTCTAAGCACTCATCTTGATCTCTCCAAGAATTTTTGCATTCACTTCTTGCACTCTCAACCTTCAAGTAGCACTTTGCACTCCATAGTAGCAACAACAACACTCCATTAACTCTGTAGAGCAAGTGTGGAACAAACACTATTGCAGCAGGGGATTGAGTCCTCTCATTTTCTCTTCCATTAGCTAGTGAGCTCTTGGTGGAGGTGGTAATCTTTCTACTCCTCTCCTCTACGATTTGGTTGAGTAGCACATTATTGTTTTGTAGTGTTATTGTGTTCATTTCTTTCATTCTCTTTTATCATACTTTTTCTCCATCATCGCTATCTGGGTTGTCCGTGGAGGTGGAAACACCAAAACGGGGGTCTGACTAAGGCAGGCCCCTATACACCCACCCAAAAAATTTCCTCTTTCTTGTGTGTAGGTGGAAGTATACTTGGAGCTAGCTATCGAACATGCTCTTTTGTGAGATCATTCTTGTCACCCTAGCTTTAATCTACTTGCTCTATCACATCTGTTTATATATTTCTTATTTCATAGTGTTGTTTTGTTCTCTTAAAAAACATTAGCTAGGTCGTTAGTCTATTTTCTAGTGGTTCACCTTGTCTTTTTAGTCCTTTGGTCATACAGACGTCTATGCACTTGAGAGACGCTAGCGCATTGCGCTGTCATCCCGAAACTACGCTCTTTTCCTCGGGCAGAGAGCTACTTGAGGCACAATGTTGAACTCAAAAACTGGCTCGCTTACCCCCATTCTAAGTTTCGGGTCTGCAGAGTGATTGAAGGACCTTATAGTCCTCATCATTCTCGTCCCTCATCTCTAAACATTCCTTTAAGCTAAGGTAAGTTAGGGCAACCTTCCGCTCTTGGCTCTCCACGACTTGGGGCCTTAAACGTGGTGGGTCACCCTCTCTTACAAATACTAACAAATCGACCCACTTTTTGGCAGCAATTGGAGAATAAATCAACTCTCCATGTGATAGAATTCAACTATCAACAATAAGAAAACTTTTGTGATAAACAAAACACAATGGTGGCATGATTTTACTCTCAAGAGAAATAGTCAATAACAAAAGCATGCCACCCATTATAGCATCGACTTAGTTTATGTTGAGTATTGACTCATATACTTAATTGATTAGATAAATTCATCGATTGTTCAATGTATTTAACAACTATTTGATTTGTTACAGCAAATCATGGTGATGTTGTTGACCAAGTCCATGATACATAAAGGCATTGGCCTTTCTCATTATCAAATTTAATGTTTATATAGTTTTTAGATTTATACTCTCTCTTTAGTATGACAGCAAGAGCATTAAAAATGCCTCATGAATACAGCCATATTCATCTCAAGGTTTTGGAAATTAAGTCGTCCATAATTATCAACTTCTAAGCCAAATATATTAATCACTATAATCGGCTAATAAACATTATTTGAAATAGTCAATCTCAAAGTAAATGGTGTTTAAATATAAATACCACATATATATATATATATATTATGTATACGTATATATGTATATATTAATATATATATTTATTTTTATCAGAAGACAATAAAGCATGTACATATATAATTGATATACAAGAGAGTACATCACATTGTTATATTAACATATCGATTGTGTAAACATATATATATATATATATATATATATATGCCTCTATGTACATGTATGCATTTGTATACATGTATCGATACATTCGCATGGGCATATCCATTTGCTACCATACATGTGTATGGATACACATATACATATGGATATATGTATATACATTATATATATATATGTATGTATATGTATATTTAAATATACACATTCGATTCACTCACCAAACTCATACACAATTACCATGGTGTTTGATAAGAGGCTACAAGTGATATGTCTATACGTATACATATGCATGCCATTGGTTCCATCGGATAGTTCCATGCACATAAGCAAGTTGTGCATGAGTGTGCATAGGTACGTCTACCTATGTACCCTCATGTACACATTCCTTGGTGCATATAATCTATCACCATGCATGTGTGTATGCATACACATACTTCATATACTCATTCATCAATTCAAGCATGGTAACAAGAAGCAAATCATAATCTCATCAAATAATCATCATCCAATAATGCATACAATAGTAAACTAGACTTTCACTAAAGCAGACATAACAACTAAGGATGACTTACCAACTTCCCACTTAAAAACCCGACTCAATTATTCTACTATAGTGTGTGTAAGCTCAGATAGGTTACGTTACTGATTACCCGACCAAGACCTTCTCCTGAGTGATACTTCCCCTCTGCCTAGAGGAATTGAACATGTACCTACAAACACTAACATATGTATACAATAGTCAACTATTCACAAAATATGCAATATACACATTACATCTCCAAAGTTAGAATATCAACACAATATTCATTCATTTATATAAATGCATTCCTTCATATAGCATTAAATGAAATGAAATGAAATTCATAAGGTAGTGATAACAAATTGCACACTCAATTTATTCATCCATTGAATTCACATTACATTCACATTTTACCCTACATAGTAATAGTAAATAGTAATTACACAATTGGGGTGTAACACAATGCTACACCATTAAATTTTGCACGCATATTATGTGTTAAATAACCAACAAAACTATTGATTGGAAAGGAAATACTACAGTATTAAATGTCAAGGCAGTAGTTATATATGTGTGCAAAAATATAGGAAAGAAATGAAGATCTCCACGTGTAATATGAAGTGGATAGATAGCATGGAAAATTCGATGCTATATGCAAAGGTATTGTGTAGCAATTGAGTATGTTTGGGAAGTAAACCTTATTCGATGCTTATGAAATGAGTCTTTATTATTTAAACAACGAATTACTCAAGTTGAAAACGCTTATATCTAGGATATAAAGTGATAGAATATAAATCCAACCTCATAAAATATTAATGAATTCTTGAGAATAGGAAAAGTAAACAACAAGGCAAGAACTAGTCAAAGCACCATTTATGCGCTAAAGCAACTCATCTTTCCTCTATTTCTAAACAAAGCTATGACTAAGTCAACGTAGTAAGGTGTTGCTTGTTAATAGTAGACTATTTCAATGAGAATAACAGTGCCAAAGTAATAGGAGGTTGGTTGCATACTTGGCACCAAATTATCAAGTTCTATTTTCTGTAGAAGTCCATTTTGGTTGCAATTCGACTGTCATCATTTTAGCATGAGCACATTTGAATTAGTCTTTTGCTATTGTAAAGTAGAAGGGTTGGTCTATAGCATTTTATGTTGATTTTACACTTAGTTTTCTGTCACCTTTGAGCTAAGTATTGTGAGTCGACTTGCATGGAGAAATATTTCAATTAGCATGCCTTTTTTGTAGGCTGCAAAGTCTCCATTTTTTGTACAAATAGAGAGGCTAATTCTCTCATTTGGATGCATTATTCTACAAAATTATTCTCCTACAATTAATCAGAGAGTTTTACATTGTGAGAATTAAGAGTTATTTTGCGAGGGTATAGTGATATCTAGAGAAAGATGTCATAGTGAAGTATTGCTTTCAGAGGACTAAGTAGAGCTAGTGAGCTCTTGTTTGGAAGGTTGTGCATCAAGTCAGTCAATTGGATCAAGTGTATTACAGGTATGAGGATCTAGTCTTCTCTTATTTGTCTTTGTTTATGAAAGAATGGCATTTGAATGCTTTATTGTGTACTGCTTAAGAGTACTTGCATTAGGGAATCATAGCATTTGATTTGGAAAGGAAAAAAAAGTTGTTTTATGTGAGGAAACCTTAGGAATGATAAGGGTTAGCTATACATCAAAAATTTGGAAGAAATGATAGGATGAGTCATTGCTTTTTCGTACTAGTATGATCACTTAATATTGAAGCCTAGGTTAAGATTAACCTATTAGGTTGGAATATTTACTTGATTACCCATTGGAACCAATAAGTTAAGAATAAATTTCTTTGATGGGATGTATGTTTTTCTTGTTGGAACACATAGGTTTAGGTCAACCTACTTGATTACACTAATTGTTGATTATTGGTTATATCCAGGATTAGGGTATATTAAGGTTAAAGCTCAACTTTGTGATTTAGCTAAATCACTCAAGTTTATGCGATACTATATGATAGGAGCTATAGGTGGGATTACCTATTGAGTTAAAGTGGATACATGGTTAGTTTCTTTACACTCTTGAAATGAAGTCAAATTGTTGACAAGATTCTACTTTGAATAACACTTTTTATTAAGGAGATTCCACTCTCGAATGAAATCATTAATTGCTATGATTATTACTCGATTGAGTTCAATCATTGGTGTGGCTATTCTCTTGATGAGAAATAATTATTAATGTGATGTATTACTAATTAGAGTTGGTTATTTATGAATATTTAATCTATGAATAGAAGAAGCTTATGTAGCTATACTTCAGATTATTAAGATATTCCTAGGATTAGGTTGTCTATCCAATGAAGGGAATAATTTGGAAAGATGTTTATGCAAATCTACTATGTAAACTAGGAAAGCTTGTATGTTACACCTAGGAAGTAGAATATCCATTGAAAGGGGAAAATAACTTATGCTTATGTTGATAGAGATACCATAGTGTTTTGGAAAAAGGGGAACATGTTATTTATGAGGTTAGGAATTACCTAAAGAAGGAAAATACCTAAGCATAATATATGAATCGTCATAATCCAAATCAAGCTGTAGAAGTGTATGTGAATAGGAAGACTATCACTCAAAGTATTGGGTGAGGATACTTTGGCCAAAGTAGTGTAAGTTGCCACTGTTTAGACTGTCAGTTCATTCTGTTCCTTTTATATGTTCTAGTTCAATATTTTCATACTCATAGGATGACAACCGTATGAATAGGTTCTAGTTTGTATAACACAACATTAAGCTTAGATAGGCTATTGTTATGGGGTTTACCAACCAATCTCTTCATCGAAGGGTAGGTCCATTTATCAAATGATAGATGTGCGGGGAGCCACATATGAGTTCATGGTTGGCAGAAAAGTGCTTGAATGATGCTTCTCCTCATCAAATGGCGACTGAGGTTTGTAGATATTTGGGCCAACATTAGGGAAAGTTGGAGTGTATGCACCAACAAGTGAGGACATCCAAAAGGTATGCACCATTGCGACACCATCGAGATCAGTTTGTATATCTATTTCCAGATGAAGCTCAAAAGAGCTATGTATGCATCATGTACCCATTTATAGGGAAGGATGTAATCATGAATGATAAACTTGAGTTCATTTAATATGATATCTATGTTATGGAAAGATTTGTGAAATTACAATGGATGTTTGGAAATAGTTTTATATCAAATATGCATGTAATTTACATTATGGAAAGAAAAAAATTTATTGCTATGTCATGGCATCATAGAATATTCACTTAATGTGAAATATTTGGAATTTAACTAAGTAGACCACCATGATTATTACAAATATATATATATATATATATATATATATAAGATATGTTGGTGGTTTTTCTAGTGCACCTAAGGAATCTCTAAAGAGTAGCCAACTCCTATACTCAAGACCCTTAAAATGAATGGCCAACTGACAAGATTCAGTCAAAGACTAAAATATTCTACACTTTAGGCTCTATGGGACCTAGGAGGGTATTCCTACTATGTTTATTTTAGTTCATACCTTGTGGAACACATTAATTCATAGATCAATTCCTATGAGGAGCAAATATACATGAATTATTGAAAGATTGGCTTATCTTTGAGCAAACTGTGACCCACTCACTAGGAATCAAAGGCTATTTCAAAACATTTCACACACATGCCTCATGATTAATGAATTTGTGTTCTGATTTCAAATTGGTGACTAGATAGACATTTAACATGCTTCTAATGTAAATATTTAACAAATAGACTAGTGTCTTGCCAAATTGGGCATCAGAGTCACATACATAACAACCAGTAATATAGAAATGATTTAATTCTAATAATAATGGAAAAATCTCACAATACATTGCATCATGGAGCTCACAACCTAAGACACGACTGCTTACGAGATCCTTTATAATTATTGAAACTTTATGACTCTATTTAAGCATTTTAATTGACTCCTTGAATAAAAGCAGAAACAGAGACACACATTCAAACAAATATTTGAAGAAGAATAAAGATATCCTTGATATTTCATTCAAAACTTGCAATAACCTTCAGAAGGAGAGTGCATGCATTATAATTATAGATTTTTTTTGATATTAGTCATTAGTATAAAACCATTTAAGATTACTACATACATGCCATCATATCCAAAACAAGTTATCTACTATATTCATTAATTCCTTTCTATACTCTCTTATCTACCCAGATATACACCCGACTCAAAACTTAAGACTAGAACCCCTTGCAAATGAGCCATGAATTCCTTTTATAACACAAGGAGAAAACAAGATTTTGGCTCGAAATGCAATTACAACTCAAATATATCATTTCAATATAATTTGCATTTCATTTCAAAATTCCCCACAACAGAATCTGTAATCATTTGTCGAAAAGGGGAGGCAAAATGTGTAACCATCAAAATGTGCTAATACTGCCAAAAGTAGCCTTTAACTATTGGCATAACCCATCAACCCACATCTGCAGTTAGCATAGTCATCTTAAAAATCAATTTCAGATGTCCATGTTTAGCATAAGACTTACCAACACCGAAAAACAAGAACAACCCACACATAATTTAATCTTCATGACAAAATTCCACAACCCTAAAAATAATCTCATTACACAAAACCAACACTGGAGCCACGATACACACGCCCACTCCGCATTTTTGCAACTGGAGGAGGAGAAACCACAACTCCTTCTTCATTCTTATCTTTTCCAACCATTTCTTAGGGTTAGAAAGGAAAATATCTAACAATTAAATGTAGATTTAATTAATAAACAAAGAAACTAAAACACACATAGAATAAATTATAACATAGAGAATTTAACGTGGTTCACCCAATCCGGGCTACATCCACCAAACCGCAACCATCCAATGATTTTATTATCCAGTGTAAAAATCTATTACAATCTTGCGAATAATCATGTTTTTCATCATACTGTAACCCCCATCCGAACCCCTTTTAACAAGCTTAGAAGCTTCTAGATTAGGGTTCTACAAAGTCATTTTTTTCCTTTTTTCATTGATTTTTCCTTTTTTGGTGACGACACAAAAAAGTAGGAGGAAAATTTTTCTCGGGGGCTATCGCCCTCAAACCCTCGCCCGGGGCCCAGCTCGGCCCTGGACCCCGACAAGGATACATGTCGAGGTGTATAGTATAGCATGATCAGTTGCCACATACCAACACCATTGAGTACTCATGTCCACTTGGAGTCTTCACAACAATGGGAGGAACTGCGAACACCTCTTCCCCTTATGGAGCCAGTTGGTTCAGAATTACAAGATATTGTTGATATCTCAAATCAGTTTTGGTCTCACTATCAAATGAGCTATCAGAGATAGCAATGGGAGAGTTCTATCTTCCGTAGGAACCTCGACCATATCAAATTTTCCTTTGAATTCTGCTTGAAGGCCCAACAACTTCTTTTTCTTTTGCTCCAATCACCTCTGAACTCGTAGCTTGGCCCTTCAACCAGTGACTAATCTTGGTAACAACAAGTATAGACTCCTTTCCATGAGAATCCTTGTGAGTACCATGTGTGTGCTCAGAGTCTTCACTGCAAGACTTCTACAAATTGAGTCAAAGGGACCTCCACACTAGAATGAATGGAGTGCCAAACTTACTCATCCTGCAGCTCGAAGAACCTGCACTTATATCCTCAGCTTCCTGCAAAAACTTAAAAGACTCAACAACTGATTGCAATGGCAAAAATAACAACTCTCAACCTATATTTATTGAACAATGTGACGATAACAATCATTAATGTTCAATGAAAACACACACACGAACTAGGCATAATTCATTAGAATCCACATTATCACCGTTTAATTCCCAAGTGCATGGAAATTTGCATATCATGCTTCATGATTACCAACAATTAAGTTTCTGCATGCATGGAGATCAATTTGATCGCACTTGCAGAGAGCCTACCATTAATGCTCGTTGGTTGCAAAAATAAACGGCTACCACTTGCCTGTTTGTTGATTTTGAATGTCATTCGTCGATCCCTTGATGAGTTGGTGGATCAAACAAATCACGTTGAGTTAACTGCCTTTGAATTTCAACAGTTCATTGCTCAATCATCTCCAGCCAATAGTATTCATCCCAATCAGCAAATATGTCACGTATCAAAAGATCTTTCCTACTTCATAAACTAGTGAATCAATCCATGTGTCATGAACTCACAACCCTCACATTCTTTAACGAGCGTTCACCTTTTCTTTGCAAGCCCGTGTGGAATAATGGAGATTGATTCTTGCACTTGATCTTCATCGTCAATTTGGTAACACGAGTGGTAGGCATGATAGTGGAGACTGGGCCCCATGATCGTACAAGGACATGCGTCCTTATCTCGCTAACCTCGTACAGTGTAACCAGTTGGCATTTAACACCCGTGAGCTAGCGAGGTACAACCTAGATCATTTCCCACGGTCACAGATCTCTAAACTTGCACACACAAGGTTAGCATTAAAGAAGGGGCCATTGTTAGGCCAATTATGATTTAACCCTCATGGATGAATGACTTAAGCCTAAGTAATTTAAGGGAAAAATATTAAAGCCTGACTTTAGGAAAATATTAAGTTCGACGACAAACTAGATGACCAACACTCTAAGCTGAAGGGGTTGGTAGCTAAATGAATACAATGGCTCAAGTGACAACTTGAAGGACTGGCAACCGATAGGGCAAGTCAACATGGAATTAGAAGAACAAATGGTTTTCTAAGCCAAAACCCTATCCAAACCATGGGGACAAGGGATTTATGTGCTGATTATGTCCATGGGCTACTCAGAAATTGTAAATTTTTTGGGGAGCTCCATTAGTGGCTCATGCTCAGGGATGTATACCCCTAGTGGGTATAGTGAGAATCCAGACCTTGGGTTGAAGCAAACCAGGGTAGAAAACCAAAACCAAGGAGCTTGCCCAGACAAGGCAGGTAGACGTAACATAAAGCAAACACACAAAACCATATGTACAACATTTACAAGATTATACAATGTAGTTTGTTACCTAGAAGCCCCTTTTTAAAAGCTTCGATCTATAAACTGGAGGCCCTTGGCCCCCAAAATTCAGTGACAGTTTTTTCCTCTGTCAAAGACTTTTTCCTGCTCTGCTGGCAACATATCAACATGAACATTGTGCAATTCTAGGCCATTAGCACCATCACAATTGATACTATCCATTCCATTTGATGTGATGTTACCGCACTCATCAACTTTCTCCACCATAGGCTCATTAATCTGAATTAGGAAAATAAAACCTTCATACTCCACACAACATGAATTGTAGGATCACATCCCATTTGTTCATCATATTTGAAAACCTCATAGGAAATCTGGGTCATACTTGGCTAATTCTTGACAAGATCAGGGAAGAAAAACACAAAATCAGGCATACCTTCAATCTTCTTGTCACAAGTGTTGTCCTCATGGGATGAAAGAAGTTCCATAATCAGATCTAGAAGAAAGGGAACATTTGCAAAGAACTCAAGTGCAACTTCATATTGATTAACATCATACTTCTGGTTGTCCATATCTTTGAAGTGCTCTTCACATGGAGCAAACAATCTTGCAATGCTAACATGCTTTGCAACTTCACCAAATGACTCCTTCTTTTCAATACACAATGATGCTACCCCAGTAGCAATGCACTCATCCTAATGTACCATTTGTCCACCCAAGGATAGGATTTCTTCTCTGTTACTATGAATGTCATCATGTGGAACATGGGTGGTTGACACTACAACCACCTTTTCAAGCACATAACCAAATACCATAGGAAAATTATCATAATAATCTACATCTCCCTCACTACATTCAAGGTTGCCATCACAATCTTTAGCTTCTTCATCAAGTGAGCAGTTATCACATTTCAATATCAACAAATCTAAATTACACTCTTGCACCTTTCTTCCAGGTGCAATTTTCTCATCCACATGTTGGCTCATCAAATTATCAACATTTGTGCTACCACATTCAAAGGCAGAGCCACCGACCTCCATGCCAACTTGGTTCTTCTTTGTACCTTCTTCAAGATATTCACCAATAGTGTTTGCCACAAATTTATCAGAATTTTCCTCAAAATGTGGATTGCTCCTACACCAGTAGGAATCATCATTTATGACCTCATCTTCTAGTGAAGATTCATCAAATAAGGGATTTTACCACACCTTCATGATTGTCACATGTACCCCTTCCACCTCGATGTTAGGATCCAAATATCTTTGATCATCAGTGCATTCAAAATTACTGTAATCACTTGAAGAGCAGAGAGAAACATTTTCAATATCCTCTTCATCATTTGCATTCATGACAATTGATCCACATTCAAAAAATTCTTCACATGAAGAGAATTGCTCACTGCCAAGGAAATGCACCCCTTCAAGACTATTAATATACCCCCTACTTGAAGAAAAATATTCCATCTCCATTTCATAAGAAGAATCATCTTCAATAGAAGATTGACCAAGTTCGATCTCATCTCTTTGATTCCTCATTTGTGCCATACAATTGAGATTAGGTGCATCTCCATCACAGATTAGTGCATCATTATTCCTGATTGGATCAACATGTGATGTTCACCCTGTACCTCTTGTTTTTTCTCACAAACTATGACATCCCAAGGAAGAAAATTAGGTACTATTTTCTTATCCTCGTACTTTGTCTCTTCACCTTCATCACTACTGTCTGACCTACATTTAGAGTACTTGTGAAATAACAACAAACATCAACTAACTCCCCTCCTTCTGATGCATCTTCTTGATCTGTCAACCTTAGCCTCTGATTCTCCTCACTATGACAATCATTGCCCACATTTTGGGAAACAACAAGTGGCATATAACTATGCTCAATGTCTTCCATAGTGCTTATCCAATCCACTACCTGATCAAGACTATGAGGCTTCAAATTCTTAGGCAATTTGCTTAATCCTAATTTGTAGGCTTCACAAAACAAATCAATGCACATTAAATCATTAGGTCTAACACTCTTGGGTATCTCCATCAGAACATCTAGGAATCTTGAAAACAAATCATATGGTGATTCATTTACATGTCTTTTCATCTCATACAACTTTTTGATTAGAAATACTAAGTCATCCTTTCCCAATCCTGGTTGATATGAGGTTGGTGCCTGCTCTTGTTCTGCATCTCAAGGAGGTAATGTAGATATAACATCTAAGGGCTCCTTTTCCTGACAAACACTTTTATTCCCTAATTTGTGTGGCTCAATAGTTTGAATTCTATTAGGGCCATTCATACTAGCAGTCATAGGTCCCTTCATGATTGAGTACTTAAAATTGTTCTCAATATTCATAGCCTCTTGGTAGGCTTGTTGTAAGGTGGTAGGCTCTTTATCTCTCAATAAGAAGTTCATCTTACTATCAAATGCTCCCAAATATACAACCAAACATTTTGCATCGTTTGGCCTCATATGTTTAGGGATTTTTCTTATGACCTTTGCAAATCTAAGGTTGAAAACAAGGATTAACTCCTTATCCCTAGAGATCTCCATAAAAAATTTCCTTGCAACACTTGGATTTATCCTTTAACCAAATTGTTCCATGAAGACTATCTTAAGTTCACTCCAACAATGTATAGAGGACACTGGAAAGAAAGAGAACCAATCTCTTGTGTCTCCTTTCAAGGATTGAACAAAGAGTTTCATAACCACATCTTCAAAATCTATCTCATAATCTCCCATCACATTAGCAAATTCTTGCACATGACTACTTGTTGATTCTAACTTCTCACCACTAAACTTTGGTATTTTTTCCCAGATCTTGGGTGGTACAATATTCATATAACCACAAATATTTTCAAAATTGAGGGTCATGTACCTATCAATACTAAAATTGCCTCGGTGGGACAAGGATTGTTCACCTTGCATGCTTTTATCACTATTTACACCAGAAGGCATAAATTGACAACTCATCCTTAATTCTTGAAAAGGAATTTAAGATCTACTATGCAATTATACAATATTACATCAATTCCTTTTGCAATTGTGATCCTAAGCCTATAGCATGTATACTCCTTATAAATGTTTCCTAAGATCAAATAATATAACATGCTCCTTTTATCATAATGCATAAATTTCAACTTATATGCAAAGGCATTCTAAGTTATCACTAATATTCCCTCATCTAGTGCTAATTCACCTATTAGGGAATCACTTATATCTTAAGCATGGGAAATTTATCCTGATTTTCCCATAATATGCTCTAATTTCTTCAAATTTTATGAGAGTACTTGGTATTTTGCAGCGACTGACTATCCTTTGTCTTTAATACTGTAGATCCGACAAATTAATGTGTGCTTTATCAGGTTCTTTGAGTCGGAGTTGCCACTTCCTTTCAAAGGACTAAACTTCAAATGAGATGGAGTTTCTTTACAAATAGAACACATTCTAGGCTATCCTCCACAACAGAGTCACGTACGGATCCTTCAATCTTTGCTGCACTCAAATTGTCTACCAAGTTCAAGAATTTGTCAATATCTGAACAAGATGTTCATATTCATATCACCATTTGACTCTGCATTTCATATCTCCATTTAGAGAATGAGGTTTTCCCCAGTAGAGTCTCCATTCTATTGGTGGTCTTTCTAGTGCACCTAAGGAATCTCTAAAGAGTAGCCAACTCCTATACTCAAGACCCTTAAAATGAATGGCCAACTGACAAGATTCAATCGAAGACTAAAATATTCTACACTTTAGGCTCTGTAGGACCTAGGAGGGTCTTCCTACTGTGTTCATTTTGGTTCATACCTTGTGGAACACATTAATTCATAGATCAATTCATATGAGGAGCAAATATACATGAATTACTGAAAGATTGGCTAATCTTTGAGCAAACTGTGACCCACTCACTAGGAATTAAAGGCTATTTCAAAAAAAATCACACACATGCCTCATGATTAATGAATTTTAAAATGAATTTTCATTTTGATTTCAAATCAGTGACTAGATAGACATTTAACATGCTTCTAATGTAAATATTTAACAAATAGACCAGTGTCTTGCCAAATTAGGCATCAGAGTCACATACATAACAACTAGTAATACATAAATGATTTAATTCTAATAATAATGGATAACTCTCACAATACATTGCATCATGGAGCTCACAATTCCTAAGGCATGATTGCTTACGAGATCCATTGTAAATTATTGCAACTTTATGTCTCTATTTAAGCATTTTAATTGACTACTTGAATCAAAGCAGAAACATAGACACACATTCAAACAAATATTTGAAGAAGAACAAATATATCCTTGATATTTCATTCAAAAATTGCAATAACCTTCAAAAGGAGAGTACATGCATTAGAATTATAGATTTGTTTGGATATCAGTCATTAGTATAAAACCATTTAAGATTACTACATACATTCCATCAGATCCAAAAAAAGTTATCTTCTCTATTCATTAATTCCTTTCTATATTCTATTATCTACCCAGATATACACCCGACTCAAAACTTAAGAGCAGAACCCCTTGCAAATGAACCATGAATTCCTTTTATAACACAAGGAGCAAAAAAGCTTATGGCTCAAAATGCAATTACAACTCAGATACATCCTTTCAATATAATTTGCATTTCATTTCAAAATTCCCCACAACAGGATCTATAATCATTTGTTGAAAAGGGGAGGCGTAGCCATCAAAATGTGCTTATACTGCCAAAGTGGCCTTTAACTATCGACATAACCCATCAACCCACATCCGCGTTAGCACAGTCATCATAAAAACTGATTTCAGTTGTCCATGTTCAGCATAAGACTTACCAATTCCAAAAAATGAGAACAACCCACACGTAATTTCATCTTCATGAAAAAATTCCACAATCTTGAAAGCAATCTCATTACACAAAACCAACACTGGAGCCACAATACACACGCCCGCTTCGCTTTCTTGCAAGTAGAGGAGGAGAAACCACAACTCCTTCATTCTTATCTTTTCTAGCCATTGAGTACTCATGTCCACTTGGAGTCTTCACAACAATGGGAGGAACTGCGAACATCTCTTCCCTTGATGGAGCCAGTTGGTTCAGAATTGCAAGATATTGTTGATATCTCAAATCCATTTCAGTCTCACTATCAAATGAGCTATCAGAGATAGAAATGGAAGAGTTTTGTCTTCCATAGGAACCTCGACCATATCAAATTTTCATTTGAATTCTGCTTGAAGGCCCAACAACTTCTTTTCCGTTTGCTCTAGTCACCTCTCAACTCGCAGCTTGGCTCTTCAACTGGTGACTACTCCTAGTAACAACAAGTACAAACTCCTCGCCATGAGCATCCTTTTGAGTACCATATGTGTGCTCTGAGTCTTCACTGCAAGACTTCTACAAATTGAGTCAAGGGGACCTCTGCACTGGAACGAATGGAGCACCAGACTTACTCATCCTACAACTCGAAGAACCTGCACTTATAACCTTGACTTCCTACACAAACTCAAAAGACTCAACAACTAATTATGATGGCGAAAATAAAAACTCTCAACCTGTATTTATTGAACAATGTGACAATAAAAATCATCAATGTTTAATGAAAACACACATGCAAATTGGGCATAATTCGTTGGTGTCCACATTATCACCATTTAACTCCCAAGTGCATGCAAATCTACATATCATGCTTCATGATTACCAACAATTAATTCTCCAAATGCACGAAGATCAATTTGATCGCACTTGTAGAGAGCCTACCATTAATGCTCGCCGGTTGCAAAACTAAACAGCTACCACATGCCGGTTTATTGATTTTGAATGTCATCCGTTGATCCCTTGATGAGGTGGTGGATCAGACAACTCACGTTGAGTTGAGTGCCTTTGAATTTTAACAGTTCATTGCTCAATCATCTCCAACCAATAGCATTCATCCCAATCAACAAATATATCACCCGTCGATGAATCTTTCCTACTTCATAAACTAGTGAATCAATCCACATGTCATGAACTCGCAACCCTTGCATTCTTTGCGAGCCCGCGGGGAATGACGAAGAATTATTCCCACGCTTGATCTTCATTGTCAATTTGGTAACACGAGCGGTAAGCATGATAGTGGAGACTGGGTCCCACGATCGTACAAGGACACGCGTCCTTATCTCGTTAACCTCGCACAGTGTAACCAGTCGGCATTTAACACCTGCAAGCTGGCAAGGTACAACCAAGATCATTTCCCATGGTCACAGATCTCTAAACTTGCACATACAACAAGGTTAGCATTAAAGAAGGGTCCATTGTTAGGCCAACGATGCTTTAATCCTCATGGATGAATGACTTAAGCCTAAGTCATTTAAGGGAAAAATATTAAAGCCCGACTTTAGGAAAATATTAAGTTCGACGACAAACTAGATGAACGACACTCTAAGCTGAAGGGGTTGGTAGTTAAATGGATACGATGGCTCAAGTGACAACTTGGAGGACTGGAAACCAATAGGGCAAGTTAACATGGAATTAGAAGAACAAATGGTTTTCTAAGCCAAAACCCTATCCAAACCATGGGGACAAGGGCTTTATGTGTTGATTATGTCCATGGGCTACTTAGAAATTGCAATTTTTTTGGGGAGCTCCATCAAGATACTGATATCGTTTTGAGCAAGTAAAGAAATTGAATGACATGCTTGTCATTTTAAAACACATACAAAATGGAACAATGTTAATATTGTTTGGGTTATTGAGAAACTCGTGTTTCTACTAGGGACAGTTATAAGATACATATTTTCATACCATTGTCATTCTAAGAACAACTAATAGTCAGATAACTATTATTCTTTTATTCTTTTCTATAGCTGAGATCAAAGCCATTAGGCATGCCGATTATCGACCTTCTGTGTATTTATTCTGTAGACACTTAAAAATGACCTAGGCCTACAAGCTTCATTTTTTACCACTTTTTCCCTAGCATAATTATGACATTTAATTATGTCCTTGGTCCACATTCGACTATTGATTAAATAATTCATAATTATTTAATTAATTCATGTCCTTTTATTCTTCATGATTATTAAATAAATAAATTCTATTTATTTATTAAATAAATCATTAATTGTCTAAGTCTTCCTTAATTAAATAAATTTCTTAATTTATTTAATTACCCTTCGTGATATATTTTCTCGATTATTAAATAAATAAATTTTATTTATTTATTTAATATGTCACTAACTGCCATAATTAAATGAATTGATTAATTAATTTAATTAATTAATCTTATTCGCTAAATTAAATAATTATCTTTAATTATTTAATTGTCAAAATTAATATTCTCATTTTAAATAAATGAAATTATTTAAAATGTCATCACTTTCTTAACTGTCAGTCCATTTTGGTAAATAATCTGAAAAAGATTATTTATTGTCTCACAAAATCATTATTTTGAATTAATTTAATTCAAAATGGTAACTAATCTTCCAAAAATCAAGTAATTGGGCAAATTGTTGATTTTCCAAATCTGATCTTCAGTCCAACTCTTATCTTCTTTATTTTTCGAATCTCACAAATCAGGTAGTCTTTATCTTCTTGATTTTCGAAAATCCTTATTTTCTAATTAGTTTATGTCATTTATTCTCCACCACTGATTTGACTTTCTCAGATGAGATCTCGATCCCTCACTTAAGGATTTTACCCTAACCCTAATTAGGGATTGTCAGGTTTAATCTCGTCCTCTCATTTTAGGTCTATGTCAGAAGTCAATCTCATCCGTCCGTTCAAAATGGCATTTTCTATAAAATGGCATTTTCCTCTCATTTTTGCATTAGGCAATATTTTAGACATAGGCATTTCAATTGTATTGTCATAGTCATAGGCATTTATCAAATCCTTCAAAGCTTGGTGTAGGACTTAGACATTTATTTGTAGATTGCTCGCATGTTCGATTTGATGGCAACATGTCAACCAACAAGTTAGAAGGTGTTACAAAAGTGAATCATGGAAGACTCGACGGTTTACAGGTATAATCATTCTTTGTTTTAACTTCCATTGTGTTTTGTAATTGCTTTGGGTTTATTTTATATGCTTTATTGATGAATCTAATCCAAAAATTTACCCTTAGTTACATATTCTAAGGAACGTTTTAAATATCATTCCAGGACGATAAGGTACAAGCAAGTAATCTGGTGAACACTACATAACAAGCATCATTTGGGAGTATTCAAAAATGATAATCATTCTAAAGAACAATATTATATGGTTATAGTGTTGGCATACTATTAAACAACCTTTAATGATCGTGTCAACATATGTGAAGTTAAATGATATAGTCATTCGAGCATCGCTCCTAAGAACAATGCAACATGGGTAAGACAACGATGTCTACTAATCATTCTATGAACAATATTCTATGCCCCTTGCACCCATATGGTGCAGATTATTCGTTTGGCCTTATCAATACAAAGATCAACATAAAACATGAGATCTAACAATGGGTAAAACCACTGCTCCCCTTAGAGGGAAATGATAAATGATTAGAAAAATCATTACAAATCAACAATATTTTGGTTGTCGGCTTCAATCGAATAGCCATGAAATGGATAGTGCATCAGACATGCAAGAGATAAAATAACAAGAGGATAATAACATAATCATAGAGAACATACATGATCGACTATCATGTTGATATGAAATGCATGCACCGAACCCGTGCATGTGAGGGGAGGCTGATAAGGCTCTTGCAACTTAAACATAGGACATGTTCAATCTCATTCGATGATTTTTTGGCATCAAACCAATATATGTTTGCATACAAATAGTCATCATATGTTTTTCTACTATTTTAAATGAATGAACATTATATGAAGAAATGCAAGTTTGTGAAATAACAGTTATGGAGAAATCAATTTAAAACAAGGCCATCAATTTACCTATGATTTTGTGGCATTTTCCTCCTTTTCTAGTCGATTCGATTCACTTGCCTTTCCTCTCTCCTCGATACTCATCGCCATAGAAAATCTTCTCCTCTTTCTTAGTAAGAGTTCTATTCTACTCAAAATGGTAACATGTTGGTTCTCTCCATTAAGAGTCATTTCATTTCATAATTTGAATTATTTGCTCACTATGCATTCAAATATCTTTTTGCCTTCAATTCATTGCAAGCCACTCTTCCATATTATCTTTTTTTAAAGATATTGTTATAAATTGGAAATAATGCTTAATAAATTCAACTCCCTTTATATGTGTGTGTGTGTGTGTGTATGTAGACATATCACTATTCTTTTTGGTAACATTATAGTGTTTAATCACTTCAAATAAAGAATAAACTTTTATTTTATTCAAATAATAGCCTTTAAATGAAATTATTATCCTTTAAGAATGCCTTTTAAATACATACATATATGTGTTTAATCATGTTATTGTTTTCTTTCAAATTCAAAAAAAAGAGATCAAAATAGACAATTGAATAAGAAATCACATGTTTAACATTCCACAAGCCTAATTTTTTAAGCATTGAATCATTTCGAATCATATCAATATAACCTTCTATATGAAAGTTTTAAATGCAACTATCATGTTGTTTAGTGGCATGTGCATCCAGATTCCATCAAGCTTACCATTCAATCTAGCTAAACGATCCTACCTCAATCGTGTCCTCATCCTTCAACATGTTTTCCTACATTTGCACACTTGTTTACGCATTTCATCAGTAATGTTCAATCATGATAAAGTATAATATAGTTCAAAAGATCACATAGTCAAAAGACGGTCAACTTCCTTCAAACATTTCAAATATATCAAATTCTTCATTCAACATATTGAATTTTCCTCAATAATTCAATTTATTATATTATAATTTAAATGCAATAAAAATTGAGTTATGACACTCCCCAAGGACACATGCCATCCTTGGATTGTTGACATGAAACAACCAATCAAAATGTAGTTTTTCTTTTCTCTCTCTTTTCCTTTGTATCTCTTATATTTCTCTCTCATGCTCTATCTCTCTTTGTTTATTCCTCTCTGTTTCAATCTCTATCTCCACCTCTCTCTCTATATATCTATCTATCTATCTATCTAAATTTGTCTCTTTCTCTCATTCTCTATCTTTTGAGTTTATCTCTTTGTATTAGCCGATGGGTTACTTATAGTTTGAGATTTGAGCTTGAAACAAGTCTCACACTTGCAAACCACTATTGAGTCATTGGAAAACAAGTTTCAACTGCCATTTAATGGTAAACTAGCTACAGTGTAATGGTAAAACCCTCTAAAATATTAAGTAAAAGCATCCAAAATCTCACTTATCACATAAAAAGTAGAAATAAATTGATTTGACAACTCAATGGGAATATTCTATTTCCATTTGCAGTATTTTTTGTCAATTTGATGGGAAATTTCCTTTTTCATTTGCATTGGTTTATGTTTTAAATTTGTATGCAAATATTTCATATTCAAATAATACTTAGTTTCTTTAAAGAAAAAATATAGATTTGTCTAAACTTATTTCATTCCAATATTTAACACTTATTATTAATTGTTTAATCTAGCCACATGCAACTAGAATTTGTAGCGCATCCATGCGTAAACACATACTCTCTAACATATTAACATACATGTAGTTTTCTATTAGCGTAATCCTTGAACCTCCTTTAGGTGCAAGTGCTAGTATATATACCTCTCTCTATATAAAATTGTCTCCCACTCTTATCTCTTTTTTTCCTAATCCATCCAAAGATCAATTAAACTACTCGATTTTTTCTATATTAATTTCATTTGTTCTATATAAAAATATATTAATTATTAATTATAATAATTTCATATTTATATTTAATAATTTTTATTATAGAATATAATATATAATAATAATATAACTTATGTATTCTATTATATATAATAATAAATATAATTATATTATATATGATTTAATTTGTATTATATAAAATATATATAATATATATATATTTTTTGTATTATATTTATATATTAATTGTTTATATTATATAAAAATATAATAATTATTAAGTATTAATTGTAATAATTTTATATATGTATTTAATAGTTTTGTCAAAGAATATAATATATAATAATAATAAGAAATAGTATAAATATATTATTTATAATTTATTTTTTATTATATAGAATATACATTATATTAATTATGTTGATATATACTTAACTATGTAGGGTAAAGGATGGCGTAATGTTAAAACCTAAATGTGCTCATTATTAGGATCTTGGCGATAATTCTTATTATAATAAACATACTCTAAAACCCTCATCAAAACCTTATTTTTCAGGCTGCAGCTCACCAAATTAGAGAAGTGAAAGGTCAATACCAGTGAGGAAGAGTTTGGAGGAGTGAAAATCAGTAGTGGTAGGGAAAGAAACAAAAAAAGGGAAAAAATAGCCAAAAAATGACAAAAAATGATGAACGACTGAGATTCATTCAATTGTCTTACATTGATACAGAGGCAAGATAGCCTTCGATACACTTTTATAGGTTGCCTCATTTATAAAAGGAATGCCTTCAGTGTAAATATAAATACACAAAGAAGAACTTAAACTCAATACATATATTTAATCATTTAATTCAAACATAAGAAACAATCAAGAAATCAAAGACTAATACCAAAATAATTTCAAATCATCCTGAACCTATGACTGAAGGTTTAACTTACTGGTAGAATTGGCTATGGAGATAGCCTACCAAGAACTAGAGGCCAAATGGAAAGCATAAAGAGAGAAGATCAATGGCAAGAATAAACTATATTCTTATCAATTATGAAAATATGATTCAATGTTGTTGTGTACAATGTATGAGAGACCCCTTGGTTATATAGCCAAGGTGAGATACAAGATGTCATAAGATTATGACAAGTGTCTTAATCATATGACATGAGACAACTTATCACAATTACCTAGGTCACATGTGTTACAAGTCAAAAGATAAGATAACAACTAATGACAACTAACACCTTCTAGAAAGATTCCTAGGACCAAGTAAACTTAACATGTAAATAAGTCCCCTAGTAATGAATTAACTAGGTACAAGACTTTATTTACACTAACATGCCCCCTTAAGTGCAACTTAGGGAGTAGCAGATTATTATGCAAATGACACAAAGATGGGTCCCGACTAATAGGCCATGTTAGGTACCCATGTACAAATGCAAATGAAATCTCTCACAAATGGAGAAAAGGAGAAAACCCAGTGGGACAAAACTCCTCCCCATATTAGGAAAAAGACACCCCCATAAGAGAGAAGAAGAAGAGAGATAATGCAACCCACCCCCCCAATGTTGAGTCTCTTGCAATGATGGAAGAAGCTCAACATTGAATGTTGAAGATGATCCAATCTCACTTAACAACGTTCCTCCTCTTAGGAAGAAACAAAACCATGAATGTATGCAGGATGTCAGGAAGATGGATGGTGTATGATGTCTCTAAAGCATGCTCAAGAGTCTCCATGTCGATGTCGAAAGCTAACACACTCCAAACATGTGTTCTAGGCCACACTGCTGAAGAGGACAATCCAGAATCTAGTAGAGATGAATGTAGAACACAATCCAAAGACAAAGATATCCCTTCTGAAGACAAAGAAGCCTCCTCCAAATGTTGTCCAAAATTATCCATGATCATGTCAAACTACGAAGAATGATCATGTAGAGAATGAACAAGAGGGTCAAAGTGCTCCCTCACAATTGAAGAAGGTTCTTCTAAGCCATCAAAGAGAAGATGAATGTCATCAATGATGTTTCCCAAATCTGCAATATGAGACTCCATAAACAATTTTGAAATACCTATCAAGAAGCCATTACAAATAGCCAAATCTGAAAGACAATGAAGATCCTGCTGCACTAAATCACTAGAAGCCATATCTGTAGCAACACAAGCATCATCAACCACAACATTAGATGGAGGAGATAGAATTCATGACTCAAGAACTAGAGTTGATGTTAGAACTCCCAAATTCAAGAAGCCAAATGTCTCCTTTGAATCATGGTTCATACTTGAAGTGTGATCAACAACTGAAGGAACAATCTCACCATCAGAACCAAAATCTATAAAGGTATACAATTGAGATGAATGATCAACCATCCCAATAACAATGATCTCTCTACTCTCCAATTCTTGAATGATGACTGAATCAGGTGTGAACTCCAGATTCCTCCCATCTCCACCATGTGTAATCTGATATATGGAAAGAAGGTTGTTCGTCAAATGAGGAGCACACAAAACATCCTGGAAAGTGTTGTCCCAAAAACTAATAGATCCCTTCCCAATTACACTCATGTATGTATTGTTTCCCATCAAAATAGGAGACATAGAGGTTGAAAAGAAGAGAATATAGACTGTGAAGATGCCATATGATGAGATGCTCCCAAATCGAGAAGTCATCTCCCTAATCCATGACTTGAAAAAGAACAAAGAGCATGTCATTTATTTCCTGATGTAGAAGCTTGACCTTTGTCCCTTTTAGACTATTTTGAAGAAGGAGGAGGAGGCGATTCAAACATTCTAGAAGGAAACCCAATGTGATTATTTTTGAGAAGATTTTTCAACTCATCAATATCCTTCTTATAAAAATAGTGTTCTTCGTGTCCATCCTTCTTGCAATATGCACAAGTAGGCCTCTCCTTCTTAGATGGTTCCCCTTTAGAGGGATATAATTCTGATTCTTTATGTTGCTTGTTCTTTTTCTTCTTTTTCTTCTTATCAATATTCACTGATTCTTTTTGTACCTTAGACTAACTAGCCAAAAATTCTTGTGACTTGGAAGACTTGATTAGACAATTGTTTATTAACTTAGCTTCCTCTTGGATTGGGAGATTTTCAAAGTCATCAAACTTAGGATCAACATATGATGCTCCCATAGAAAGTCGATGGGTATGAAAGCCAAAAACAAGCATTGAATACTCAAGACCAAGCTTGGATAACACATTCAGAATCAATTGTAAATCCTCTTTATCAATGTTGCATTCTTTCAACTGTGTCCTTAGTTGCTTAACTTTGGAGATGTAGTCTTGGATGTGGTCAAAAAATGTTGGATCAAGATTCATCAAATCATTGTCAATCTGATATCCCCTAATCTTATTTGTTTTACCATGTACAATTTTTCAAAAGCCTCCCAAGCCTCTTTAGGTGTTTTACATGATTCAACATGAAATTGTAAATCAAAAGAGACTAATGAACATATGCATCCAAGTGTTTCCTCACGATCAAACTTCCATTTTTCCAATTCTTTGGCATTAGTAGGTTGATGAATGGTTTCCTTTAGATGACCTATTAGACCTTTCATCATGAGATAGTTCCATACTAATTTTCTCCATGTAGCATAATAATGTGGAGTTAAGAGTTCAATTTGAGATTTCCCCATTGCAAGAATACAAACCAAGAAAAGAATTCAATCAACCACTACAAGATTACCCCCCAAATTACTCAATCATGAAATCCCCCAAGCAATATCTGATTTGTGGTAGTTGCTACTTGCCAAAAACAACGAAGTGGTCTTGATCTTGGTACATGCAAATGTCAAATTTGGCCAAAAAATCAAGTATAATTTTTGGTACAAAATGAGATCAATCTAATCATACAACTAAAAAGTACACAAAAAAATTATGCACTTTCAAAAAAACTGCATGCAAAAAAGTTAACGTAGGAGCGAGATATGAGCTCCTGAAGTTCCCAAAATAAGGATGAAGCAACAACACCTGTGAGAATCTATAATTTCTAGAAAAACCAAAGATCAAAACCAAAATCTGATTGTAACACTACGAAGAGCGCAAAAAATAATCCCAAATAAAAAAGAAAATTCTCAAAAAAAGAAGTTAAAATGAGCAAGTTATGAGCATTTGAAAATCAATTGCTAAACTAAAAAACTCCATTGGAGAGGGGGGAATTTTTTTTTAAAACTACTGATGTCATGCTGATGTCACTCGACCACAAGCTTAAAATTGACATCCTGCCAGCCATAAAAAAAGAATATTCTTCCCTATAGGAATATTCACAAGAACCTGAGCTTAAACTTGATGACCTACTAGGCGTTGTGCACCAACACAGAGATGATGGAATATTCGGTGGAATCAACGCGGAATATTCTTCTGTTGATTTGACAGCGCTGGGGAATCTTCATACAACACCGAATTGTTAATATCCTATCAATTTTTTTAGTAATTGTCAATTATTACCAGTAGAGGATTGTCAATTTTTTTGTTGCAGTGACTGGTGTAAGGATGTAGGGCCCATTGACTACGTGGTAGTGGTACCCTTCTGGTACCAGGTACAATTTGTAGACTATAAGTCTATGGCTGATACAAAATTATTTTATTATTATTATTATTTTTAATATAAACTTCTCAAACAATTTAATTAGTACAATATATATATATATATATATATATATATATATATATATATATATATATATATATATATATATATTTGAATTTTTTTTAGAAAATATTTTAAAAACTAAAAACTAAATTATTTTTTCAAACTCATACCGATAGTAATGATGGCAAATTGGGGGGTCATACGACTCCCTGGGCAAATTTTTTTTGCCTCGGTGGACAACTTCTCCAATTTGGACAATTTGATCATGGATCTTAGGGTTTTTGGCCCTTTTGGATGGGATGGAAGGTCGGATTTGACCCAAAATGCTCCAAAAATGTAGCTACCTTCTGGATCTAGCAACCACTCTTCAACTTCAAACCCTCATAGATTTGGCGTCATATGTCCAATTTAGACGAAACAAAAGGAAAAATTGACTATCTTGAACCCTCTGAACTCAATGGTGAGCTCAAATTTGCACCAACAAGCTCCAATTTGAACTTGAAATAAAGAGCCACAAAAAGGAACCCCCCAAAATTTGGTATTTTTATCAAGTTTTTCTCATTCTCCATATCATCATACGATGCAAGAGAAGAGCATACTCAACTATTCAAGATTTACTAAGACTCTCAACAAAATGCTATCCAATGGCACCCAACCTACTCTGATACCATGTTAAAATTGGCTATGGAGTTAGCCTACCAAGAACTAGAGGCCAAATGGAAAGCAGAAAGAGAGAAGATCAATGACAAGAATAAACTATATTCTTATCAATTATGAAAATATGATTCAATGTTGTTATGTACAATGTATGAGAGACCCCTTGGTTATATAGCCAAGGTGAGATACAAGATTTCATAAGATTATGACAAGTGTCTTAATCATATGACATGAGAGAACATATCACAACTACCTAGGTCACATGTGTTACAAGTCAAAAGATAAGATAACAACTAATGAAAACTAACACCTTCTAGAAAGATTCCTAGGACCTGAGTAAACTTAACATGTAATAAGTCCCCTAGTAATGAATTAACTAGGTACAAGACTTTATTTACACCAACACTTACCAATTCCCAAACTAACTCAACTCAACTTGATTAGTCTGTGTTGTGAGTGTGTGATAGCTCAAGTAGGTACATTAGGGGTTTACCAAACCAAATTCCTCTCCTGGGTGATACTCCCCCTCTCTTTCGAAGGGCTTGATTCTTTTCCTACATCCAACTTAGTGCATCACAATAGAAGTTAGTCGATAACATAAAATCCATATTCATCATATATCATTTCCATTATAAAAGCATTAAAGTAATTACATTGCAATACATATCCACTCATTACATTTCCATCAAAATATACAAAGAAAATCATGTATTAAATCATTTTAACTCATCAAAGTAACATTAAATAGGTAATAACACAATGGGTGTAACATATTCCCCCCTTGTGAATCATCGTCCTTGATGATTTTAAGTATCAAACATGAAACATAAAACTTAAAGCATATAAAGATTGTTTTAAGAACTTTCAATGTCTAGCAAAACATGAGGAAAAATTTGCTTCATCTCAGCATAGTCCTCCCAAGTGCAGAATCTTCTACATACTGATCCCACTAGACCTTGCATTGTAGAACCTCTCTATTACATAGGTGAAGCCTACATGTTTCGAGTACTTTGAGAGGCTCAATTGTTACCACTCTTGGGTCATGTACCTATAAAGCATTCCAATCAATAACATGATTATCCATTGGCATACACTTCTTAAGGTATGATGCATGGAAGACATTGTGCATCCTGGTAAGAGCAGGTGGCAAAACAATTTGATAAGTAACAGGGTTAACTTCTTTTAAAACCTCAAAAGGACCTACATAACGTGGAGCCAGTTTGGATGACTTTCCAAACTTTATAGAACTCTTGTGAGGCTTGAATCTTAATAAAACCTTTTCTCCTACCGAGAAATGTTTGGGTACCCATTTTGAATCTGCATAACTCTTTTGTTTATCATTAGCTTCTGCTAACCTTTACTTAATTACATTAACTTGCTCCTTCATTTTTTATGGCATTTCTAGCCCAAGGCTTATCCTATCTTTCAGGTTATCCTAGCTTATAGGAGTTCAAAATTTCCTACCATGCATGCTTCAAATGAAGCCGTCTTAATTATGGAATGATAGAATTATTATATGCAAATTCCACCAAGGATAATTAATCTTCCCACTTGTATTGTTGATCCATGCAATACATTCTCAGTAGATCCTCTAACACTTGGTTCACCCTTTCAGTTTGACAATCAGTTTCTAGATGATATGTTTAACTTATGTTCAACTGTGTCCCAAGTGAAGAAAATAGGGTTTTCCAAAACCTAGATGTCACACGGGAATGCTTCTCAAAAATAATCTTTTCAGGAATTCCATGTGACCTAAACACCTCTTGTATAAACTTTTGAGCTATAACAGGAGTTCCATCCATTAGATTCCCTAGAATAAAATGAGATACCTTGGTAAGCTTATCCAATGCTACTAGAATGGCATTATGCTTATTCCTTTACATTGGAAGACCTTGCACAAAATCCATGCTTATGATTTTCCATTTCCTTTCTAGAACTTCATGAGGATACAAAATTCCTACAGGGTGATGATGATCTGCCTTCACCCTCTAACATTCTAAGAAACTTGCTATAAATCTTGCAGAATTCATTTTCATTCCTTTCCAAAAATACAATGACTTTACATCAGCCAACAACTTAGTTACTCTGGGATGTCTAGAATAAGGTGTGATATGAATTTGTTTCCACATTGTATTCCTTAATTACTCAAAGTTAGGTACATAGATCCTTCCCTTAAACCTTAATAAACCATCAGGTTCAAAGTGAAATCCTTCATACCTTGGATCTTGTGGATTATCCGAGAGTGCTTGCTTGAATTGCTCATAATACTAGTCACCCTTGGATTTCTGCAACACTCGACTCTTGAAATCAGTTTTAATTGATATTAATGAGGAGATATGTCTCCTATGACTTAGGGCATCTGCAACTTGGTTTTCCTTGCCCTTGATGTAATTGATATTAAAATCATAATCAAATATAAATTATAACCATCTCCTTTGTCGTGCATTTAGATTCAGCTAAATAAACAAATACTTTAGACCATGGTGATCGGTCTTTAGTTCAAATGGTTTTCCCAATAGATAGTGTCTCCAAATTTGTAGTGCATGGACAACTGCTACCAATTCCAAATCATGTGAAGCATAATTTTTCTCATATGGCTTTAGATTTCTTGACTCATAGGTTATGACTTTTCCATCTTGCATCAACAGTCCACCCAAACCTTCTCCTAAAACATCCATGATGACTATAAATTCACCATTTGGATCTAGTACTTTCAATATATGAGTTGTGGTTTAACTTTTCTTTAATTTGGTTGAATGTTGCTCAACATTTATCCAACCATTCAAAATTCTTCCCTTTTCTTTGCAAAGATATGATGGGAAAATCTATATATTTAGGAAAAGTTTGCTACAAACTTCTAATAATATCCTACCAAACTCATAAAGCTTCAAACTTCTGGCACATTCTTTGGTACTGGCCATTCAAGTACTACCTTATTTTTTGTCCAATCAATTAGCGGAAGGACAAGTGGTTTCAAATAAGAAAGTTCATATATTGGGTATTAACGCCCAAATCAGAGGAGAGGAGAAACAATTTTTTTTGTAGTACCGATATCAATTAAAATTGAAATGGGTGTGCCAAACAAAGTACTTGGGATTTCTACGAGAGTAATCTGATGCTCTACCTTCCAATTGTCTAACACAACATGAATTTTTTTTTGGAATATTGATTGTTGAGGAGGTAGAGGGTTTCCATGTGGCTACATCCTTAATGGCTTATTGGGACATTGAATTGCATAGTGATCTCCTCTGCACATGAAATATCCTCTTATCAACACATGCCTTGATGTTGGCTTCCCACAACTGCCTTCATTCCTGTTGGGGTTGTTGTTGTTATCATTTCCCCTGCGGTCTCTTCTAGATTCATTTTGATTGTTGTGGAATCCCTTATCTCCTCTCCTTTGATAGTCCTACCCATCACCTGACTTCTTAGAAGTTTGATTGGCTTGAGACAAATTAAACTTTTTCTTCTTCCTCTCACAGTAGGAAAAGATAGATTTAAGCTTCTACTCTTTCTTGATTGCTTTTTCATGTACTAAGTCCATAGTAGTAGGACCATGTACGTCTACCTCTCTTTTGATTTGGGCGTTAAGACCCAATATGAACTTTCTTATTTGAAACCACTCGTCCTTTGAATATTGAGTTACACATTTCAGAAGATGAGTGAATTTCTCCCAATACTCATTTATTGAGGAATCTCCTCGCTTTAAATTCTAAAAGATCATGAGCTTTTGATCAAAGTAAACTTGTGGCAACCACCACTTTCAAAATATTTCCACAAATTTTTCCCAAGTGAGACTTAAGGAAATTAATCCAAGCTCCATTTTCTTATTCATCCACCATGTGGATGCTTCATCGACTAGTTGAAAGGCTCCCCATATGACCTTGGTTATTTGTGAGTAATGTTTAATCTCAAAATATTTCTCCATCTCCACTTGAGCCATGCTTCAGCTACATACCCACTAGTGGTTCCCTCAAACTTAGGAGGGGTGACCTTCCTCATATCCCGTGATAATTCATTTCCTTTTGCTTCCCTTGGATCTAGATTAGGATTTATCATTATCATGATTGCCTGAATTTGAATGACCATTAGAGTTCTCTCCCTCCTCTTCATTCAAAACTTCTTGTTCAGGTCTTCCTGCTCCTCTCACCTCTTGCTTGAGGTGGCCAATTCTATCCCTAGTTTCATTCATCATAGCCAAAATTTGGTCCAATTTGGCCCCAGAGTTTTCTGTGGGTTGACCCTCCTCTTGGCTTTCCCTGAGGTTGGTTCTTGTTCTAACCATTTCTACAAAGCAATTTTTCCACCTAGAGGTTCCATTTCAATTAGTTCCAGCTATGAAGGTTTACTTATCATTCTAAAACATTTCATTAACCAACATTCATATAAAATAATAAAGAATTCTTGTGCAAGTTTTTCCAGATCATAATTTCTATTAAGATCAAAGGATTTCAATTATTCTTAAATTACATAGGGTGACTATTCAAATAGTCTAGGGGAGAATATCCCTCAGATTCACTTTCTGGTACATAGCTAAGTAGGACATATCCCTCAGATTGTTGTTTAGATACATTTTTAAAGTGTAAATAACCTTCACTCTTAGATATATAATTTTGGGGGACATATCCCTCTGATTTTCCGGTAGAGGTAATTACAATAAATTCACATAATGGAAGTACATGAGAGTCCCTAAAATTCATGGTAGGACTAATGCTCCACTCTGATGGCATATCCCTGGAAAGTGGTATGGATTCAAACCTAGCTGGAGAAATAGGAGGTACAAAATTAGCTACCTCTCACATCTTCTTTCTTTCTTGAATGACATGGCATAAGGCATGGCTAATGGTCTCTATGTCACTAATCCATATTGCATTGTCATAATTGGTCCCCTTAATGGTTCTAACAATGGATTTCCTTTCCTTCTTGGCCTTGAGGTAGTGCTCATTTCTAATTACTAACTTCCTTGCAATCATCTTGAGTCACACCATCTTGGGATAAGAAGTCCAAACATTAGATTCACATAATGTTGGATGAAAGCATAGGAAGATCATAGGTTCCAGAGCTGAACCTGACAACTTTGATACCACATGTAACATGCCCGATATTTTACCTAATGTTTTAACCTAAGTTTAACCCACATGTGAATAGTTTAAGTTCGCCAAGACATAGCAATACATTTTTTTCATAATTTCTTTTTTAATAATAAAGATGCACATTTGAAATAAACCCATTCCAAATTCCCATTGCATTTAATAAAAAAATATGCATATTCAAAATAATCCCATTTCAAATTTCCATTGTATTTCAATAAAGTACATTACATAATTCCAAGTAATGATTTCATATTCATATACATTTTCATAAAGATACAAGATCATGATTACATACACAAATTTCAATAGCTCAATGGAATAAAGTACAAATGGTCCAGATTTCCTTGATGGCATACATCCTCAAGTTTTGGTTGCCTACTGCATGAGGGAGAGCATCACCCAAGTGCTTTTCCACCAAGCATAGACTTACTGTGGTCCCCCACACATCTACCATACTGATAAGATGGCCCTACCTTTCAACGAAGAGTTTGGTCTGGTATCCCTCATAAATGATAATAGCCTACCTGAGCTTAGTGTTGTGTCCTACATAACTAGAGCTACCATACATTGGATACACGCCTACATGTATGCCATTCCCAACCTACATATGAAACCATATCCCATAGTGAATCAACAATTTAATCAGTGGCTACTTACACTACTCTGGCTAAAGAGTTGATCATTATGTTCAAACTCACTTTTAAAGAGCGGTGTCTCACCTCTATGAAGTGGACGTCATATGTTCACCCACCTATTGCTTGATTTGGTAAATATTATGACCATACTAACTCATAATGAGTCTATTCCATATCATGATTACATCCCAAAAGGATAATATAATTCAAGTGACCTAACTAGCCCACTAGGTTACTTCCAACCTCGGTTTAACTTAAACCCAAGGACTAACCTCATTAACCACAAAGGTTTACCTAGCATTATAAGCTAACAATTTCAAGATAACACTTCAATGTAATATCAATTCCCATACTACATCTAAGCATACATAAGGTCTATAACAATCTAGGTATTATACTAATACTCTATGGTTATCTTTATTTAGTAAACACAACCACATAATTCCAACATAATGAATAAATATACATATATCAACCAATAAGGTTTCACCAAAATAAGAAATCACCAAAGATCATACAAATTCACCAAAATAAGAATCCATCAAAGTTCATGCAAGCAAGCTCAACATAACTCATAATCATCTTTCCTTTAAACCCTTGCAATCATAAGCAAATATGGTATCAAATATAAAAGAATAGAGAAGTAATACTAGCATGCCTGGACTATATCTCCCAATGAAGAATTTTCCTTCCAAGCTTGGTGTTAAAACTCTGTTTGCTACTCCTACTTTCAGCTTTCTCACCAATCTAACTCTAACTCAAAACATTTAAACTACACAAGCAAAACCTATAACTCTCTCAATGAAATACTCTTTCACACCTCTCCTCAACACTCACACCTCTCCTCAACACTCAAGAACTCGGCTTATGCTTATGAAATTCTATAGCAAAATAGATTGAAATAATGAAATGAATGAATGCAAAACTCAAGAGACTTACCTCCTTTTTATACAAAAAATTAAGAAGCTTAATGCTACAATTTAGTTCTTAAATCTGCCACCTTTTACAACAAACGCCAGCTCTAAGACTACAAATATAAAACTAAATCCAACTTCTCTTCTTAATGGGCCGACTAAGCAAGTTTAAGTGCAAAGTGGCTACTCAAACCATTAGAATACTTACACATAAAAAATCCCAACAACGTCAACCTCTATTCTTTGGTTGAGTCGCCTCTCAAAGCTACCAACATTGGCTATTTTACTCAGTCAAACTAAGCAATGGTTTCCTATAGGTTTCTTGCTCTTACTGTGGTTGTTGATTGCTTGCTACAACAAGTAAAACTCTTCCATTATCTTCCAACTCATGACTTGACTAAGTCATACGTTTTCATACGGTTGTGTATGACTCTTTAACTTAACAACTTTGAATTTTATTTGTATTTTACTGCTTAACATGGCACAAATTATTACTCATTACATGCCTTTCACAATGTTTCCATGTGCCTATTAATGCACTTACATTTGCAATAATAATAATCCTTACTTTATGCACTTTTGTTTACAACGACAATAATCCTCATGCATATGTGAGTATATGCGTAGCATATGATTTATACATGGTTTTCTAGCTTTATTCAATCCTTTCATTAATCACATGGTACATATTATATATGCGTCAAAGATACTTATAACATCTCATATATATAACATTATGTATATATAATGATTAGACACTATAACATATATATATATATATATTAATAATGTATGCACGTATATACTCATTAAAATATTTACATATATACCTATATTTTAATATATAATATGTATCATTATTATAATATCAAAATAAACGAGCACATATATAATATATTTATCAATTGGTATATATACAATATATATATATATATGTCTTATATGTCCAATTGATTTCCCCATGTATATGATATATCGATGTATGAGTATGCCTAAGTACTACTACCTACCTATACACACACATATATGCTCACATTCATGAGTTATCACATTCACATACACATATACATATATACATTTAATTATATACTTATTGATTAATATATACATATAAATACACGAAGAACTTAAACTTAATATAGAGATTTAATCATTTAATTAAAACATAATAAACAATCAAGAAATCAAATATACTAATACCAAAATCATTTCAAATCATCCCCAACCTATGACTGAAGGTTTTTTTTACCAATTCCCAAACTAACTCGACTCAACTTGACTAGTCTATGATGTGAGTGTGTGATATCTTAAGTAGGTACATTAGACGTTTACCAAACCAAATTCCTCTCTTGGGTGATACTCCCCCTCTCTTCTAGAGGGCTCAATTATTTTCCTGCATCCAACTTAGTGCATCACAATAGAAGTTAATCGATAACATAACATCCATATGCATCATATATCATTTGCATTATCAAAGCATTAAAGTAATCACGTTGTAATACATATCTACTCATTGCATTTCCATCAAAATATACAAAAAATAATCATGTATTGAATCATTTTAACTCATCAAAGTAACAGTAAATAGGTAATAACACAATGGGGTGTAACATGATTACACTACCACCTATCAATGAAAACAAAAAGGAAAAAGTACAAACATGAATTACTATGTATTTCATAGAACTATAAGGCATCTTACTGATGAATGCCATGGTTTACAGAGGACGATACGTGAAAATGATATTATTGATGTAATTGGATAGAATGCACACACTTTGCTCCTTGCCATGTGATAGTTGTAGAATCATAACATACTCACTATTACATGTATGCCATTTCATGCAAATCCTTTTTATATTGCAAGGAGCACATTCTCATCACCTATCTCGGCTCATCCTTGTCCTACCTTTTGTGGGGGGCAAGGGGTTAGATAGCCTTGTCCTAGTACGACACTTGTTGTTTCCCCTTTGGCTAGTTATCCGCTTTTCGTATATGATGAACAAGATTGGGATGTAGATGACTTGCTTTAGGTTGGCTTGCATGTGTCATACTAGCTTTATGTCTATTTATGTTCTTTATGTGATTATATGTGTGTAATGTGATCCATGTATTGTGTTGCTTGGCATGTCTTTATGTTTGTGAGCCTAATTTGGATGACCCCTGTCACTCTGTTCATGCAACGATACAAAGGAAGGGAATCTATTGTGACATTATTTTATTTGTATCTACATTCTTCTATCTTTTGTAAACATTGTCTTTTTCTTGTATTTTCCTTTTGGGGATGATGCAAAGAATTGAGACATTTAGGTCTCCTCCATGTTGACCCAAAAGGATTGTTCATCTTCTATCTTTCTATGTGTCAATCCTCCTTTGTGTTTTTTGTTCTATGAGATATTTGGGGAATGATGATGGCTCTAAGCTTTATTATATCATTGTAGCAAAGACATTCGTTGATCCCAAATCCATGGATCCCTTATGTGTTATCTTAGGATTGCATATGGGAGGAAACCTCCTTTCCATGATGTAACTTCATTTGGAAACATATGTTTGACATATGGATTTCTAAATAAGCTCTCATGTATTGGCATTTATCATGTTCTACTTTAAAGTAATTTCTCATAACATGGTGTTTAGCAATTTCTTTAAAGTGGGGGGCATTATGCCTCCTACTCATTGCTTGCTTAATGGCATGACTTTATTCAAAGTGTGGTCTTCTCAATTCATATGATGTGTCTTCTTGGTGGTGACATTGGGTTTGATGTCCTTCAAGAGTGTGACCTTTAGATTGGCATATGACATTCCTCTTAGTGGTAATGGTATGGCTTGCATTCCCTAATGTGTGAATCTTTTATCCCTTGGCTAGTCCTCTTTTGGTGGTGATATCAAATGTAATGTTCCCTAAAGTGAGACCTTTCATGAACTAAGCAAAACCCCTTTGACTAAATTCTAAACTAAATCTTGGCCACTAAGCATAATACAACTTGCTTGCTAGTGGTGCCTTGTGAAACCTATGACCATCTTGTGTGGCACCTTATCAAAATTATTAGGAAGTATAACTTTTGGTATGGTTGATGTATGGGATCCTGTAGATCTAGCATGACTTGCCCATCTGCTACCTTTTTATGGGTTCTCACCTAGTGTATATCGGACCACACTAGACCATTGTGTGTTTCTCATATGGCCTTGGGGCTCACCTAGTGTATATCTGACTACAATAGCCCTTGTGAGTATATTCTTGGATAAACAACCTAGGATTGATCCATATCATTTGGACAAATAGTTGAAGCTTGATCCACCCCTTCTTCATCTTTGCATTAATTCTGACATTATATGATTGTGTATCTTGTGTCGTTGTTGCATGCATGTTTCTCTTTGTGCCTTTGTTGGTTTTCCATGGGATCTTTGATCCTAGGGGCTTGATCATCCTCCTTGATCCTTTTCATCTCATCTTTCTAACAATTGTACAATTAGACCTATCTTGAGTTATTTGTCTACTTTAGTGTGATTTTGAATGTGGGCTCATATTCTCACTAAAGTGGGGGCTAAAATTAGTGTAGAAAATTGTACACCTAAATTACAATTTCACACTATGTTTGCATCCCCTTAATTAATTGGACTTATTTAAGCTTCTAATTACCTAAATTATGCATTCTAAAGCCTTATTATTCCCATTTTCTAAAAGGAAATCTATATTAAATAATTTCCTATATTAATTTAAACACCTTGGAAATTGTGTGTCTTGGACTTAGGTCCTAGGACCCATTTTCCCAAGGGAAAATGAGTCCCATTTAAGTGTCAAGACCCAATTTTTAATATGTTTTTGTTGATATTTTAATGATTGAAATTCAAGTTTCAAATGTTGGCTTGTGGAATCTAATTTTTAGGAAATTAGATAGCACCTATAAATACATAGTTATTTTATTAATTCAAATCTAAGTTGCATAATCGAGAGATCACAAAAGAAAATATTGTTATCAAGAGCATCAAAGAGCAGATTTATCAGTCATCTAAAATTGCAATCGAGATCATATCATCATGTCAAAGTTCATGTGTGTCCATATCATGTTTTGGAGCTAACATTGTGATGTAGGTTTCAAGCATTCAAGCACCAAATCAAGCAATCTATCAAGCCAATTCATGCAAGATCCATACTTTAGAGTGATGTGTTAAAATTCAATCCTCTAAGGGTGACCACTAAGGGTTTGATGAGTTGTAACATAGCTTTGTTCATTCATCAATTCCTTTCATTCATCATTATTTCATTATCAAGGTTTAATTACCAACATGGGGTTTGACTAAGGCAAACCCCCATTCACCCAAAAATAAACATTTTTCCTTCTTTCTTTGTATGTGTAGATTTACAAGTGAAGAAGGACTGAAATTGGATCAAATGAGCAATTTTGTAAAGTTGTCAAAGTTGTCAAACTACGAAAACTCACCTACAAAATTTATTTCCAAATTTTTGACAATCAAACCTGGAGAAATAGGAAGCTTAGATTCAGGATCTAAGGACTGCAAAATCAAATTTTGGACCCTTGCATTAAAATTCATTTGCCCGAGGGCAAACCATTCCTACTTCAGAGCTCAAAACTCGCTTTTTAGGCCAAGTGCATACCATTATGCCCTTCTTAGATTTGCTTGCAAATTAGGATTTCAATTTCTATTGTCATAATATTATGCATTTCAATTGTTAGTTCATGCAATTTAGTTAATTAATGCATTTTAATTCATCTTCCAAAAGTGTCAATAAGTCATTTCTGTCATAAGAAAACAATAGACCTTCCTAATAGGGTTGACTCACCTTAAGGTTGAAATTCAATCCTATCCTTGGCAGATCTCTTTTTCTAATGAAACTAGGAGAAGGGTAAGTGTGTTTACGCCCTTAGATCATTCAACACATCTTTACACCCCTTCCTCCTTTTCCTTCGTTTCACCTCTTGTTTTTAACTCTAGTGGTGAATTCTCATTAATATATTGAGGTTGTAACTTGGGAGGAGTTATAAGTCAAATGATGTTTAAATAAAAAAGAAAAAAACTAATATACATTTACTTGAACTAGGGTGGTGTATGCAGATTAACTGACCAACTCATCATAATAAATTGGAATAATAAAATGCGACATTACTACTGACTTTGACTCTTGATATGAAGATGACTTAATAAATATAATATATATAAAAAAGGAGAAAAGAAAAAAAAATCATTTTTATATAATTATGGTATCAATATGCCTAAGGCTACAATATGGTACATTTAAATATTCTTTATTGTAATATAGACCTTACAAATGGAAATCGACTTGTAGGAGGCCCCTTCATTGAGTGAGACTATGAATTCATTAAGGTCATAGTCTACCACTAGAATTCAAGGTGACTTTATAATATTAAAATCCTCTAAAGCTTGAATCTAAACCCTTGTGAGTATGTGAATAGTGAAAAGGTAGTGTGTTCTATCAATTTCTAAGGTCTCATAAAATCTAGTCTTCGTGAAACCTCCCAAAATCTGATTGGTTGTGGTTGATTAATACCAATACTTCATATTACAATATCTTAAGTGCTCTCTTGCATCGAACGACGTGACCTTAAGTGGAGATAAAATTCAATGTTTGTACATAGAAGAGGGGACACTCTTTTATTTCCTTTGGGAGATAGAACGTCAGATAGGATTTTCCTGTGAAAAGTTTTTAAAATGGCCAATAAAACATTCCAAAGGCAATCTAGTCCAGTGAACTTAGATTCACCATTCATCAGAATATAACTGCAGATCTAACGGCTAATTCAACTACCTCATCCATCTCTAGTGTTTGTTCATTCGACTTTCCTTATACATTTTGTCAGCTCATTTCACATGGATAGGTATTTAATCAGCATGAGAATTATCTGAGCGCAACCATCTATGGTGAGACTCAGCCATGGAATAAGCCAACGACGGTATTAAATAAAGTTGACTGTATTCAAGCCAACTTTTGGCGTCTTGATCATACAAAAAATCAGAAAGATTAATGATAATAAGTTTCCACAATTTATATTGATATTATTTAACAGATTTTTCGATTTGATTGTGTAATAGTTTTTACATCAACTTTTCGAATTACATTCCGTGATCCATTATCAGGATGATGAAGAAAGCATAAGGAGTAAAAAGTGCTCCTTATTTTTCACTCCTTATGCTCTCTTCTTCATCTTGATCCATGATGGATCATGGAGTGTGATCCGAAACGTTGATGCAAAAACTATTACACAATCGAATCCAAAAATCTGTTAAACAATATCAAAAAGATTATTAGAAAAATTTGCATATATATATATTGGAGAACACTTCAATCTGCAAAACAATTGAGAATACCTTTGTAAACGCTCTCCATCTGCAAATAATTATGCTATAAACAATCTCCATTGGATGAATGATATTGAACAAGAAGAAGACAAATAATTTGAAAAGGAATTGATGAAAAGAAACATGAGTAGAGGTAAATCTTTTAAAAGTTGGTTAGAAAATTAGTTTTTAGTTAGAAAAGATTGAGTTTGTGAATTAAAAGTTATCCTCTCAGTTTTATTTTCTGATCAGGGAATTTGTTCTTACTAACTAAAACATAGGTAGTTTTGATTAAATAATTTAAAAGCTCAGAGGTAATGAGAAAACAAACCAACTTATGAGTTATTAATAGATTATCTTTCCCTTGGAATTCAAGTTTAAATAAATAAAAATTAAGCTTGTGGGATCTTGTTATCATTTTTTTTTCCATTAATTTAGTCATTAATAATTCAAAGGGTTCTTTTAAAAAAAATAAAAAATCTTTTAAATGTCTTAGATTATTTAGCAATAAACATTATAGCTTAAATCTCGAGAAACAAGCATAGAAATGATTAAATTTGAGAAGCATTTTATCTTGATTAAATCAAACAAGTTTATTTGTTGTTTAGTGTTAGGATTTTATCCTTTACAATTATGTCTTGTTGATAGTCCTTTGACAATTATCTTTCATAAATTGAGGATGTCATTCTTAATACTATTTTCTTTTGTGTGTTGCATCAATCACTTAGATTAATTAGGCCATCAAAACTAAAGGAAAAATAATTTATTAATTCAAAATTTTCTAAACTAGTGTAGATGGGGGAATAATTTTGGCAAAGATCAACATATGGAGTGACAATAATTGAAATCTCTCCAATTGAACCCTAGAAATTTTCTATATAGGAAAGTTGAAATAAAGTTAATAATCAAGAGGATAACATTTATCTTTTAGGTCGCCTTCAAGTTGTTAAAGTAGGATTCAATTAAACAAATCTAATTTTGTATAGGAAATTAGAAATCTAGGATGTGGTAAATCGTAGTCTAGACCATATATTTAAATGTAGAATGAAACTTAGCTTAAAACTTAAACAAATTCTTAGTCAAGCAAATGTTGAGTGATTAGGTAGAAACCAACTAATAGATAATCAAAGGTTAACTAAGAACTCGGATTTAGAACTTCCTAAGCCACTAAGCAAATTATTCTTTAAGCATAACTAGGAACTTAAAATGGGAATGCTTTCTTTAATTTATCATATATGAGGAAAATTGAATAACCTCAATTGTTAAGTTAACGTTTTCCCTCAATTTATTAAGCCAATGAACTCATATAAGGGTAGATTTATTATTAATCTAAAAATAATTTAGTGTGAATAGAAGGATTTTAAGCTATTATTATTATAAGTATTTAACTCATGATTTAACCCTTGCATCAGACAAAAGTTCATTCTAAAGATAGAAAAAATGATTTGAACAATTAATAGCATTTAGATAATTCTTGTGAAATTAATATACATGGTGAAGTTAAAAACCATTTTTCATTGACATTTAAATTGTGTTTCAAGCACGTTTATTTTGTGTATGATTGTTTATTTTAAATAGTTCTTCCCTTTCAAAATGCTTAATAGTCAATTTGATAATGTGCAATAATATTTTCTCTTCAAGCTAGGGAAATAAATGTAGTTAAAAAGAGGAAATTGGTAATGCTTAATGGGTCACCTTTTTAGAAGGGTAATCTTTTGCTATACTCTAGGATGTTTAGGAAGGATTGAATATCTCTTTTTGAAATGTCTACAACGAATGCAACTAAGATAGTTAAACAATGTGAATTTATGATGTCATCCATTATTGATTAATTCTTAAATCTTGAATAGCTTTAGTAAGTAAAAAAATAATTAAAAATTGAGAGTTGTGCTTGGTTTAGGTTGGGAAATTTTGATGGCATGACAATTCCAAACAACCACCAAAACACTTATAGTTCCTATAGAATTTCCATCACACCTTTGTCTTGCTTCCATATCCTCATAAGAAAATCCTTTCATAAAGCCTTCAAACTTTATTCTTGAAGAAGAAGATTATAAAGACCAATAGTTTCAATAAGTCATTTGACCAAATGATGCTTCTTTAGACCATTGAGGCCTTAGAAATTCTAGCTTAGCATCTTCATAATTTTTTTTGGAGTGAGGAGGTACTCACCTCCAAACTTGATAAAATTTATTCATCAATGTTTGGGTTCCATTTTCCAGATCCTCCCATGCCTTGAGCTTGGCCTTACTCACTTTTGTTTTCCTTCCTTTGATGTTAACCACTTCAACATCTAAAGCAATACTATATTTCCCTCTCAAGCTTCTTACCCTTTTGGTAGTAATGCTCTATTTTGGTGCATTCTCCTTGTCCTTGTTCATGTCATGTGACCTAAATCAGTATCACTCCCACCCCATTTATGTCCTTCCTTTAAGACATTATCTCCCAAAGTGACTTATGCCTCATCTAACACATAGATAAGAGCTTTAGGGGATTAAAATTGATTTCCCCAATGATACCTTAGCTTTGAGATGATGCGCATTCATCCTCATAAACCTCTAGGCCACAAGAGGGAATGGAGAACCAAGGGTAAATCCTACCTAAATTCACTCCAACTTGATTTTAGATCATAATAAATTGTGATCTTTTTCATTTTATTTAGCTGAAGCAATCTCTTGAACAAGGGGAAGCTTATTATTTTCCACCTTCTCCAACCAAAATTACCCCATCTTAGCTCCCATCAAATCATAATTCCTTGCAAAAAGATTAGTTTTCTAGCAACAAAAGCATCTAAAAGGAAGACATTCATAGGGCCAACTCTTAAATCCACTCACCCAAAGAAGAGGATTACTTGATTGATTGTTTAATCAACTTGCTTAAATTCATCTTGACATAGATTCTATCTTTTGTTTTCATTTTTTTCCCCTCGTGGCATTCGAGCAATAATTTTCCCAAGGAGTTATCGATTAACTAAAAAATATCCTCCAATCATAATCCTTGTGGTAACTTGTATAACTTAATTTAGACCTACACATCTTGAATCAAATCCAAATGAGGGTCAAAAACTAGAGTCCAAGGATAGATATGGGTAAGTGCAAAAAGATGGGGGGCCAAAAAGTGGCCAATTTACTTTTTCATCTCGAAATAGCGAAAATATGAATGCATTACAATGCGCTCGCATTATGGTTTAAATTTCAAAAATTGTGCACATTTTGAGCTCAAAAAATGTGCATTTTTTGAAATCAAAAACACATTTCCAAAACGCGAGCGCTTTATAATGCGCTTGTGTTTTCGTCTACATTGAAATTTTTTTCTCCCCTTTTTCTTGTCTCTTTCTTCTTGTTATCTTTCAAGGAAAATATATACATGAAATAAACATTTAAGTATAAGTTGACATTTACATATGGACATTTACTTTCTTATTTTAAGTTATATTTCATGTATATAGTTTCAGGATGTTTAAGTGTGGTTTCAGATCTCTAGGAGTTATAATTCAAATTCTAGTTTTTTGAAGATCTTATAATTTTTTAGACTTAGCCAAATTTTAGTAATCAATATGTCAAATATCAGTTGTGGAGGTCAAATTTCAGTAATCAACAAGTTGTATCATCTTTCTCACTCTATCTCACTCATTGTTTATCCCTTATTCTCTAGACCTCTCTCTTGCACTCTCTCCTTCCCTCTATACTTCTATCTATCTCATCTCTCTCTCTCCCTCCATCCTTCCCTCCTTCCCTCTCTCTTCCTGCATCCCACCCACCTTTCATCTCTACTTCTCTTTATCTAACCTATCCCTCTCTGCCTATCTCTCACCCTCCCTTCTCTATCTCTCTTAATCTCTCCTACTTCCTCCCCCACTCTCTCATTCTCTCTATCACACTTCTCTCTCCCTTTGTCCCTCCCTCCTTCCCTTTCTACTTCTCTCTATCTCTCTATCCCTCTCTCTCTCTATCTCACCTCTCTCTCCCTCTCTCTCTCTACTCCTTCCTCCCTCCTCCCCCTCTCTATATATCCTTCCCTATATACTTCTCTCTAGATATCTCTCTCCATCTCCACCTCTCCCTCCCACATTACCTCTTTCTCTCCCTCCCTCTCTCCCTCTCAATGTCCCAACCTTCCTCCTTCACTTTGTGTTTCTCTCTCTCACACTTTCTCCCTCCCTTCCCCATCTTGATCTCTAACTCTATCCTTCCCTCTCTATTCTCTATGTCATCATTCTCTCTCTTCATCTCTCTCTACCTCTCTCCCTCTCTCTCTACTTCTTCTTTATCTCTTATTCCCTATATTCTTCTCTATTTATCTCTCCATATCTCCCTCTCCCTCCCTCCTTCCCTCTCTCTCAATCTCCCCATATTCCTCCTCTCTCTCTCTCCTTCGCTATATACTTCTCTTTATCTCACTAATATCTCTCACTCCCTCCCTCCTTATCTCTTTAATTCTCTCTCTTCCTTCCTCCCACCCACCTTCCCTCTCTACCTCACTCTCTCTCCCTCCCTCCTCTCTCTTAATCTCTTCACATTCCTCCTTACCCCCTCTCTACCTCACTCTCTCTCCCTCCCTCCTCTCTCTTAATCTCTCCACATTCGTCCTTCCCCCTTCTCTCCATCTCTCATTCTCTCAATCACACTTCCCTCCCTCCTCTCTCTATATTTATCTCTCTAATTCTCCCTCCCTCCTCCCCCTTCTATATCTCTCCTTCCCTATATATACTTATCTCTATCTCTTTCTCTCAATCTCTACATCTCCCTCCCTCCTTTCCTCTCTCTCCCTCTCTCTCCTAGTCTCTCCCTCTCTCTCAATCTCTTAACCGTCCTCTCTCTCTCCATCTTTCTCTCACTCTCTTCTTTCCTCTCTACTATTTATCTCACCATTCTCTCTATCTACTTCTCCCTCACCATCTCTCCTTCCCTATATACTTCTATCTATATCCCTCTCTCCATATCTACCTCTCCCTCCCTCCTCCCCTCTTCCCTCTCTCTCCCTCTCTCTCAATATCCCCACCTTCCTCCTCTCTCTCTCCTATCTTTCTCTCTCACTCTCTTCTTCCCTCTCTACTCTATATCAAGCACCATTTTCTCTCCCTCCCTCCCTCCCTCCCTAATATTATATATCTCCTCCTTTCCCTCCCTTCCTCCCACCCACCTTCCCTCTCTACTTCTCTCTATCTAACATATCCCTATCTACCTCTCTCTCCCTCCCTCCTTATCTCTCTCTCTCTCTCAATCTCTCCACCTTCCTCATTTTCTCAAGCTACTTCTCTCTCTATTACCTCTATCTCTCCTTACCTCTTTATATCTTCCCTATTTGTCTCTCCATCTCACGCTCTCTCTTAATCTCCCAAACCCTATATCGAATATTAAAAATCCTAATCCCTATACCCTGAACCCGATACCCTCAAACCTCATACCTATACCCTCAACCTTATAACCTATACCCTAAACATTATCCCTTAACCATAAGAATAAACCCTAAACCCTACATTCAATCTTGTACCCTAAACCCTCATTGTATGAAAAAATGCCTCAAAGAAATGGGGTCTCACAATGATGTACATCACTATGAGGCTTCATTTCTCTAAGGAATTTTTTCATACAACAAGCACTACATTGTCAATGTTACCACATTGATGCATTAACAAGTTAGTGAGCTTAGTGCTCATTGTTCAAACCCCATTTCTATGAAGGAAATTTTTCATAGAATGAGCACTAATCTCACTACCTTGTCAATGCGGCCGCATTGACAAGGTAGTGAGCTTAGTGCTCATTGTATGAAAAAATACCTCAAAGAAATGGGGTCTCACAATGATGTACACATTGTGAGACCCCATTTCTTTGAGGAATTTTTTTAATACAACAAGCACTACCTTGTCAATGCATTAATCTGGTACCATTGACAAGGTAGTGCTCATTGTATCAAAAAATGCCTCAAATAAATGGGGTCTCGCGGTGATGTACATCATTGTCAGACCCCTTTTCTTTGAGGCATTTTTTCATACAACGAGCATTACCTTGTCAATGCATCAATGTGATAGCATTGACAAGGTAGTGCTTGCTGTATGAAAAAATGCCTCAAAGAAATGGGGTCTCATAGTTATGTACATCACCCTGATACCCCATTTCTTTGAGACATTTCTTCATACAATGAGCACTACCTTGTCAATGTGTCAATGTGGATGCATTGACAATGTAGTGCTCGTTGTATGAAAAAATGCCTCAAAGAATTGGGGTTGACAATATAGGGTTGAGGGATTAGGTTTATGGTTTTTAAGGTTTGAGGGATTAAGGGTTTAAGGGTTGATGGTTTAAGGATTTAAGGGTTGAAGGATTAAGTGTTTAAGGGTTGAGGGTTTAAGGGTTAAGGGATTAAGGCTTTAAGAGTTGAGTGATTAGGGTTGAGGTACATGATTTAGGGTACAATGTATAGGGCAGAGGTATGAGAATTGAGGGTTGACTTGATTTAATGCATCAGTTAGAGGGTTGAGGGGTTAAGGGTTTGAGGGTTTAAGGGTTGAGCATTGACGGTATAAGGTCAAGGATAAAGGGTTGAGGGTATAGGGTTGATAGTATAAGGTTGAGGGTCCAATGTATAGGCTAGAGGTTTGAGAATTAAGGGTTGACTTGGTTTAATCTATAGGTTAGAGAGTTGAGGGAATAAGGGTCAAAGGGTCGAGGGTTTAGGGGTCAAGGGAATAAGGGTTTAAGGGTTGAGGGTTTAATGGATGAGGGATTAATGGTTTAAGGGTTGAAGGTTTAAGGGTTGAGGGATTAAGGGTTTAAGGGTTGAGGGTTTAAGGGTTGAGGGATTAAGGGTTTAAGGATTGAGGGATGAGGGTTGGGGGTATAAGGTATAGGGTTGAGAGAGAGAGAGGAAGAGAGGGAGTGGGATAGACCTGAGAGAGAGGGGGATGGAGAGAGGGAGAGAGGGAGAGAGGGAGAGAGAGAGTGTGTGTGTGTGAGAGAGAGACCTATTGACGGCAAAAATTTCAAGCAACAGCCTTATGGGAAACTCAATTAATGGGGGACCAATTGCGCTAAATTGAATGACCTCCGAGTTTTTTAAGAAGTTGGCTTCTTCTATATTTGGGGTTTGGAATGGGAAAATGAATCAGATATATATAATAAAGATCTAACTAAGGCGATGCGCCAAGATGTAGGTGTGGGAACAATAAATCTACCTTTCAAATGGGATTTAAGGGTTCGTTCAACAATCTGCATGTCCCAAAACAACAAAGAGCACAAATGAAAAGCCTAAGAAGTTCATTAAATAACATAAAATAACCTCCATACACATTTACTGATAAGAAGAGTTCAATACATGGTTTGAATTAGCAAACTTATATTGAAATTATAGAAGTTCTACAAATAAACTACTTAGTGCAATAACAACATAGTATATTTTTTGTCAATTAGCTAAGAAATAGAAAGGCTGAACAACAATGGCATAGTCTGTGAATCTTATTACAATAATCTAAAAACAATACAAAGGCCTGGTGTCTTTTTCAATTTTCTATGTATTCTTGGAACTCTAGAACTGAAACCATTTTTGGAGGGGGGAAGAAGTTTATATTGAGAAGCATCCAACCGCCTAAGATCTAGTAATAGGAAAGATTCCCTGCATTTGCAATGATGTCCATCGTGATGATTCCACATGGTCATTGCAACAAAAAATATTTTGAAGCATGGAATGTAGTCACCTTCAAACCAGATGCATCCCCTACGAATGATGGCGGTGGTCCCAATGTGGAAGCAACAAAACCCCATGCAGACACGTGTCGCTAGTCCACAGTGTTGGTTAGGACACATGGTGACAAGGCGGGTCTCATTGTTCGTTCCTCCCTTGTGATGAAACTCCCCGCAAAGAAGACAATGGAGAAGTCTTCATCTCGAATGTTAACTGTGGGGTCCGCAAAAAGGTGCCCGTGGAATGATGCTACGTGGCACATGGGCGGAGCTTAGTAGAGAAGCAAAGGGGAGTAGGCTCATTAAGGCCCACACTGCTGACATGTGGAGGCACAACAGGGCTCGATAGAGAAGTATGGGAGTAAATCCTTGCAAGGAGCGCATAGCAGACATGTGGAGGCACGACAGGCATGAATCTTCAAAAAAGGGGTAAAAAAAGTATAAGAATATGAGGCGCGGGCCGAGGCTAAGAAAAACAATGCTATCAATATGAAGGCAGCTCAAGGGATTTTCAATCCATAGCTTTTGGTGACTATCAAGGGCATTTTACCTATGGAACGGGAACCCAAAATTTCTAGTTTGAGGACTAAAGCCTTATCCATTATGCAATGGAGTTAGAGGTTTGAGAGCATGGTCTGTAGAGGCAACCAGTCGGCCTCAGATGGTATCGATATGATGTGCAGATTCTCTTGCACCTCATGCAAATCGATCACCTCTTTGAAGGGCAGCTTCATGGACATCTCGGTCTTGGACTTGAGCTAAAAGAGCAACCACGCTATCTGATGGGTGACGCCTTCAATGTCCTCAGTAGTAGGGGGTTGACTAAAAATTTGAAAGGTGGATAAATCCTACTGATTCTCCCTAATTTTTGCTACCATATGCTCTGTTGTGGCCATCGAATCATTGGAAAGAAACGAGGAGGGCAAGCCCATCTGATTCAGTTGAGATAATTTTGCATGTATACTATTCATAGTCTGACCTAGTGTTACTGAGCAATCTAGCATGGAGGATGGCCAAATGGCAACAGATGAATTATTTTGTTGTCTTAGCAGCTAACCTTCAGTCTTCAATCCCTGCATTCACCAGGTGGTCATTTTCCACCATGTATAGCTTGTCTAGCAACTTCTTTACATCGAGCACCTTCTCTGCTATGAACTATGGGAACTGCTATATTGTTCCTCAAACCTCTTGGCTTAAATTTTCTGCTTTCGCCATGAATTGTAGCATCGGCTGAAGAGTTAGAAAAAAAGTCTTGAATTTTTCCCAATAGGAAATGTATAGCTATTGGGCCACTGAGAGGAGATCTAACTAAGTAGCAAGAGGCTAGGGAGGATTCTTCAAAGTACCAATTTCTATCTCCTTCAACCCGACATCTTGCGTTAGCTCCTCAATTATTTTGTATGCAATAGAGAGTCATTCCTTCATAGTCCCCAACTCGGTGAGCAATCGTTCCTCAGCTTGGCCTCTGGTTGTGGATTCCTTTTCCAGGGAAATCCTTACTTCCTAGATCTCCTTCTCGAATTGAGTTTGCTCGCTCTGGAGCTCCTAATATTTTTGTTGCATTTCTTGCTCCAATTGAGCTTGCTATTGTCATAGCCCCTTGGTCTTTTGTTGCACTTCTCCCTCGACCCACGCCAACTGGTCTCGTAACTCCTAGTTTTTATATTGTAGTTCAATGACCAAGTTGGGATCCATGGACTGGAACTTTGTAAGTTCCACCCGAAGTTTGTCACCTTCTGCCTATGCTTGCTAAGATATTCGTGTAATTTCAGCCTCCCTTGCTTTTCCCTTCTTTAGCAGGACCTCCACCCTTTCTTTGAAATTTTTTAGCTCGTCCTCCTTTTACAATTGGCGACTATGCTTGAGGAAGTCAGTAGTCACCACTCTTTGGGTTTCCTCCATTAGCTCAACCTTGTCTTGTGGTCGGGCCACACACAAATCAATCCCTACAACATGCATTGTATAGTCCTCAGGTTGCATCTCCCCCTATGGCTTGATGGTGTTCAGATGCATAATTGAGAAATGAAACGATAGTTGAGCTTCATTAAAAATGGTCTACACACATGGTTCAACCAACTTTGCAATATCTTTTTCTTTTCTCTTTTGGACCCTGATAACCAGTGTTGCTCTTGTTTTATCCCCTCTAACATGAATTATGCTGGTGATCTAATCAACCCGCCAACAAAGGGTGCACCGGGAGGAAGATAAAAAGGGAAAGAGATAGTTGTGGTCTCAGTTTATGTCTTCTTCAATAGAGAGATCATTAATGGGGAGAACGGGGGAATGTTGTACCAAGGCCCAGTCGGGGAAGTGGAGGAATGACTCACGAGGAGTGGTAGTGGTAGTAGAGATACAACAAACTCCATTTTTAGGGCAGGCTGAGTTAGAGTTGACGTAGTGGGAGTAAAATGGGTAGAAATGGAAAATCCAAACTGAGCAACAACAAAAGGTGGGATAGACTGCGAAGGAGTAAAAGTTGCATGTTCGATTTGGGAGAATTGGGAGAAACCTCCCATGACCATGCAAGCATAAGTGGAAAAAGAAAGGCCGACACTAGAAGTAATTGGGGGTGCAGATACGAAAAAGGTAGTAGGAGTAACCAAGGATTGTGTAGTGAGAAGAGGGGGAGAGAAAGATACCCGAGTTGTGGAGGAATCCGATCCTTGGCTCGTTGCAGGCTCCTATGAGTCCTCTCCGGAGGTCAAGCATCTATGTGTTGCCTCTTATTGAGTGGGGAATTTTCCACCTCTATGACCTCTAAATATTGCTAGGTTCCCCTAGACCTTTTCGCAGTCCATGTGTGTGGTAATGAGGCCTCTGATTGTGATGCAATCTGACACACTTTCAGTGAAGTCTGGCTTGACTGCTCTATCACCTTTTCTTTACTTTGTGCTTTTTCTTTGCTTTATGCTTGGGCCTATTTCACCTCCTTTCCCTTTCCTGTATATTTCCTAGCTTCCTCTAGATCTATATCCTCATCACCAATCACATTAGTATCATCATGCCCTATGTTCCACAAAGTATCAAATATTTCATCCTTGTCTACCTCTTGGAACGAGGCATCAGGGCATTGGATCTCCTGGCGATAAATCCCGAAGGTTGCAATTTACTCTTTACTCCACTGCCAATGCTTGACCAAATTATTGTGAAGGGTGGTCCCCATTTAGTGCTTCTCATTAGGCTTTTCCAAAGGAAAATAGAAAGAGAGCCATGGTGGCCTCCTATCTTCAGTAGGGATATAGGCTAGGTCTAAAAATAGGTCATCTTGTTCTGATTGTGGATTCTGTCGATCTTCCCAGTCAGGTTGGGAGTTGTGTGTCATCTTGACATTCAGGTCCACTAAGTCATTTTCAGGGTTATATTTCCACTCATCACAAATTAACACCAGCCCCAGATGAGCCAATTTTGCTTCTAGCAGACTATGTGTTTGCTTCTTCACCATTACCACCATTTTGAAGCTCAAAGGGCAGAAGAAAAACCCTTTTCTTATTTTTCCTTCCACAAAAGTTCTTGTCAATAATCGACAGTTGCCGAAACACTTCAAGGGCCAACACCCTGTCTGTGATGCATGCTGAGAGCAGAAATGGCTCCTCGATAAAGCTATGCAACCTAACAAATGTGAAATCCTCCCTGAGAAACCAATTGCAAGGAGGAAAAAAACTCCACATCCACCCTGTTTGATCGACGGAAAGCCAATAAAGCTTGTCATCTTCACTAAAATATTACAAAATTGGAGTAAATAAGCACTCCAAAAATGCATAGTAATCATATGTTGTAGAGAGGAGGGGAGTCCATACAAAAACTAGCCTTCTTACTCCCTTTTCATCAAAAATAGCCAAGTGCATATGTTTTCTAAAGAAATTAGGGTTCTACTGCAAAAACATATGAGCGAGGAGAGAAGAAAACCCGAATTTATGTTATGTACTATATTCTTTGATCTGGCTCAGAATCTCCTAGATGATGACTTCAACGAAGTCATACCAAAATAAAGAATGTTTTCTCCTCAACTAAAAACCCAAACCTAGTTGAAACTCATGCACGTAATTTTTGATTTCCATGCCACAAATGAAAGCCATCATAGAGAAGGCCTCCTGCAAGTTTGCGTTAAAAGTGAGGTGCGTGACCAAAATCTGTGGCGGCTTCTTTAGGCCTTTTGGTTTCTTGGTTACAAAAGATCATAGCAATATCTTTGGTCTACCAAAACTCTTCCCCTCCTTTTGGAGTGAAATTCTCCATCTTTTTTGCTCTATAGCCCTTGCTTGGAGGGATGCATAGCATATCCCTTATAGCCTCCATGCTAATTATGACCCTCAGCTCCTGGCCTTCAAAGGCACCAGTATTTGGGTTAAAATGTTGCATGCATTCATGGACTAGTTCTGAGCAGTAATGCACAAAAGGAACCGTATACTATGGGAGACCATAGAACCATAGCTTGGATGACAAGGTTTTTTGGCTACTGCACTATTTCATCCTCTCGCGGGCTGCTTCCCTAGGATCTTAGGGTTGGTTTTAAGGATGGGGTAATGAATATTATCTCATTCGTCCATTATCAGGCTCTAGTCCCTCTGAAATTTCTTGTCCACGACCTGCGTGTAGATCCACTTCAGCTTCTCTAGTATCCCAGGTGAAGCATAAGAGGTGTCATCAAATATGTTGGCCATTGGTACTGCACACATGGTGTCAGATAGGATTTGAGTCATTTGTCCTTGTGCTTCCATCTGAAGATTTTGGACTATTTCAGGAATTTGTAGAAATTAGCAATGTTCAAACTCTTTGCAATTGACTTGGGTTCCTTGGAAAATTCTGCACTCAAAGCTCTTAGCGATGAACAACATACTCAGAAATCTCTTCACAATATTGTTCTTTCTCATGCAATACTTAGTCTTTTCTCGACTTGGAGTTGTACGTAGCAATTTCCTTTTTGCAAAAAAATTAGCATGTACTGCCAACTCTTCTTGTTCATGCAAAATGAATTTCTTGCCCTTTGAAAAGACAATCATTCATAATGGTGATTAGTCATTATGTCCTATGGCACGATTTCTTGGTAAATTGAGCCAGTGATTGAATGAACACAACCTTTCGCATTCTTTTGCAATTATTAACCTGAAAAGAATGATTAGGCCAAAAATGTAACGAGTACGCAAAAAGATTGAGTTCATCCTTGGAGAAATAAAAATTCCCACAGCGTGACACATCAACACTTGACCATGCAGTCAATCACTTGGGACTACCACCAGTTTCAGCAATTAATTACTCCTTAACTTTGCATGCAACAATTTGTACACAACAAATGTAATTGGGTGGGATTCTCAAGTTTTCTCTTGGTGGGAATTTCGAGTTGGCTCTTTGCAAGATTGCAGTGTTAATACTCAATCAACATCATGCTTATCACATGCATGTACCTAAGCTATTTCTATAAATAGACCCTAGGACAACAATAGAATCACACTTGGTAATTGGGAAGAATTAGCATTTGGTAGTTGGGTAGAGATAGGTGTAACGAATACTTCAATTACGCTCACTAGCAATAAGTCATAGATAGCCTTTTTGGGTGAAATTTCTAACAAGTGTCTTAAGCACATGGCAAAGAATAAGCATTTGTTGGCGATTATAGCAATGAAGTGGATACTAGGGAGGGACTGCATAGAGTACAAGGACAAGTATAGGGTTAACATTGACATTTACTCCCATTTCATTGCTTCTTTGCTTGATATATAGCTACCCAATCCAATGATCCTACGACTCATGTTGCAAATCTTCCTGAAGCACTACCTTGGCGGCCTTGAAGAAATTGTAGCAAATTCAGTGTATTTCCTTGGTCTTCCTATGGCGCGCAACCTCTGCAAACATATTGAAGAAGATGGAGTGGTGTCATGGGTGTTGTTCCTAAGCGGTTTCCACATTCTAATGCCTGAAGAGCACCACTAGAGGGTTACTCATGCCTGCCACTTCCTGGTACATTGCTACAATGTGGTGTTGTTCTATGGTGTGGAGTGGTACACTAATTTTAGGAACCTGATGTATCCTCCACCACTAGCCATTGTTGTTGTTGATGCTCCTACTATCGTTAATGATCATGGTGTTGTTGTTGATGATTCTGCTGATGAAGTTGTTCCAAATGTCGTCGACGCTATTGATGCTCTAGCTTGAAGAATGAACTCCCTCTTCCCTCTTTTTGTATATATTCCTTAAAAGGATTTTTAAACATGCTTTAAAAAACTGCATAATATATATACTTCGAAAAGTATGGCCTGAGAGCCATTTTGAAATTGTAATACCAAAGTATATAATACCATATAATGAATAAACAACTTTTAAATCAATTTCTGTCTCTTTTACTTTCTTTGTTTCTGCATTATGGTTTTGATTCTCTCCTTCTATGAATTATTTTTCAGCTTTTGCATTATGAGTTCCATTTGCTCCATTATGGGTTCATTTTCAAAGACTAGTCGAACAAAAAAAAACACAAAGGAAATTACATAATTACATATCTACACTTGGTAAAATGATTATTGAAGCTTAATTAATCAATTTGAGGTGGATTTCATTAACTGGAATCTCTAATTCTTTTTTTCCATGTTTTCTAATTCAAATGTGTTATGTTGCTTACATTGAATAATGTGGAAGGGGCCTTCCTACATGCTATCAAACTTTCCATGTAGGCCAGGCTTTGCGGCCCTTTCGTTGAATTTTAGCACTAGGTCTCCGCATTTCAGACCTTGGTCTGATGTCTTCTTGTCAAACCACATTTTAACCACCTATTGGCAGTTATTCATGGTTGTCAGGGCCTTTTCTCTTTTTTCTTGTACCTCCAGCAACTTGGCCAACAGAACTTCCATGGCTCCGTTTTGTTCCACCTCTAGAGACTTGAGCAATTGTAACGTGGGGATTTCCATGGAGATGGGAAATAGCACTTCCTTCCCATATACCAGCTCCTATGGAAAAGTCTTAAGGACTTGGTTAGGAGTTATTCGGTCTACCTAGAGTGTTGCCCGAAGGTTCTTATGCGATTCCTTTTGATGCTCTGACCCGATTCTTTTAATAAGTTGAACTAAATTTTTATTAGTCGACTCAACTAGGCCATTCCCCTATGCAGATAGTAGTTTGAATTTTTTTTAATAATATGTCATGATTTAGTGAAAATTGACATACCTTTGAACCTAGGAAAGCCTTAGCGTTGTCAGAGATGATGTTCTTCGGCGGGTTGAATCTCGTTACTAGTTCCTCGAGAAAGTTCACAATCTTTGCCTCTATTGCATTCTTCAGGGGCATGGCCTTGGTCCATCTGGTAAAGTATTCCATAGCCATGAGGATCCATTTGTGTCCAACATTGGAGGTAGGATTAATCATCCCAATAAAATCAAGGCCCCATTGTGCAAAGGGTTCTTTGGTAACTATTGGGTTTAGGGGCATTGTTGAGTTCTTCCTTCTCCCTGTGAAGAATTGGAATTCCTTGCAGGACTTAACCAAGGATTGTCATTCATTAAATAGTGTAGGCTAGAAATATCTAGCACACATAATTTTTATGGTGGTGGTGTTTGTAGAGAAGTGTTTTCCAGTGGGATTGTTGTGGAATATGTCAAAAATTTTCCTTGCTTGCTCTGTGGTGACACACCACAAGAGAATTCCATTGAAGTTCCTTTTAAAAAGGACTCCTTGAATGAGAGCATATCCACTATTCTGTAATTTATAGAATATCCTTTCCTGAGAAGGAAGGCCTGTTGGATATTTCCCAGTCTACATGAATCTTATCTGATCCGCCAACCAGCAGCCTTTGGATTCAGGTTCATTCATCAGGACAAACTTAGGTTGTTCCTCTTCAGCTAGCATTTCTTGATCATGTGCCAAATATTCACACAATCCTCTCCCTCAAAAATTCTTTGTGGGCCTAACCTCAATGTCATATTTTAGGATCTTAGTAATCCAGTTGGCCCTTTTTTCTATGATTTCTCCTTCCATAATGTATTCGTGCACACTAGAATGCACGACATATACTACCACCTTGTTGCAAGATATAAGGTGTCAGAACTTCTTAAGCCCCTTAACAATGGTGAATTCTTTCCTTTCAACAAAGTTGTAATTTGTTTCATAATCCTTTAAGGTCTGTGAATGGAATGCTATTGGAAGTTCTCCCTTTCTTTCTTCATCCTTCTAGGTCAAAACAATAGCAATGTTGGGTTTTCTACTAAAAACATACATTATGAAGTCCTTTGATAGGTCTAGGTTTACCAGCATAGGAGCTAAAGAAATAGCATCCTTAACCTTCTCAAAGGCTTCTCTAGCCTCTTTTGTCCATTTGAACAATTGATCCTTCTTGAGAATCAAGGTGATAGGTCTGATTTGTCCTGCAAAATCATAAATGAATTTGCTCACAAAATTAACCTTTCCCAAAAAGGACCAAACACCCTTCTTGTTGAATGGTAGGGGAAGCTCTCTAATTTCCTTCACCCACTTCGGTTCAATTTCAATTCCATCTTTGGACACCATGTGCCCCAATAATTTTTCTTGTAAAACTTTGAAGACACATTTTTTTGGGTTCAGGGGTACCCCAAACTCCTATCATCTTTTAAAAACCATTTCTAGATGATCAAAATGATCATCCTTAGACTTAGAGAATAAAGTCAGATCATCCAAGTATATTAAGATAATCTTGTTGATCAATCCTCTAAAAGAAATATCTATTGTCCGTTTGAAGGTAGCTCCCGTATTTGAGAGACCGAAAGGAATTTTGGTGTAGGAAAACATTCCCCACTTGGTAGTGAATGTTTTCTTGTGTTGGTCTTCCTCTTTTACCTCGATCTAGTTGTAACAGGAGAAGTCGTCCAGTAGAGAAAACATTTCCAAGCTTGCCACTGTTTGCAAGATAGACTCCATGGAAGGCAAGTGGTAGTGGTCCTTCAGGGATGCTCTGTTCAAATCTAAAAAATCCACACACAGGTGGATGTCTCCATTCTTTTTTCAGACATGAACCAGGTTGGACACCCATGTGTTGTGTTTGATCAGGAAGAGGATCTGGGACTAAATTATCTTTGTCAATTCCTAGGCCATTAGTGCCTTAATCTTTGGATTTTCTAGACTCTACTTCTAGCGGACAAGTTTTGCTCCTTTCCTCAATTCTATAGTATGCTGGATGATTTCGGGATCATATCCCTTGAGGTCATCATATGACCAAGCCACTACTCCATATTTTTCACAAAACTGAATGAGTCTTTCTTTATTGTGCTGCAGGACATCATTTCCGACCTTGAGCTTCCTTTTGTCTCCAACCTGAAGATCCGCATAGTCACTTTTTTCTTCTATAAACTTCCTCTTGTCATTTCTTTCATCATCATAATCGAATAGGTTTTTTAGAGTGACCAATCCTTTTGGAAGCTTGTTGGACCTTAAATGAATAATTTTCCCTTCATAGGCCTCAAAATTTTTTAGTTGGAGTTGCTCATCGAACTCTCTTGATTGTTGGATGAATGAGGCGATATGTTCATCACTTTCAAACACTTGTCAGCTCTCATCATTATCTAGGATTGTTGGTTAGAAAATCACTCATAAAGTTTGCATGTTATGAATTAGGTTAGGAACAAGGTCAAATTGAGATCTGATTGCCGCCATGCGATGTACATCTACATTTTTCTCTCTGGAAACTATCTAGATATTGAAGGCTTCAAATATTTCAATTAGGTCCTAGACTCTATGTCTATAGGATCTCATGCAAACATTCTTGGCTACGGAAAGTCCCCGAACTTGATTGACCACTAGCTCAAAGTCTCTGAACACCATTATTTTCTTAATACCCATTTGTTCCACAAGACTTAGACCTTGCACCAAGCCTCCATATTCAACTTCGTTATTTGAATAGGAAAACTGAAAGTAGAAAGACCTAAGGGTCTTTTCATTGAATGGGGATGTCAAACATATCCCAGATCCTGCACCAACTTTACATCTCACTCCATCAAAATGCAACAACCATAGCTATGCGGCTTGGCCACTCTCGGGTTCCTTCATGACCTTCATAATCACTTGATCTTCATCATAGATGACATAGGTTCCCAATCCGGTAGCATGATAGTTGTTAAAAGGACCAGTTTCTATATATTCAATCAAGAGAACCTCTTCTAAATCAGTTCAGTCTTTGGTCACCTTCTCATCCTCTAGTAGCTTAGTACAATACATTTCCTCTTTGGTGAAAGAGGTATGAGCGGCCTCAAAGTTGATCATAGCTTCATTGGCCACATGTTTCAAATGTAGAGGTTCAGACACTATCTTCATTTTAGCTCCCTGTTTGGTCCTGAGGATCAAGTGTGACCAATCCAAAGAAATATATCCACCTATCTTGGAAGTGAATTCCTAGGATAAGCAAAGACCAAACATGGGGGGAACGTCTATGATCACGCTATCCTGTGGAACTACGATGCTAGGGAAGGAGAATAGAGTTAAGGGGAGGTCCTAAATGACACCTAGAATTTCAACCTTGTTCCCATCAATCTGCATAACCCCTCTTTTCAAAGGTTCATAGCTAAGTCCTAAGGCTTCAACTATCTGCTTAGGCATGACTGTGGTACTAGCATCAGAGTTAATCATAAAATTGTGCAACAATTTCTTACCCACAATAAGAATTAGGAAAAAGGGTTTCAGTTTTGACTTACCTTTAACTTTAGTAGAGGCTTCCTCTGCACTGTTTGTGAGGACTTTGGCCAATGGTGATGGATCAACGACCTTTTCCTTGAGTGAATTATCCTTTGGCTTGGTGCTTGCATCTTCAAGTAAGGCCTTTTGCAGTAATGATTTCTACTCTAGAATAGCTAAGATATCCCAAAGATATACATTAGCATAGGATTTTTTTAATTGTTCCACCACATTGAATGGTGGCAGATTTAAAGGCTTTTGATCCTTAGCCCTTGTTATAACAATTTTCCTTTGTGGCTGAAATTGTTGTATAATTGCGGAGGTACTAGGAGTTTGGTCGGAGTCACTTTTGGGTTGCAGGACGACCGGTTCACCCATGAATCTCCTATTAGAGTGATTTTTATAATCAGACTGGACTTGTAGGGCCTTGGATGTGGATGCATTATTTTCAAACACCACCTCTTCCTCTTCCATCCATGAGAAGAGCACGTGATCTAGAGCTATATCTATCTCTTGCTCCAGGGACATTCCTTGCATTTGCACAGTGAGTATCACATTTTCCAGTTGCAGAGAGGCATATACATAACCTCCTAAATCTAACGCCATTCCTTGACTATGTTGTTTCACCACTCTTTGTTGTAGATTGTCACATGAACAATTTTGGGGCATATGTGCTTCGTTGCAAGGAAAGCACCAAGGATTGATGTTGTTAGCGATGTTATTTTTCCCCACTATCAGCTCTCTACTCAAGCTTGGGTGAGCATTCTACAGTGGAGTAGGCACCGACACCATCTGATTACTTGTTTGAGTCTACAGATTTGTGTGCAAGCCTACTTGGAACTGATTTTGCTGGTATGAAGATTTTTTGCCTTGATAATTTTGATAAGTTGGCTTTGGAGGCATGGATTGGTTTCATTTGATGGTAGTTATTTGGTTTGAGATGTTTTGCAACAAATCTTTGATGTCGCTCATCTCATCTTTTGAAAAATTATAAATAGAAGCAACACTCCATGACGTGCTCAGATATGCATACATAGATTGGGGAGGAGTGGATGCACTGGTAGATGCTATCTCTTGGGTGGGAATCAACAACTCTGGAAATATAGGCATAGTGGGCCGAGGTGGTAACTTTCCGACATCAATCAAATTATTCTTAACCTGGACAACAATGTTGTATGCACCTGGCAAGGTGTTGCCACCAAGGGACTGGATCATCACTGAAATGTCAACATTGAGGAACTTTAGATAGAACATGAATGCCAAATCTACAAGCGGGTGGATTGCAAGCTAAATCCTTTGCTAAGTCATGTGAAATTAGGGGCATTAAAGTTAGTCATGGCCTCCTAAGAGGCCTGCTTTATGGTTGCTAGCTGATGATATAGCGAAAAATGATCTTCATTATTTAAAAATCTCTCATAGAAAGGATCTACGAGCTAGTCCTAGGGTTTGATAGTATTGGCTCCCAAAGTGCAGTACCAATCTAGCACCTTGCCTTTGAAAGAGGCTATGAGCAATCTTAGCACAACATTCTGGTTGGTAACACCATGCACTAGACACACATTTGCCACATCTTCCAAGTGTTCAAATGGTGTTTTTAAGCCTTCCCCGATGAATTTTGGTACAAATTTTAAAGCAGAGGTTGGGATAGGGGCCCAAACGATGGGTGTTATTGGTGCTATAAGAGGGATTCCAGCATCCCATGCCACATAATTTCTATTAGCAATTGGCAACATGGCTAGTGGAGGGATCAGAACGTTCACTAGATGGGTTCTTGTTCTTATTGTTACTAGTGGTGGCACTAGCAGGCCAGGGTTATTCGTTGTTTGGGATCTAGTAACAGGCCAATGGATCATACACCCACTTTAGATTTAAATACATTTAAGACTGTGCCACTGGGGGTGCCAGAAAAATAAACTATCGACAGTAAAAAATGTCAAGCAAAAACCTTATGGGAAACTCAATTAATGGGGGATCAATTGCGCTAAACTGAGTGACCTCTAGGTTTTTAAAGAAGTCGGTTTCTTCTATATTTGGGGGTTTGGAATGAGAAAATGAAGCATATATATAAAATAAAGATCTAACTAAGGCGATGTACCAAGATGTAGGTGTGGGCAAGGTAAATCGACCTTTCAGATGGGATTTAAGGGCCCGTTCAACAATTTGCATGTGCCAAAATAACAAAGAGCATAGATGAAAAGCCTAAGAAGTTCATTAAATAACATAAAATAACCTCAATACATATTTTCTGAAAAGAAGAGTTCAAGACATGGTCTAAATCAACAAACTTATATTGAAATTATAGAAGTTCCGCAAATAAACTATTTAGTACAATAACAACACAGTATAATGTTTTGTCAATTAGCTAAGAAACATAAAGGCCGAAAAAAAATGGCATAGTCCATGAATTTTAAAACAATAATCTAAAAACAATACAAAGGCCTGGTGTCTTTTTCAATTTTCTGTGTATTCTATGAACTCTAGAATCAGAACCATTTTCGGACGGGGGAAGTAGTTTATATAGAAAAGCATCCAACCACCTAAGAGCCAACAACAAAAAAGATTCGCTGCATTTGCAATGATGTCCATCATGATGATTCCCCTTGGCCATTGGAACAAAAAAGATTATGAAGCATAGAATTTAGTCACCCTCAAACTAGATGCATCCCCTGCGAATGATTATGGTTGTCCCCACATGGAAGCAACAAAATCCTCGTGTAGATACGTGTCATTGGCCCACAGTGTTGGTTAGTACACGTGGTGACAAGGTGGGGCTCATCATTCATTCCTCCCTTCCTTGCAATGAAACTCTCCACAGAGAAGACACATGGAGAATTCTTCATCTTGAACGTTGACTATGGGGTCTGCCAAAAGGTGCCTATGGAATGATGCTATGTGGCACACGAGCAGAGCTCGATAGAGAAGAAAAGGGGAGCGAGCTCATTAAGGCCTGCGTTGCTGACACATGGAGGCATAGCAGGGCTCGATAGAGAAGCACGAGATGAAATCCTTGCAAGGAGCACATGATGGACATGTGGAGGCACGACAAACATGAATCTTCAAAAAAGGGGCCGCAGATGTATAAGCATATGAGGCGCGGGCCGAGGTGAAGCAAAACAATGCTATCAACCCAAAGGGAGCTCAAGGGATTTTCAATCCACAAGACCAAACATCACTGGGAGACCCCATTTATTGGACCCACTTTTTCAAATAGTCCACTATGTTCACAATTTCACCAAATTGGTAAGCTAGTGAGCCCACTAGCTTGCCAATTTGGTAAATTTCGCAACCTAACTTGGCCTGTTTGAAAAAATGTGTTCAAGAAATGGGGTGCATCACTGGAGAGCTTTCCAATTCGGTGAAATTGGCAACCTAACTTGGCCTGTTTGAAAAAATGGGTCTAAGAAATGGGGTCTCCTGGTGATGAAATGGGGTCTCCTAGTGGTTTACATCATCAAAAGACCCCATTTCTTGGACCCATTTTTTTCAAACGGGTCACTACGTTGTCAATTTCATCGAATTAGCAAGCGAGTGGGTCCACTAGCTTGCCAATTTAGTCAAATTGGAAACCTAACTTGGCCTATTTGAAAGGATGGTCTAATAAATGGGGTCTCCAGGTGATGTAAATCATTGGGAGACCCCATTTCTTGGACCCATTTTTTCAAACATGCTACTACATTCCCAATTTCACCGAATTGGCAACCTAACTTGGCATGTTTGAAAAAAATGGGTCCAAGAAATCTCCCAAGTTAGGTTGCCAATTTCACTAAATTTTTACATCACCGGGAGACCCCATTTCTTGGACCCATTTTTTCAAATAGGTCAAGTTAGGTTGCCAATTTCACTGAATTAGCAAGCTAGTGGGCCTATTACATCACCAGGAGACCCCACTTCTTGGAGCCATTTTTTCAAAAAAGCCAATTTAGGTTGCCAATTCAATGAAATTGGCAACCTAACTTGGCCTGTTTGAAAAAATTGGTCCAAGAAGTGGGCTCTCCTAGTGATGGCCTACTAGCTTCCCAATTCAATGGAATTGGCAATGTAGTGGCTTGTTTGAAAAATGGGCCCGAGAAATGGGGTCTTCTGGTGATGCAAATCACCGAGAGACCCCATTTCATTACTAGAAGACCCCATTTCTTGGACTCATTTTTCCAAATAGACCAAGTTAGCAATGTAGTGGCTTGTTTGAAAAATGGGTTGCCTATTAGAAAAAAATGGGTCCAAGAAATGGGGCCTTTCGGTGATGTAAATCACCAGGAGACCCCATTTCATCATCGGAAGACCCCATTTATTGGACCCATTTTTTCAAACAGGTCACTCCATTGCCAATTCAGTGAAATTGTCAACCTAACTTGGCCTGATTGAAAAAATGGGTCCAAGAAATGGGGTCTTGACCCCATTTCGTGGATGAGACCCCATTTCTCGGACCCATTTTTTCAAACAGGCCACTATGTATTGTCAACCTAACTTGGCCTATTTGAAAAAATGGGTCCAAGAAATGGGGTCTCTCGGTGCATCACCGAGAGGCCCCATTTCTTGGACCCATTTTTCAAATAGGCTACTACGTTCCCAATTTCACTGAATTAGCAAGCTAGTAGGCCCACTAGCTTGTCAATTCGATGAAATTGACAACCTAACTTTATTTTTTTGACAAAATGGGTCCAAGAAATGGGGTCTCCTAGTGATGTAAATCACTAGGAGACCCCATTTTTTGGACCCATTTTTTCAAATAGGTCACTACATTGCCAATTTCATCAAATTTTCAAGCTAAGTTCAAATTACAATACTATCGTGTTCAATGATGCCTAACCAAGGTAATAAATTTTATGATCATTTTTTCAATACATGCTTTAATTTCCTTAGATTATCTGATCACTAATGCACTTCTGACTATTTCTGGTTGTTAGACTAACGAGGTTTTGTAGGTTGAAAGACATGGAGCTAAAGTGAATAAATCCTTTTTCTTATCTTAAAATTATGTGATTGTAACAAGCGTTTGATGCTTTGGGGCAATTATAACCCAAATTTTATGCTTTCTAATTTTTGCTTTAGGAAATGAACTAAATTTCAATTGGGTTTAAAAAGAATGCTCAAACAGGATTAAAATTGAACCCTCATCTTATCATTTTTTTTTGGGATTAAAATTTAACAAGACAACTTCACGTTTGATTTGGTGCTTAAAACGAATTCATCACTACTTTGAGGGGTTAAAATTTACAACTATTTGTTATGTTTTGTGATTTACAATGTTGTTAGTGGATGTGTATGCAATTCTCTCATGCCATTTGGCGATCTTGAGAAATTGAAACATTCCTTAACACTTTGTATAATCACCTACACCTCTCAATTTGGATTAAAATTGAACCCCCTTGCAGGTGTGAGAAAAAGGCATAGCGTGTGTTCTCTCTTTGTTCATACAAATGAAGATGATTGAACTATGGATGTACTTCCTTGCTATTGTTTATCTTTAGAGGGCCTGCCTCCCGACTTTGAAAGGAGGGAATAGTCCAAGCGGTAATGAGCTAAATCCAAGCTCTTCCAAACTATGATATAAATGTGTGGTTGCAATAAAAATTATCATTGAAATGGCGAAGCGGTACATGATAGCTCTCCCCCAGTATCTCTATGATGCGTAAAGCCCTTGTTCTAAGGGTTGGGAGACCTCTTGATGAAGTTTATCATTGCACCCCCTAAACTAGAAGCCCTTATTATGAACCCTTGTTTAGAAGCCAAAAATCCTTAAAATTTGTTGGTGCAAGAACGGTCATTCTAAAGTCACCCCGCATTTGTACTATTCAATTGAAGAAATAGAAAAATCCTTTTGATCTCTAGATTTTAATGATTTTGAGATTTGGTGGTCCCGAGAAGTGTGTGCAGTGGAGGGGAGCCAGTGTCACCAAATCTCTAATTGTTCACATTGTTTAGTGTTTGGAGAAATTTGAGTGGGGACTTAACGAATATAGCCATTTCAAACCTAGGGTTGTAATGATTGTGAGTCATTTTAACACTTTTCTTGGTTCTAAAGCGATGAAAAAACAAACATTCACTATCTTCCTCAAAATTTCAAACACTTTGGCCTAAATATGGATACCTCTTGAAAAGGCCTTGATATTGTTGCTTGTCCTTATAAGGATTCTATCCTTAGAGATTTCTAAATATCTTGACTTATATCAAAATCCATATTTTCCAAAGACAACATAGGCAATTATGGCTTCAACCTCATGATTCTCACAAAATGGACATTGTGAAAGTTATGGTGTTTTTGACATAAACATCTAGTTTGAAAACTTAATACAGAAAAGTGATTATAGTAAAATAAACTCATTAAGCAAGATAAATTGGAAAATGAACCCCACATGACTATTTGGAGACCGATTTCTCCCATTGAACAACCTGATCTTCCAGGTGCTATAATTCAACCAAATTTTGAACTCATTAATAGAGAACAAACCGATCTCATTAGTAGTTTGAGAAGCTTCACTTTTGAAACAAAAGAAACAAATACCTAGTGTAGAAATGCAACAACCATCTTAGATGAAGAAGAGGAACAAGCGGATATTGAGGCTGGAAGGCCCACATTACCACCACCCGCGTGGCAATAAATATATTCCTTTCTTACATAAACTTGAATTGTTTCTACATGATCTCATGTAAAGTCAAGATCCCTAAAGTAAGGTCTACATGTCATCATTTTAGACTTAGGAATATTAGTTCAAAAGCTCTCAAGAAACATCTTTTAAAAATTCACAAGAATAGAGACAAGTTGGTAGCAAACTTCTACAGACACATTTCAAGAAACAACCCAAAACTATATGCATTCTTTTGGAGTCAAAATCCTGGTCTTTTTCATGATACTGAACTCCTCTAAATGATCCATCACACAATCAAAATACATAGGGGAAGATCTCCATCCCGTCATTGCAAATGTAGGTATCATAGTTCACAATTTAGTAGGAAGTGGGCCTCAATACTAATCGCATCATTACCACTTGTTAAGAAACTTTAATGCTCGAGCTAGGAGGAACCAAATACGTCTAAACATCCCCATCCATCCTCTCATCTAAGTCAACATTGGGTCTTTAGGATTTGAATATTTTATAGGTCTAGCATCATTCTCACTACCTTGGTCTTGTCAAAACATACGTTCACTTTAAAGTCAACATTGGGTCAAATATCTCACTTGTTGGAAAATGTGCCTCAAGCTTACTAGCATGAAACTCCTGAAACAACAAAGTTGGTGAGACCTTCTGGAAGTCTTCCCGACTAGCAGTTGTGTTCTAATCATTTGAAATGATCAGGTCGCTAAGATGTTGTTTCTGTCTTGCCGACGGGAGTCATCGACAAGACATGTTGATCGCTATGAAAGATCTAACTCTTTCTGCCTGGGGAGATCTCTTACCGACATGTTGGTTTCTAATGGTCATCGGGGAGAATCGTGGTGACAAAATTCTTCGAGGAGAAGCATGAACACTTGGAATGACTCATTCTGACAAGATATGTCTCGCCAATGGTTATACACTCGAAGTCATCGGGGTGACATGAAGGCTCAATAAGAGTCTAAGCAATGGTTGTGGTCTTGTCGAAAGGTTTGCACTCGGTATGAACTCCTGTCGATGGTGTTTCTCTCGCCGACTATTCTGTGATTGTTATGACCTCTTGGCGATAGCGAGGGTCTCACTGATAGAGCTACATGGGTTGAACATCAGTGTGAAGTCTTAGCGATATTGTTTGTCTCGCCGATGGGTACGTTTTTGGTATGAGCTCTTGCTGATAGCACTTGTCTTGTTGACAACTTTGCACGATGAACATTGGTATGACATAAAGTTCTATGAGACTCTTAGCGATAGCAAAACTCTTTCTGATAGATCTACACAAGCTAGATTTGTGTTCGGTATGACCTCTCACCAATAGCAATGGTCTGGCTGATGGTTCTGTTGTGGATATCGCTGTGATGTCTTAGCGATAGAGTGAGTCTGGGCAACAATTTTGAACTTGATATGACTCTTGTTGGTGGTGGTGACTCTGGGTGATAATGACAATCAAGCGTTGTGGCATTGGGGAGACACGGCCTAGTGTCTCACCGATATGCGATGATGTTTGAACACCTTGACAAAATTTCTATCCTACATGCTTTGTTTTTGACCAATCAAAGAAGCAGAATGTGAACCGCTAGCAGTTGGAATGTTGTGACTATTCTTGTGAGGAAGATCAATAGACCATTAACATGGATATACTCTATAATTGACGACGATGATCGTTTCGATGAACAGTTCGATGTGTGATCAATGTGTATGAATTAAATTCAGAGAGCATTGTAACTGCGATGTTCTGTACAAAGTTGATCAGGAAATTATGCTGCTGTAAATTGACATCAGAAGAGAAGTCTGTACTCTGTATGTAATTTTGTTTACTGTAATACAAAGAGGTTTTTCTTGGTGTGGTGGGTTTTTCTCCCGTAAGGGTTTTCCCACATAAATCTGGTGTCCAAATTGTGTATGTACATTTCACTGTTTCTGTTATTTCTTTCATGAGTATCTTAATTGAACTGTAATTGTAAAATTTAAAGTCACCTCTACATTCTTCCCTAAGGTTTTGATGTTAGGAGAGTTTGTTCTGCACCTAAGCTTTCCTTACAAGTGGTATCAGAGCCTAGCTAGTTGTGTTATCCTTGTGGGTACGTTGGGTTTTTTGAGTCAATTATGTTCAGTGGGAGTCTTGTAGAAGTTTGGTAATTCGAATTATAGATTAAGATGGTAAGCACGTCAGGAAAGATTGAAATTGAGAAATTCAATGGCAGCAATTTTGAGTTGTGGAAACTTAAAATGGAAGATTTTTTGGTTGATCGTGATCTTTGGCTTGTTGTGTATAGAACAAAGCCTACAAGCATGAAGCAAGAGGATTGGGACCTTGCAGATTGAAAATAAAAGGGGCTGATAAGGCTCTGTTTAGCAGACTTTGTTCTTCTAAATGTTCATGAAGAAAAGACTGCATCTTCTTTGTGGAAAAGACTGGGAGCTATTTATCAGGGCAAGTCCTTGGTGAATAAGTTGTTCTTGAGGAAGAAGTTGTACTCTTTGAAAATGTAGGAAGGAGCATCTATTGCTGATAATTTGAATGCTTTCAACATGGTGATTGCTCAGTTAGCATCTGTGGGTGTGAAGATTGATGAAGAAGATCACTGTATGTTGTTATTATGTTCTTTGCCAGATTCTTGGGATCACTTGGTGATGGCTATTGGGAGTACGACATACACTTTTAAGATGGAAGATGTTGTTGCTTATTTGTTATCAGGAGAGATGAGAAGAAAATCTTCTGAGATGGCGAAGGAGGCCCTTGTTGTTAGAGGCAGATCAAAAGAAAAAGGAAAGAAGAAGGACAAGAAGTCCAAATCAAAATCAGAGGGGAGATCAAAGTCTCCTGGAAAGAAGTCCAAGGTGAAGTGCTGAAATTGTGGGCAACCTGGTCATGTCTGAAAGGATTGTAAAGAGGAGAAAAAGAAGTATTCTTTCGACAATAATTCTTCTCAGAGTGATGCAGACGCTTTCATTGCAGCCTTGGATACACAAGCATTAGATGATGTCTGGTTGATTGATTCTAGAGCATCTTTCCACATAACATCTCATAGAGACTGGTTCACTAAGTATGAAAAATACGATGGTGGAAGGGTGTATTTGGAAAGTGATTCATCTTTGGAAATAGTTGGTCGTGGAAGAGTCTGAATTCAATTCCTTGATGGAAGAGTAAAGGGAATCAATGATGTAATGCATATACTAGGTCTGGCTCAAAATCTACTTTCTGTTAGTAAGTTGAATGATATTGGAGTGCAAGTCACATTCTCTGGAAATGGTTGCAAGATGACTAGGGGCTCAATGGTGCTAGCTAGGGGTGCTCGTATTGGTATCTTGTATAAGCTAGATGCACATGCTATGCAATGCAATAGTATCTCTGTAAAGTCACAAAAAGGTACTCATGGAGAAAAAGAGGAAAAATTTCTTGATTGTGCAAACTTTATGGAAGTTAAACTTCCAACAAAAAATACTATGCTCTGGCATCATAGGCTAGGCCACATTGGTGAAGAAGGTTTAAAAACCTTGAAGAATAAAAACCTAGTTGAAGGGCTTGATGATTGTTACCACAAATTCGAGTTTTGTGAACATTGTATATATGGTAAACAACACCGTGTTTCATTCTACTCTAGTCCTCACAAATCTTCTGATTCACTTGATTACATTCATTCTGATGTTTTTGGTCCAGTAAATGTTCCTTCTTTGTCTAAATCAATATATTATGTACTGTTCATTGATGATTTTTCAAGAAGGGAATTTGTTTATTTTTTGAAAAGTAAAGCATAAGTGTTCAGTCATTTTAAGGAATTTAAAAACCTTGTGGAAAATCAGACTGGAAGAAAAATAAAATGTTTAAGGAATGACAATGGTGGTGAGTTTTTTTCTGATGAGTTCGAGAGCTATTGTAAAGATCATGGGATTAAAAGACATAAAACTACACCCTACACTCTGTGGAAAAATGGATTTGCAGAAATGTTCAACAGGACAGTGATGGAAAGAGCACAAAGTATGCTGAGCAGTGCTGGCTTGGATGAGAAGTTTTGGGCTGAGGCAGTTGCAACAACATGTTACTTAATAAACTGTTCTCCTAATTCCGCTCTTGTTGAGAAAACACCTTTGGAAGCATGGTCTGGAAAGAATCCCTCTCTAAGACATATTCGTGTCTTTGGCTATGAGGCATATGCATATGTATCGAATGAAAAAAGATCTAAATTGGAAAACAAGGCTGTTAAATGTATTTGTATTGGTTATAGTGCTAGCATAAAATGATACAAGCTTTGGAATTCTGATACGGAGAAGGTTCTATATAGTAGAAGTGTTATTTTTTGTGAGTTGAAGCCTTCTACTTTGGATCTGTAGTCAGAGACAAAATCAGAAGATAAAAAGGATGTAGTTGAAATTCCTCCGACACCAGATAAAGAGGAATTTAAAATTCAAAATATACCTGAAACTGAGGAGAGCTCAAGTAGCTCTGAGAGTTCTGAAGAAGAAGATCAACCTCATCCTCAGCCTGTGAGGAGGTCAACACGGAAAGAAAGCAACCTCGATAGGTATGGGTTTTCTTTGTTAGATTCTACTTGTGCCTATGCTTTAATTTCTAGCACCGATGAGCCTAGGACTATAAAAGAGGAATTTAGAATGTTTGACTCAAACTCTTGGTTGGAAGCCATGAATGAAGAAATGGCATCATTAGAAAAGAATGATACTTTGAGTTTGGTGCCCTTGCCTGAAGGAAGAAAAGTTGTTGGCTGCAAATGGGTATTTAAAAAGAAAATAGGTCTAGATGGCAGTGTGGAAAAGTATAAGGCAAGGTTGGTTGCGAAGGGGTATTCCTAGGTAGAGGGAATTGATTATGGAGAAATCTTTTCTCCTGTAGCTAAGCTAACGTCTATCATATTTTTTTTGTCACTTGCAACAACGCATGACTTAGAGATTGGATAGATGGATGTGAAGACAACATTTCTTCATGGTGACCTTGAAGAAGAAATCTATATGTCCCAGCCTGAGCACTTTGTGGAAAAAGGTAAAGAAAAATTGGTTTGCAAGTTGAAAAAATCTATGTATGGATTAAAACAATCTCCTAGAATGTGGTACCAGAAGTTTGACACTTTTGTTTTGTCATTGGGATTTGTAAGATTGAAATCTGATCATTGTGTATAATGCAAAGCTGAAAGTGATCATATTCTTATTATTGCTCTCTATGTTGATGATATGTTGTTCATAGGCAATAGTAAGTTAATGATTTCTAATCTAAAATATCAATTGTCTGTAAAGTTTGAAATGAAAGATCTTGGTGTAGCTAGGTATATTCTAGGCATGGAAATAACCAGGGACAGGAAGAGTAGAAAACTTTGGCTCAGTCAGAGTAAGTATATTAATACTATTCTGGAGAGATTTTGTATGAATGATTGCAAGCAGCTAGTTGTTCTAGTTTTGCAGGAAATGAAGCTATTTGTTGAAGACTGTCCAAATTCTCCTACTGAGATAGAGGACATGACCAAAGTGCCTTATGCTAGTGTAGTTGGTAGTTTAATGTATGCAATGGTCTGTACAAGGCCAGACATTTCCCAAGTAGTGGGAGTACTTAGTCACTTTATGGAAAATCCTGGAAGGACACATTGGGATGCTGTGAAAAGAGTGTTTAGATATCTGAAGCACACTTCAGAATATACTTTGTGTTACCATGGTAATTTGGTTGAATCACAGAAGACTCTTAGCATTCGAGGCTATGTGGATTATGATTGGGTAGGGGACATTGACAGTAGAAGATCCACCAGTGGATATATTTTCATGATGAATGGTGGTGCAGTTAGCTGGATGAGTAAGCGACAGGCTGTAGTCACTTTGTCCACTATAGAGGCAAAATACATGGCAACAACACATGCCTATAAAGAAGCAATCTGGTTAAAACATTTGTGTTCTAACATTGGGTTTGATGCAAGGATAATTAGAATATACTATGACAGTCAAAGTGCTATTTGTTTGGCAAAAAATATTACTTTCCATGCCAAGACCAAACATATTGATGTGTAGTATCATTTTGTACGAGATATGGTGGAGGATGGAAAGGTCTCTTTAGAAAAAGTGGATACTTTGGAAAATGTTGCTGATGCATTGATGAAACCAGTGAGCACAAACAAGTTCAGGTGGTGTACCAGTTCTATGGGCCTCAGTACCCATGAATTTTAGTAGTTTTGTTGTGCTCTGGAGGTGTCAGTAAGATCTTCGTTAAGTGGGAAATTGTTGGAAAATGTGCCTCAAGCTTACTTGCATGAAACTCCTAAAAGAGAAAAGTCGATGAGACCCTCTAGAAGTCTTCCCTACTAGCAGCTGTGTTCTAATCATTTGAAATGCTCAGGTCGCTGAGACGTTGTTTCTATCTTGCCAATGGGAGTCATTGGCAAGACATGTCGATTGCTATGAAAGATCTAACTCTTTCTGCCTGGGGAGATCTCTTGCTGACAGGTTGGTTTCTAATGGTTATCAAGGAGACTCATGGTGACAGAAGTCTTCGGGGAGAGGCATGAACACTCAGAATGACTCATTCTAACAAGATATGTCTCGCCGATGGTTATACACTCGAAGTCATCGGGGTGACATGAAGGCTCGATAAGAGTCTAAGTGATGGTTGTGGTCTCATCAAAAGGTTTGCACTCGGTATGAACTCATATCGATTATGTTTCTCTCACCGACTATTTTTTGATTGTTATGACCTCTTGGTGATAGTGAGGGTCTCACCGATAGAGCTACATGGGTTGAACATTGGTGTGAAGTCTTGGCGATATTGTTTCTCTCGTCAACGGGTATGTTTTCGGTATGAGCTCTTGTCGATAGCACTCGTCTCGCCGACAACTTTGTAAGATGAACATCGGTATGACATAAAGTTCTATGAGACTCTTAGCAATAGCAAAAATCTTGTTAATAGATCTACACAGGATGGATTTGTGTTCGGTATGACCTCTCACTGATAGCGATGGTCTGGCCGATGGTTCTGCGGTGGATATCGCGTTGACGTCTTAGTGATAGAGTGAGTTTGGGTGATAGTTTTGAACTCGATATGACTCTTGTCAGTGGTGGTGACTTTGGGCGATAATGACAGTTGGGCATTGTGGCATCAGGGAGACACTGCCTAGTGTCTCACTGACATGTGATGCTATTTGAACACCTTGACCGAATGTCTATCCTACGTGGTTTATTTTCGACCAATCAGAGAAGCAGAATGTGAACCGCTAGTAGTTGGACTGTTGTGAACATTCCTGTGAGGAAGATCAACAGACCATGAACAACATGGATATACTCTATAATTGATGAAAATGATCGGTTCGGTGAACAGTTCGATGTGTGATCAATGTGTATGAATTAAATTCAGAGAGCATCGTAACTGTGATGTTTTATACAAAGTTGATCAAGAAATTATGCTACTGTAAATTGACATCAGAAGAGAATTCTGTACTTTGTATGTAATTTTGTTTACTGTAATACAAAGAGGCTTTTCTTTGTGTGGTGGTTTTTTCTCCCGTAAGGGTTTTCCCACGTAAATCTGGTGTCCAAATTGTGTATGTACATTTCTCTGTTTCTGTTATTTCTTTCATGAGTATCTTAATTGAACTGTAATTGTAAAATTTAAAGTCACCTCTACATTCTTCCTCGAGGTTTTGATGTTTGGAGAGTTTGTTCAGCACCTAAGCTTTCCTTACATCACTTACCCCTTCATCAAAATTCATCTTTCACTTCATCCAACTTTGCAAAATTTTGATTACACCAACACTTTGTGACTTAAACATCAAATCAAACCAACCTCTAACTTAGCTACTTTGTATGTGAAATGTATCCTTTTCCATGCACTTAGTTAAGTTAGTTATCATCCTTGAAATAGTTCATCTTGAAGGTCATGAGTCTACCCTTAAGATTTACAAGTTCATAAACCTCTTTTATCCTAACATCAAAACATTAAGAGAAATTCAAAAGTGTTGCCTCAAAATGTTTGCAAAGATCACTCTCCACATCACTAAAATTTTCATCCCCCACTATCATCATTGCTCCCAAAATACTTAAAGTGTCTCTTTTACCTATATTTGAGTCAACTAGAGAGTTCAAACATCACAAATCCCAACACAACTCTCCCAAAGGTGACACAACATTTATGGTAAAGACTAGATCACAACTAAAAAGAATCATGGAGAAATCCAAAGTTACATTCACCTTAGGTGATCCAAATCCTTTAGAATTCAATTTGAGAAGTCAAGTTACACCATCACAACAACCTTCATCCCCATTGAGATCATATGAGATAGAAGATATCACAAACAACCCATTTGAACTCACTAGGGAGGAAATTATGGAACATCAAGCCTTTGAAAATGTAGCTCCTATCTCCCCGACATTTGTGGCACAGAATTAGAAACAAGGTTTCACAACCCAATCTCTAGGGCTAAATCAAAGCTGCATTCCTAGTATTGCAACAAGCCTTGGCTCTTCCATTTAATAACAATACACTTGTGGGAACACTTGAAACCAATCCTCCATCTAAACACAATCACTTGGACACCTAACTTTGGTGATCCTCCTATTTTTGAAGATCCTAAATAGATATACACACCTCTTAATCTCCATTAATCAACCATGACTTTGACATATCAAGGGAATCCCTCTTCATCTACATCCATGAGTACCAGAAGTGTTCCTACCATCACACAAAGTGATGCAGACCAGGTATCTCAAAATAGTGTGCATGGACATATCACTACCATACCACAGAGTCAACCCTTGAAGGAAATATGTGCATCCTTACCTAATCCTACAATGGGTTCATCCATACCATTGGTTTCACAAAACACATCCACACCATCCATCGTCAACCCATCTCAAAGCAATCCCTTGGTAACAAATCCTATCCACACAAGTAATACATTCCTAACACAAGGGAATCCTCAAAACATGGGACAAGGAAATATTTTCTACCAATGGACTCAAGGTCCTAGTGTGTCATTTCCATCACATAATCTAATGGCATCGTCCTCATCTTTTCCCATAGTCCCCTTTTCTATGCCAAACCAAACAGGATCTTAAACATACATTCCTCCACCTCATTCTACCATCTTACAAGGAATGTTGAACCAAGGGAATCCCCAACATTTCATCACCAATCCATTACCCACTCAAAACATTAATATCCACAATCCTCCATAGATGTCTCAACAACCACCTGATCCCACAATACAAGTGCACACCTTAGCCTTACAACAAGCAGCCTTAGCACAACAACAACAACAACATCAAGAAATAGTACAACAATTAGCCTTAGCACAACAACAACAATAGAAAGCCACCTTAGCAATACAACAAGTAGCCTTAGCACAACAACAACAAGCAACCTTAGCAGCACAAGATGCACAACAATAATATCAAGCCCATCAAGTAGCCTTAGCTGCATAACAACAACAACAGGCCCAACAACAAGCCCTAGTGGCACAACAACAACAACAAGCTCAACAACAAGCCTTACTAGCTCAAGAATATGCCCAACAACAACAACAAGGTTCCTATTATAATCATCAGTCGAACATGATCAATCGAAACTTATTAGGAACATATACATTGATACCCCAATCACCATCACCAAATATTACACCACCATACACCCCATACAACTCATATGTCATCCCACCATATGTTCCTCCACTCAACCTTCAAGATGATCTAGCATCACAATTTAAAGCGCTCTCACAAGAAATGCAGGACCTTTGCATGGGAAAGGAAAAGAAACCCCATACATAGAACTTGTGCCCATATCCATTTAATCGAAACATTGCAATGATACCATTCCCTCCTAGTTTTGAAATCCCAAAATTTGATAAATATAAAGGGAGAGGAAGTCCCGTGGACCATATCAAAGAATTTAATGTTATGTGCATGGAGGTGACCTACAATGATTCTTTTCTAATGTGCCTCTTCCCTCAAATTTTAATAGGTCATGCTATGGATTGGTTTTCTCATCTACCTCCCGGTATCAAAACTTTCCAACAAATTATTGACAAATTCATCAATCACTTCTCCTTCAATCTTGACATGGACGTTAGTCTAGAAGAATTATACACTTAGACAAAAAATAGGGGAAACTTTTACTAATTTCTTGTAATGATGGAGACAAAGAGCTAGTAAAAGCAAGTGGCCTCTTCCCAATGAACAAGTGGGAATCATCATAGCCAATATAGACCCCGATCTATCTTTCCACTTGAAAATGTAGTGTATCACATCTTATGAAGAGCTTGTCCCTAGAGCCCTTAACATCGAAAGAGATCTAATCTCACAAGGAAATACTCAAGGTTACAAAGACAACCATCCCTCAACTAATTTAAATTACAAGCCTCATGTCTGGGAAAAGAACAAAAATGTAACAAATGACAGTGTGGTGGATGCTAAGGTGATTTTAAGTGCTCCTAGACCTAATAACAATCAAGTTGCTAACATCCAACCAACTGTGCACACAAAAAAAACCTCCTCAAAACAATCACATCAATAACACTGACACACAACAAAGGAAAACCCCTAATAGGAACAACTATCCCAAACACAAGTACACACAGTTATCAAAACAATCATGAAAAAGTTGGTAGAGTCAAATCTAATAACATTTCCCAACTTTGAAAACTACCAAGAACCACAAGAGAAACCATCCTGGTACAACAAGCTAGATCTCTATGAATTTCACAAAATCAAAAGGACATAAAACAAAAAACTACATGAAACTTAAGAATATCATTCAAGATCTCATAGATAATGACACCATATCTGTTGAGGTACCAGTTGGGAATCAAGATCTTAAGATATACAAGAACCCTATGTCGAATCTTTACAAAGAAAATAACAATGGAAAAGCTAAGGATTATACAAATGTACAACATACCTAACCAATGTAGTTTCCTCCTACGAGAGTGTCATTATTGTTGTCACCATCAAATGAGCTAGTATGGAATGTGGAGTCACCACACAATGTGGAAAAATAACCATTCAAGGAGTCTTGTCTCAATCTAGGACACAACCTAATTTTCCCACATATAATCCTAGAAAGTACAATCGTTTAGACCAACTTAAGCAGACCCCCACACAAATATCAATCTTAGAACTCTTAAGGTTATCCCCCGCACATAGGGAAATATTGGAGAAAGCCTTGTCCGAGTCATCCATCCTTGAGGATATTGATACTAGTTAGTTTCAAGATATGGTAGGGAATATCACCAACCATCTTCTCACCTTCTCTAAGCAAGACCTACCATCTCAACCATCTCATAACCGTTCTTTACACCTTGAGGTTGTCATTCATAAAAACAAGGTTAAAAGAGTGATGGAGGTGTTGATTTGAACATTTGTACCCTTCAATTGATCAAACATCTAGGCTATTTAGAAGATACTATTGAGAAGACAAAGAGTACCACCATCAGGGCATATGATGACCAAGAATGGGTATCACAAGGATCATTTCCCTTCCCATCCAAGTGGGATCTCTTATTGTAGAAACTACACGTCAAGTGCTTGATCTTGATCTTCCCTATAACATCTTACTTGGCTGACCATGGATCCATGCTCTAAAAGTTGTAGCCTCGACCTATCATCAGTGTGTGAAGTTTCCTTTTGAAGGTAGAGAAATAACTATCCATGGAGATCTTGAGCCAAGTTCTATAAAATCCCCAAAATACCCAAAAATGATGAAGGGCCCACACCATCAAGCTCATTTGTTGACCCAACATCCCTAGCATCTACCTTAGCAGCAAACATACCCATTGTACAGAGCATATCTCACATCAAAGCAGTGATCCAAGATGATGGTTACGGGAACTACAAGCTACTAAAAGACACCTTTGTCTTAGGAGAGTTACCTAGTTCTCCTCAATCTGATGGGAAACCCACATCTAGCCCCAAAGAACCTGAAGCAATCAAGATGGCAACTACTACCTTCACCAAGTGGGGTGATTTGAATCAAGAAGATGTTAATGAGGAGGATATCTCTAAATTCCTCTATCAAGATGAATGAAATTTCCTTGTTATTCCCATGGAAGATGAAAACAAAGGCTTGCAACTCATGTAGAATTAGGGATATAACAAGAATGAGAAGCTAGGACATAATGATAATGGTTTACTAGAACCCATCATTCTTGAGAAAGGACTAAAGAATCTAGGCTTAGGTTGTACTACTAGCAACTTCACACTTATTGACAAAGGTATTTCCACTAAATGAGAAAAGGCTTCCTCTTGGTCACCTACATCATGTGATATGACCTTTTATGACTTTCCCCTTGATGTTGTGGACCTATTTAAGAACAAACCCCTCTTTACGATATCCATAACATCTTTTGTCCCAAGCAACCAACCAACTAAAATACGCCTAGTATACCCACAACTTATTGACATGGACCAAAAAGGGATGCCAATTCTAAATTTATTCAAAAATGATGAAGAAATCTTAGAATTTATGGGACTCTGTGATAACTTATCATGGGTAGATCACAAATCAGGCTTCGACATAGAGCTCGACACAGGGGCATACTATGGGGAGACGATTGAATCCTTCAACCAAAAAATTAATGAAATGAAACTAACATGTAGATCCTTGAGTGAAAACTGCCTAGTGGCACTCTCTAATCCTAAAATAGTAAAAACAAATGATGCATCTAATGGTGAAAACCTCTCTGAGGCACCCAAGTATGAGGGATTCAATCTCCCCCTTAGTGCAATGCATCCAAAAAAGTCAACAGTGCTTGCAAAAAAGGCCACTCCAGTCAATGTGGGAATAGAAGAAGCACCTAAGATCACTTTCTATGTTGAATCATTGTTGGATGAATAATAGAAGAATCTTGTAGCATTCCTCAAAGAGCGAAGAGCTAAATTTGCATGGTCATACACAAATATACCAAGCCTTGATCCTAAAGTGGTTGTGCATCACTTAGCAGTTTATCTTGAAGCCAAGCCAGTTAAGTAGAAATTAAGGAAGATGCATCCTTAGATAGCACTCTTGGTCAAACTAGAGTTACAAAATATTCTTAACGTTGGATTCATCCGACCTATAGATTATCTAAGTGGGTTTCAAACCTGGTACCAATCTCAAAACCCATTGGGGGCATCATCATATGCATTAATTTTAGAGACCTAAACAAGGCATGTCCAAAGGATGATTTCCCTCTTCCTAACATCGATCTCATTGTGGAATTAATAGTTGGGCATGGAATGCTATCACTCATGGATGGTTTTTCAAGCTATAGTTAGACCATAATCTTCAAAGAGGATCAACATAAAACTGCATTCACTTGTCCATGGGGAACCTATTGCTAGAATGTGATGCCATTTGGGTTAAAGAATGCAAGAGAAACTTATCAAAGAGCAATGAACCTCATCTTTCATGACATGATCCACAAAATAGTTGAAGATTATGTGGATGATATTTTGGAAAAATCAAGGAAGAGAAGTGAGCACATACAAGTCTTAGGACCCATCTTTGACAGGCTTGAAGAATACAAGGTACGACTGAATCCAAAAAAGTGTGTCTTTGGGGTCACATCAGGGAAACTCCTTGGCTTCATCATTTCACAAAGAGGGATAGAAATGGATCCAACAAAGGTAAAATCCATCCTAGACATGGAACCATTGCAAACACTAAAGAAAACGAAAGGATTACAAGGTAGACTACAGTCCATCAGAACGTTTATAACACAACTATTAGATAAAAATCCACCCCTTTTTGCATCTTCTCTATAAAGGGATAACCTATAAGTGGGATGAGAAGTGTGATAAATATTTCCAGTAGATCAAATATTATCTGCTAACACCTCTAGTGCTCATGCCACCAATACCGAACAAGCCACTAATCCTATATATCTCAACAACACTAGCAACACTAGGAGCTCTTTTAGCACAAAATGATGAAAACGAAAAGGAAAGGGCCATATACTACATCAGTAGAACCTTGGTGGGATACAAAATGAATTATTAACCTACTGAGAAAGCATTCCTAGCAATATTTTTTGCTTCACAAAAGTTCAAACACTACATGTTGTCACATCAAATCAAGCTCATTGCAAAAATTGATCCATTGAAATACCTATTATCCAAAGCAACTCTCATAGGATGAATGGAAAAATGGGTGATGATCTTAACAAAATTTTACATAGAGTATGTGGAGTGCAAGGCAATCAAAGGACAAGTGATCACAAACCAACTAGCAGAAGCACCCATCTATTATGAGAACCCTCTAATATTTGAGTTCCCTGATGAATCAGTGTTCCTTATCAATCTCACAGCTCAATGGAAGATGTATTTTGATGGATCATTCACCCAACATGGATCTGAAGTAGGCATTATTTTCATCACACTCCAAGGTGATTGCATTCCAAAATCATACAGGCTATCATTCCTGTGTATTAACAACATTGTTGAGTATGAAGCCCTAATCACAGGTCTGAGGATAGTAGTTCAATGGTAGATTTAAGAGATGAAATTCTATGGAGACTCACAGTTGATTATCAACCAAGTCAATGATGGCTATCAAACTAAAGATGACAAGCACACTCCTTACAATAAAATGGTGGAGAGTCTCAAGGACCTTTTCATAGACATGACTTTTGAGAAAATTCCTCACCTAAACAACAAAGCAGCAGATGCCATGGCAATGATCAAATCATTGTTAGACATACCAAACAATGTCCTCCAATGTGAATTCTTGGTAGAACAACTTATCATACCGACTTTCAAAATACCTGAATCTAAATTCACATGTGTCATTATCGGTCCTGGATCCCCATGGTATCATAACATATTCACTTACCTAAGCAGAGGAATCACCCCTTATGATATCACCTCAAACCTTAAAAATAATTTTGTTAAAAAGGCATCTCGATTTGTGATCCTATGTGATACCCTTTACCGTCAAAGCATCGAAGGGACATTACTACAATGTCTTAACCAAGAGGAAGCCTTAACTACTTTAATAGAAGTACACGATGGCATATATGGGTCCCATTCTAGTTGTATGATGTTAGTTAATAAATTGTTGAGAATGGGGTACTATTGGCCAACCATGGAAAAGGAAGCTCATCATTATATGCAGAAGCGTGTCTAATGTCAATAACATGGAGATCTAATCCATGCCCCAACTCAAGAATTGCAACCCATGATCACACCATGACCTTTTTCACAGTGGGGAATTGACCTCATAGGAAAAATCACCCCAACCTCATCCAATGGCCACAAGTTTATCATAACCACCACTAAGCACTTTACTAAGTGGGTTGAATCCATTCCTATGACCTACATAACGAGGAAAAAAATTGCAAAATTTATCCTAAACTACTTAATATACCATTATGGTGTTCCACAAACTCTCATCTCAGACAATGGAACAACCTTTAAGAATCAGGATGTTAAAGAGCTATGCCAAAGATTCAATATCCAAAATCGATTCTCTACCACGTATTATTCCCAAGGAAATGGATAGGCTGAGGTTACAAACAAGACTATCCTAAAAATCTTGAAGAAAATAGTTAATGAAGCTGGTTGTGACTGACATCTATAGCTAAATCCTGCTCTTTGGGCTTATCAAACTAGTATCTGCACACCTACAGGTGCAACCCCTTTCTCCTTGGTCTATGGATTAGAAGTTATCCTGCCTATTGAGGTTGAGCTTCCATCATTGCAAGTATCATTATAGAACCTAATCACCAAGGAAGAATACAGAGCATCTCAACTGAATGAGCTAGAATTCCTGGATGAGTGTCGTCTCGATTCTCTCAATCACTTGCAAGTATATCAAAATCATCTAAAATATAGCTATAACAAGAGGATCAAATGTCGGTTGTTCCAATTAGGAGATCTTGTCCTAAAGCAGAATCAGAAGAACCTTCCAGATGAAGACAACAAAGGAAAGTTTGAACCTAACTGGTTGGGTCCCTTTATCATCACAACAAGCTATGGATCAAGAGCATACCAACTATTAGTCCCTGAAGGTGAACCCTTATAGGAACCAACTAACAGCTTGCATCTCAAAAAAATTTATGCCTAGTCTTGAAGGGTACAAATTTGAAAATACAAAAAAACCAAAAAAATGATCAAAAAAAAAAAGAGAAAAATGATTGAAAAAAGTAAAGAAAAATAATTGTCCTCTAGTGAAAACCACTTTGGTAGCACTTTGGGCAAGTACCTTGGTGAAAACCTGGCAAACAGGTGCCTTGCATAAATAAAGCACCTCCATCTATTCTTTGGCTCTTTATCCTACCATTCTTTGCATCACCTTCCATCCATCACATCATTGATCCTATTCACCCATCACCTGGCCACGTCCTTATCATAGCTTGATATTGTGAAGTATCACAACCCCTTTTGTACTACTTGGTGTAGAACCAAGATCCTAGTACCTGCAAAACACAAGAAACAAACACATTAGAAGATTGAAAGGCAAGTTAGAATCTAAGTTCCCCATGAAATCCATTTGCAATGCTTAAATTAGGAAATGAAATGAACAACACAATGAGAAAGCAATAAGATAGATTAATCCTAATTAAACAAGCAAACTCTTGATTCCATGGGGGAATTGGTGCCAATTTGATATGAAAATTGGCCCTTTCTCAATTCTTGTGATACAATGTTGATGATTGATGAAGAGTGATCCACTTTGGTGAAGATTCAAGTGTGCTCCAAGATGAAAAACCTGCATAACCTAGCTAGGACTTTGATAAAATTGATAAAAATGCTAATGCTTGAGGATGGATTTGAGTATAGTAAGTTTGCTCAAATTGTGGACGATGAAATGAGGAAAGAAGCCTCTTATTTATAGAATGACAAGTTGGAGAAATGCCCAAAATGAAGCAATGTGGGACTAATTTTCAACAAGGTGCCACTTGTTAATAGATGGATGGATGAAGAATGTGTCCATAAATGCATATATTTGAAATTTGAAAATGGTGAAATGACAAGGTGGATGAAGAGTCAAATGGAGTAATTGCCACTTGGCTCAATGAAAAAGGACTTGTAAGATGAAATAAATGTCTTGTTGGAAGGACTAAGTCCACTTGGATTTGAATTCAAATTTGAAGGAATATTCCCCTATTATGCCATGTTGAGAGAAAATAGAGATTTAATAAATGAATTAAATCTATTTTCATGTGCAAGTGGCAAAAGCTAGAGGATGAGACATGGATTAGAATTAAATTAATCAAGGGTTAATTAATTTAATGAAGGAATAGATGATGTGACAAATTTGACTTAGATTTATGGGTTAATTTAAATCAAAGATGAGAAGAATATGATTTAGATATTAATTAAATAAATATTTTTTATTTGTTTAATTAAAAGGGGTGGAGTTAGATTAAATCAAATAAGGTTTTAATTTATTTAATTTAATGAGATATACTTTAGAAATTAATTAAAAAAAAATGATTTATTTAATTAAATAGGGATAATTAGATTTGATTGATTGATTTAATTAACAAGATAGAATGAATTAATCGGATAAATGATTTATTTAATTAAGAGAGGAAAATTGATGAATTTAATCAAATAAGGGTATTCGATTAAATGGTTAGACTGAAGGATGATTTATGATGAAATGGTGTTAGTAGTCGGGATCAAATGTGTAATTTCAATCGGTATATTTTCCATGTCTACACTTGGCATATTCCAAAGGTCAGTTCGTCCTACCTATATCGAAGTAGTCTAACATGTCACACTAGGGGAATTTCATTATGGATCGTATTAGGTTCTTATATATCTTGAGGTCATTGGAAATCTTATCAGAAAATCCCAAAAACATTTACAAAATCTTGTACAGCTAAAATCCAAAAAACATCAAAATCCCTAAAAAGGTCAAAACATCGAAAATCCAAAAAAGTGGTACCCTTGTCAAACTACGTTGTCTTTGAGCTTGAATGTAGGCAAGACCATCATTGATGTGCCCCTGAAACACACTAGGTTAGTCTATTAGGAGTTCGTCATAATAAATGAACTTTTCCATCACTGTTCATTTCTTCATCTTATTAATTAGTCAAGTCAGTAGAACTACATGGTCTTTGTGTGTATAACGTAGGCAAGGCTTATCTTTGATCAACCCCCGAGACCCCTAGGATAGGTCTTTTAAGTTAGGTTCTTGGTTGAGACTTTTGAAAATCCCAAAACATTCAAATATCTTAGAAAAGCCCAAAACATCCAAATAACTTTGAAAATCCCAAAAACATTCAAATATCTTGAAAAAAACATTAAACATTCATATATCAGAAAATCCCTAAACATCCAAATATTCAGAAAACACAAAAATAATAGAAAACATTCAAAAGATCTAAGAAGCCTCAAATATCTTAGAAAACCCTAAACAACCTTGAAAAATCAAAAACATAAACATTCACATACACTTTCAAAAAGACCAAAAATGGCTTCAAAACATTTTCAAAATACCAAAAATATTGAAATAATCCCAAAAAATCCAAAACTACCCATCCCATCTCACTTTCACCCGCAATAAACCTTCACCCATAATAAATTAGTCATCACCTTCACCCTTTGACAAAACAAATAGGAAACACGTGTCGTAAGTTGCAAAGTGAGAACCTAAGTGTCAAAATCTAAAGTCTAAATCATAGGTAAATACGTCAGTGAAGGTTATGTCAACAACTCATTTTAGCATCATCATCCCAACATCAAACAACCTCTAATCAACATGTCCTAGGATGTATCCTTCCTGCAATGGACATCAGTATCAAATATCACCTTAGCTAAACTTAAACTAACACTAGTACACAAGTAGCAATGTATGACTAAATAAATTGCTAAAAATTGCATATAATTGACTAACTTTAGTCACGTGACTATTAGTGGTTTATTTGTAGTCATTTATAACACCACTAAATTTATGACTAAACAATTTTAGTCATTGATTTTTAGTCATTAATTTGTTCATTGATTTGGTCATTGATTTAGTCATTAATTTAGTCATTTATTTAGTCATCGTAGTGATTTATTTAGTCATATATTTAGTCATTAATTTAGTCATTGATTGTTGTTAACTAGTCATTTATTTAGTCATGGTAGTCATTACTTTAGTCACTAATTTAGTCATATATTTAGTCACTAATTTAGTCATATATTTAGTGATTAATTTTGTCATATATTTAGTCATTTATTTAGTCATTACTTTAGTCATATATTTAGTCATTAATATAGTCATTTATTTATTTAGTCATTAATATATTCATTGATGCTATGGCTAAAAGCCTAAAACAGGTGCTTTCAAACAAGTTATGTATGCTTGAAAAAATCTATAAAAGCATAATAATAAGCAATAGCATAGACAAGGCAGTGAACTATTTGAAAAAATGCCTCAAATAAATCTGGTCTCAATGGTGATGGAATGCCATGACAATCTTTAGAAATTTTCTTGCCATGGCATTTTTCATGCCATTCCATCACCATGAGACCACATTTCTTTGAGGCATTTTTTCAAACAATTCACTGCCTTATCTATGCTACCGCATTTTTCATACATGTCTACCAAAGCATTTTATCAAACAATTCACTATCTTGTTGCTATGGCTAAAAGCCTCAAACAAGTACTTTCGAAGAGGCTATAGATGCTTGGAAAAAATCTATCAAAGCATAATAGTAAGCAACAAGCTATGGTCTCATGGTTTATTTTTAAGCGAAAATCAACGTGATTTTATTCACATTTTTTTGCAAGTTATAAATGCATTTTTTTTAGCAATTTTTTTCTTTGAAATGGGAAAAAATCATTGACCAAAAGGTCAAAGAGTTTTTCAAAAAAATTGGGGAAAAATCGTCCTACCTGCAGATTTTTTTACAAATGGGATTAATCGAGATTTTTTGTAGATTTCTGCTTCCGTGGTCCATATTGCCAAATTTTCACACCCATAAATGAGTTTGAGACTCCATAATATTTCCCCGTTCCTAAATAAAAATTAACACTATCGGCCTAACAATGCCTCATCGGCGGAACCCCCATCATAGCCTCATTGATGGTCCGATGAAAGTAGTTAATAACCTAGTATCGGTGTAACAATACCCTATCAGGCTAACTCCTAAGGCGTCCTCTCTGATAGATCGATAGATTCAACAAAATCAAGCACATCATTGCAACACATGAACATCGGTGGAACAAATGTTTGCATTCCCCCGATGGCCCGATATAACTATGGATTATCAGGAATTAATATATATCGGGGGAATTAATCTTGTTTACCTTGTTCATGAGCCAAAGGTGTATTAAGGGATTGGAACCCCCTTATGGTTTAAAAACCTGCACTTTTGAGACCTAACAGATCATTCATTGATCTCATAGTTATTTTTTCATAAAACTCACTATCACAACATTTAGGACAGTCACAATGGATTTCAATGAAACAAAAGGAAAAATTTCATAGATTCACTATTCTATATATGATCGTAATACTTTTCTTGGAGATCACGAGAGTAATTTTATAAAGGCATGTTGTGGAAAACATTTATGAAAACATTTAGGACAGTCACAATGGATTTCAATGAAACAAAAGGAAAAATTTCATAGATTCATTGTTCTATATATGATCGTAATACTTTTCCTGGAGATCACGAGAGTAATTTTATAAAGGCATGTTGTGGAAAACATTTATGAAATTTGTAGACATCCTTAGAATACAATATAAAGATGATATAGTTGAGAATCAAAATACTGAGGGATAACCTCTTACCTGATCTGAACCCATGGAATTATGACCATTCCATGTAGAAACTATAGGCTTAACAGAGGCAACCAGCTACAAAACTTTCTCAGTGAGATAGTTTAAGTAACTCATTATATGTTGGTACTCTTCATTTGAGTTAACATGATTTGGAGAGGCTCTTACTAGGCATTCAATAGATGGCTGTGAAATATTTGTTGACAAGCTAGATTTCCTCTTGATACTAGTATTAAATTTAGTATGATCTAGTGCTGCCATATAATTGACAACATCTTCTATACTTGCTTCTTTATTATTGTTTTCCACCTAAAATACAATGTCAATTTCAACATATAGTCAGTTCAATTAAAAATTGAAATAAATAACACAATGTAAATTGAACCAAAAATCCATACACTTACTCCACATTTGTCCATTTTGGCCTGCAACCTGCCTTGGCCAAATGTATATTTAGTCCTCACATTATCTCTTGCTCTCTTGCCTCTGTTACTCTTTGTCAAATATTCTTCAAAATACATACTTTCTTTCAATTCCTCCCATTTTTTTGGAGATAGAGTGGATTTTAACGTCTCTTTTCCCTCCATGATTTTTTTTTCTAAAATTGTATCTAAAACCATTCATCAGAAGTATCATCTTGTGCTTGTAATATTTTCTAGAGATTTTTCCACCAACAGTGTTAAAGGAATTTTCCATTTTTTGTATAACATATTCCACATTTCGTCGATCTTGCTCTGAAAATTTTGATTTGTAGATATCCAAATGGGCCCTACATCTTACACCCAACTTGGAGGCCCACCTTGCAACATTTTTCCCAATGGGTTCACCATCTCTTGAAACCTCAACCAAGAATGGTTTCTTCCCTTCTAATATTCTTTCTTTTGCATTCCTCTCTGTATATCTGTATAAATCTTGACTCAATCTTTGTCTTTTAACATAAGCAGGAACATCTTTTGTTTCACCACTACAAATATTTCTAGCTGATCCACTAATTCCATCAAAAGTTGTAGATGCGAAAGGTGCACTCTCAGGCACATTAGATGCAAGCAGACTCTCTTCATGGCTTTGATTAACCAGAACTTCATGATCCTTGGCCACATCACATGTGGCATGAGTAGGTAGATCAGTAGTGGTCTCCACAAATTTCACTTCATCACAACTATTTTTTTTACCAACTACATTTGTTGAATCACAAAAGCGTTGGCTTCTACGAGTTGGAAGCACTATATCTTTACTTCCTTTTTAATTTTTCTTTGCATTTTCTCTGCTCTCTTTTTCTTGCCTATAAAACAAAAAAAATATCATATCATGTCTTATATACATAAAGCTCTTGCCTATAAAATTTCATTAAATAGTATTAAACAAATAATATACTACTTAGTGGATTTACAATTTTCCTATTTGTACTCAAACCAAGACGTGATAAATATTCATTATTCTTGGCCACACGTTCTTCATGAAAGCGCTCATAATCTATTAGTGGAATTTCAACATTGTGATCACTATCATCTAATTTTCACCTTAAATTCTTTTTCTTCATTCCTTGATGTCCAAAAAAAAATAATGTATAAATTAGTAACTTGATACAAAGATAATTAACCATAACAGAAATTGCATAAATACAAGTTTATGAGGTCTCAATTTTAATGACCAATCATTAAAACACATACGAAGTCTAAAGCACCGCAAACAACAACAATCATTAGATGTTGTGGGTATTTTAGTCAATGGATATTAAATAATGGTGCCCTATAGAAATGTAGTTGTATAAAAAACTTAGCAATGTATTTGAATCAATCCATCAAATCTTTAGAAATAATGTTTTCATTCATGGTTCAATAAAAAAATATGTATTACCAAATTTTAATTGAACATGAACTTGTAGCATGGCAACCATTTTGTACAACTAAACCAATGCTTTGCTTAGGTGATAGCACCATCACTAAGAAATGTCTATGGTATTTGGTGATTCTTACTTTTATTGTTCTGTTACGTAATAATTTTTTCATAACATCCAGATACATTCATGAAGGAGTAGATTTCATGAAAAAGAACAGATATGTTGGAGTTGACAATGAGTTACAAGCAAGGAACGCCATGATTTGAGGACTAAATAGTCAAACACCAGTGAACTTCAAGATATATGCAAAGCAGTGAAGAAAATTTGATCAAAGCAAAAAAAAACAATGACCTTACAATATATAAAGATACATATGAGACAGTCATTTCTAGTGCATAAAGTCAGAAGCACAAATGTTGATAACAGTGATATCACTGTTAAAAAGAATGTGAATACAAAAAAGGATGTGAGCAACATGTAATGCCAAAATAGTGGAGATATAATGAGGAAATGCTTCCATTGCAATGGGGAATCACTATATTGATGCCTTGAGCATTGACAAAAAATAGTGATCAATCATCAAGGATTGTATACTACTGCTATAAACAGTGAATGAATAGAGAAAAAAAGACCATATCAATAAGGAAACGAGTGCCACAGTGGGTGAAATATCCAAGAAATGAAGACAACAATGAGAAATACTTTCATGGCAGTGAGCAATCAATGCCAAAGTAGTTCACAAGGCAATGGTATATAATAATATTATAAAATAGGGCTAAAGATAATGCCATATGTAGGGAAGGCAATCCTATTTTAGTAAAAAAGTGTAAAATAAAACACAGAAACAATGTATAACAATGCTTCAACAATGGATTTTATAAAGGATGCTATAACAGTGACAGTGATAAAGAACATATATAAAAGCAGTAAATAGTCCAGAGGAGTTGTCAAGAAAAGATTATTGTCAAAGTAAAGCAATGATGGTATACATATTCATATTGCATACAACATTTATATATGAAAACATATTCATATTGCATTCATATATGAAAACATATTCATATTGCATCCTCATTTTTATATGAAAACATATTCATATTGCATTCATATAGCAACTTTGTTCAACATTAAAGATTCGAAATAGGTATTAGTCTGAAGGAATGTGTCCTTAAAACATAAAACATTCTTAAAACAACATAAAAGGTCATAAAATGGGGCTCATCAATAATCATCTGCATTTCCAGCAAGATCAAAATCCTGATCACTCATGTTTGCATCTACTCAATTTTCTTCCTCATCCTCATTTGTGACATGCAATACATTCTCTCCAAATTTCTTCATTGGTAATCAAAATCTCTTCTTAAAACAGTCCCTCATTGTCTTCATCCACTTCTTCAAATGTTTCTTGTAAATTAACATATTGCCCATCAGGCATTACATCAACAACTTCCATGAATTTTCATCTCGAACAAGATTTTGTTTGAATGACATATGACCAACCCGAGCTTCTTACATCATTAATTAGAAATGATTGGTTAACTTGAAGAGGGGAAACATATGGCTCATCTATCTCTAATAAAAATTGTCATGTATTTGCATGTACAAATCCATACTCATCAAATTGTACTGTGGATGGTCAGATCCACTTACATTTTAATAATATAGGACTATTTTCACCAAAATCCACTTGAATAATTTCTTGGATGAATCCAACATAAAATTTCTTCTCAATTTCATGAAGAAATTCAACACTAACAACACAATCACAATTTGTCTTTCCTTTGTCTTTTTCTTCCACTCTTAAATGACTACCATAGGCCCACATTCCACTAAAATGCATAGCCCATAAATGTGGAGGTCGTGAAAGCTCACTTTCCTTTGTTGTTATATCTTGAATTTCTTCTTTTGCATCACTGATTGCATTAACAATCCATTCTTCAAATTTTGGAAAAGAATCACCTCCAATCAAATCATGACATTTGTGCCTTTGAGGTAGATGTTGCATCCAAGTTTGATTCTCTTCTTCATATTTTCTACATAAAATACTAACATACAAATAGTAAGATTAATAATATAAATGTGTAAATGCAATTGAGTAAATAAATTATTGTGTAATTTTTTTTACCCATGCCACTTATCGAACAAATATGTGTTTTGAAGAATAAAGGCATGTATTTCACTTCTTTCTTGATATGATAGCTTGAAGAGACATCCATTTCCTTCTAATACTTCACCTGCAACTCTCTCATCTTCTTCATCATCCCATACATGTTGATTGACATTTTTAAAATCCTTCATATATTCTGTGCAAAATCCCATGGCCTCTTGCATTGAATATCCCTCAGACATGCTGCCTTTTGGTTTTGCCCCAGTACAAACATTTTTTTTCAAAACCTTCATATATCGTTCTATAGGATACATCCATCTCATTCTTACTAGGCCACAATGCTCTAGTTCATATTCTATATGTATCAAAAGATGCATAGAAATGTTAAAGATTGTTGGTGGAAATTCTCATTCCAATAGAAAAAGGACTTCAACAACCTCCTCCCTCAAACTATCAAATTTTGAAGGATCTAATACATGTAAAATCATTCTCTTTAATATTACGCCCAACCTTATAATTGCCAATCTTGGCCCCTTTGCCAAACTTGATATATTTAACACAATAGGTAAAATATTCTTGATTATGACATGATAGTCATGGGTATTGAGGCCTCTTAGGCTATTAATGTCAGTTTGGCTTCTGATGTTGCTACTTACATATCTAGTGGGAAAGTGAGTCTAAGACATCAATTGCAAGAATTATGCACGTTGTTCCTTTGTCCAGACATAAGGAGCACTAACTTTTCTATATTTTTCATTATCACATTTTTCAACCCTAAGATTTTGACGAACCTTTATTTCTCGAAAGTCTTCATGTGATGAAATAGTATCAAGAGCACCAAAAAGAGTTTCTATAATAACATAAGCTATATTTTTCTTAGTATGCATAAAGTCAACAATATGCCTAATGGCTATATCCTTAAAGTATGGAAACTTATACAATATGCACAACTGTTTTACACTGCTTTCATTACATGGATCATATCTACTACCAATAATCCCATAATTTTCAATAAATGCCATTCTTTTTTGTCCATTCTCAACAATGTAATCACCTGTTATTAGCAATGTGCTTCACAATTCTCTTCTTGACCATTGAAACGTGTTTTTTGTCAATGATATAGATGATCCATTTTAAGGTAAACATGATGTCCACAATAAATACACTTATGCAAAATTCTTGAGTGCCTCACAAAATCCTTAAATTTTAAAGAAAGCCATCCATGGTATCCATGAACAGAGAGACTAGACAATGTGCCATATGTAGGAAGATCATGAATCGTAAACAATAAGGAAGCTCTTAAAGTGAATTTGATTGAATGACCATCCCTTAAAGATTGAATTGCTTCAATTCCTTTCCACAATTCCATTAGATCATCATATAATGGCTCTAGATAAGCATCTATTGTATCTAAAGTCACACTTTTCTTTCCTGGTATAATCAATGATAACAATAAGAAAAATGGTTTAGTTGCTAACCATGGAGGCAAGTTATAATTTATTAGAAACACTAGACAATTTTACCATTTAGTACTTTGATTGGAGAATGGGTTCACCCCATCTAGATCCAAACCCAACCTTATATTATGAGGATTTTGAGAAAAATCGAGCCATCTGTTATCAAATTCCATCCATGTCTTAGAATTAGGCACATGTCATTTTCGATTAGTGCTCTTATTTTGGGCATGCCACTGCATAAGTTCAACAATGTCTCTGTACCTATACATTCAGAGTAATCATGAGATTATTGGAAAGTGGTGAAGAATCTTTCTAGGAACCACAGCTGATTTCAACCCTTGTCTATACCTCAGTTCATGACATTTCAGACATTCACTCTCATTTGCAAGATTTTTGTGAAATAATACACAACCATTCACACATGTGTGGATGTTTTCATACCCCAAGCCAAGCTTACTGATTTTATTTTTACATTGACTTAATTTTGTTGGAAATGTGGAGTCAGTTGGTAACAATGAACTTAATAATGTCAATAACTGATCTACACTCTCATTTGTCCAACCATGCACCACTTGCAAGTTAAGAATTTGAAGGATTGTTGTAAAATGACTTAACTTGCAATTAGCATACATAGGCTTTAAAGCATCCTCCATTGACTTGGCCCAATCATCGTTTAGACCCTCATTCAACATTCTATCAACTTCAAACATTTCGTTAAACATTTCAGCCTCTTCATCTATGTTTGGTGTCACTTAATCTATGTTTTTTTCCTCTTCATATCTCAAAGTTTGAAATTCTATCACATCTTCATAATAATTTTAAGCTCAAGGGCTTATCCCACTATGCCCATATCTTATCATATGTTGATAAATCATATTTCTTTTTTTCACCTTTCCACCAAGACAATTTTTACATGGACATGGATATTTTTCAATGTCCCTCTCATCAACTACTCTCTCATCATATGAATGATATTGATCTGTAGTCAACCTTTGATGCTCATCCATCTATAATATTGTGCATTCCCATATTAATTTAGTTTCTGATGTAAAGAAAAAAACATAAATATGAAAATAGAAATGCCAAAAAATTGTTGAAAGTAATCATTTTTAGTATAGACCATAACAAAAAGAAGAGGATATAATGATTCATTGTTCTGAGATCTATCTTACATTCATTTGAAGTTTACCTACTGAGAATGGAATATTCCTGTGTTTCCCATCAGCTTACTTTCGATAATGAGGGTTTCAAATTACCTCTGAATTCACTGCAGAGGGCCTCATTGACTTCAAATAACTTGCCCACCTTTTCAAAAGTCTCCAGGTCCTATACAAACAAGCTTTATCGCCCATGCAAGTGCTTCAATACCTGTCCATGAGAATAGCAAACGTCAACAAAAGTTTAATTTCATTCCCATGCCAACAATTATACATTTTACAAGTTGTCTGACTTATAAATATAGACAAGTTATGTAAACCACTAGATTTAAATAGCATTTAAAGGTTTGTCATCTCTGACTTATAATCTGTTTTTGAGTTCAACTAATACAACTATTTTTTTCAGTTTGTTTTCATGGTTGTTACTCATGTAACTTGTACTTTCATATCCCTTTGAGCTGCTTTCTATATTTCTGTCTTTTGCATTGGCTGTGTTATGAAAGTAAAACTTGAAATTGCCCCTGTTCAAAATATTTGAGTCTTTAGTTATTTACTTGTTTTTGTGATATTTGACTTTTGATTCTTAATATATAAGTCCATATGTTTATCTAGATTGATGTGGATGTTGCAAATTCTAGATACTAAAGCCAAAACATGATTGAGCCTTGAAAGTGGATTGATCCACAGATAACATTATGGCGACTGCTAGAATGTAATGTTCATTGTGGGTCATGAATGAGTGGAGGTGATAAAAAAATATTTAAATATACCAGTAACAGTCATATGGTGTTAATTAGTTAATGTAAATGTGAAATAAGGATTTATTATATATAAGTGAGTTGAAGGCTAAGAGTATTTTTTCTAATTGTCAAAGAGGACAAACTTAACATAGCCATACACTCATAATTGATTTTGGATCACAAGTGTTTGTGTTCAAAATCATCTCTTAGAAGTACATGATATATATCTTCTACAAGTATTTCAACACGCTACAAGTATTTCTTGACAAGCTTATCTCTAGGTTCACCTAACTTAAAATTACATGCCAAATGCTACTAGATGTTTTTTCCTTGGTGAGTTAGTTGTGTTCCTTTTTGTTCATAAGGAACATATTTTTAATTAATATGGGTTTGTCTCTTTTGATGTGCATCCATTTTAGGCCTGCAGTCAAATGGATTCCAAAGAGGTTGTGTTTGGTGGAGGCTCATTAGGTAATATTTTGGAGTAATTCTTTAATCGGAAAATATATCCTTATTTTCTATAATTTTATTCTATTTGGTAGAGTGGCTCTGGGGATAAGGATTTTAAATGTTTACACAACTCTATGAAGTCATGCTTTCTTTATAAGAGTGTCTCCAAAATTTACTTCCAAATTGTCATTAGAAATCCCTTGAAAACTATGGTTATAGGAGGGTGTGGGAGGTGTGCTCAATGAATGCGATGTATATGTCATCCAAAAAACAACTGAGTTGGTTCCTGCAAAAGTACTTTGGACAATTCGACTGACTAGATATGCATGCATTAGCAGTTTCAAGTGTAGTAGAGCCTATTCAATCATGGGAAATGTTAGGAGATTCATTTGTCTCTCTAACAAAGAGTTTTTTTAACCATTGCAAATTTGCAACTAGCTTGAAATAATATCTTCATTATTGAAGAACTAGCATTCTTCTTGTCATGATTCTTTGGTAGAACTATAGTAACATGGGGATACTATAAAGAATATTATAAATTAAAGGTTTAACATTGATCTTGTCAAGCTAGGTAATGAACACCATATACATGTGGTCTTTGTCTTCTTGGAGACAACAAGCTTTATTCAGTTATCCATTACTAATTCTTATTCTTTCTTTTTTTTTGTATGATCTATGCATGTTATTTTTCATTGTGCTAGTTGTTAGAACTGAAAAATTTCACATTTTTCACTAGCCTCCACCCACCAATCCTCCACATTCCACAAAAATTCATCACATTTTAATTTTATGATCAACACAAATTGTTGAAATTTGTGTGACAAGATCCATTTTGTAGCCCACATTTCCAAATTGTCACACCCATAAATAAGTTTGAGACTCCATAATTTTTCCTAAGTAAAAATTAGCACTATCGGCCTAACAATGCATCATCAGAGAAACCCCCATGATAGCCTTGTTGGTGGCCTAATGAAAACAATTCATAACCTAGTATCAGTGTAACAACACCCTATTGGGCTAACTCCTAAGGTGTTCCCCCCAATAGACCAATAGAGTCAACAAAAGTAAGCACATTCTTGTAACACATGAACATCAGTTGAACGAATGTCTACATTCCCTCAATGGCCCGATATGATCATAAATTATCAATAATTATTATATATCATGGGAATTAATGCATATTGGGGTAATATATTTTGGCATCCCACTGATAGACCAAAGGAAAATTGTTCATCAGTGGAGAGGGTGGCTATCGGTGGAATAAGGATTGTAGTCTCATTGATACAATGATGATGATTAATTGCTAACTAATGTGACATCTCAAGGCATCGTCGAGATATTTAAAAATAAATGCTTCCCCCCAATGACAAGATTGAAATGGGTGGTGTATTTATGAGCCAGAGTTGAAGTGAATTATATCACAAGTTGATCGCATAATTGTTGCACAGTCTGGAAGATTTCGCTAAGAACAAAAGCAGAAAGGAAAAGCTTGGAGTTCTCATGTAGCATAAACTAGTGGAGATGAGACCCAAGTAAGTACTCCAATCCTAGCTGAGAAGCTGTATTTTTCAAAAGATTAAGAATTCAAACAATGGAGGAAAATATAGAAAAACCCAAAGTTAAGAAACAAAAAACTGAGAAGAGACTCTTGAATCAAGACCTAATAGATCAATGCCCTAGGTCAAGGCCAAGACCCAGGAGGGGTGCTCAAATGAATCCTTCAATGGATAGATTATTAGATAAACATAAAGGCTTGGGGGATATCTGGACGGCGTAGGTATGAGCTTTTCATGTATCATTACAGGAAACAATTTAGGTTTCAGCTAGTTTGCAACCCATGGAGGTTGAACTTGGGAAGACTCATGGTGCCCAATGTGTTCGTAAATGTAGAATTAATTAAAGCCATAGCTAGTAGATATGACCCCAAAAGGAGAACTATATAAGCACATAATGGGGCTAACATGCTTGTTATTGCTGAGGATTTATTTTCTAATGTGTTTCAGTTGGAGTGTCCTATGAACTTGCCATTCACGATTAGAGATCTCTTAACAGAGTATCACCATATGGACACCAGCTACAAATGATGGAAACTACCCTTGCATAGGCCTAAGAATGAAGGAGGCCAACTCAAGAGGTTTTAAAGCAATGAAAACCCTTCTTTTCATGAGGACTTGTTTGAAGAATATTTTAGATACACGTATTATTCAGCTGGTTAGGTCTTAGGGGTAGAGTTCCCACTCCTCATTTATATTGCCCCAATGGTCTTAGCTACAGACATACAAAGAAATGATGCCAGGTCATTCAATTATGCTAGATACTTGGACAATGACCTAAACCAAGAGATTGAAAAGATTAAAAATAACAGTGAATATATTCATTTCAAACATTATTCTCTGTTCATGCATTTTCTCATGCACGAGGGACATGTTAGAAGGGTCCGGAATCAAGAATTAAGAATACAAGATACAAATGAAAATGGGAACCTCAAACTTGTACAGATGTGGACTTCACTATGGGATAGTTGATTTGGTAGATCTCATTATCTTTATTTTGAGGAGCTTTTTGTGAAACCATTATTGGAGTGGATGGGATATCTGTGTGATTATAACTTATCCCCACAAGTGCAAAAGTTTCTAAGACCAAAGGAAAATCATCCAAGGAAAAAGGCGGATCATAACTAGGGAGAATGGTATGCTTTTCCTGACTACACAGTGATTAGGGTTTATGGGTTTGAAGGAACTCCACACTTGTTGCCACAAGTAGTTTATGATAGAATTTCCTACTTAGAAATTGTGAGGCAATTGGAAAAATATGATGCCAAAAACCTCAAAGGACACAACAAACAATCGATCATGCCCAGTACCTTATGTTTTGGAGACTTTATAGTGGTTGCAAATGAGGGATATGAGGAAATTGATGTTGAATAAGCATAGTATAACCTCCCTTTAGGTAACAAAAGGAAAAAACTTGATGCAGAAGGCTTTATTCACAAATCAAGGTTATCATAGGGGTTATCAGGATATGAGCATGCATTCTTAGTTGAAGATGTAATCAGAAACCATGATGAAGCTTCCACCACTAAAAGAATGACTACATGTAATAGGGTTATGCTTGTAGAGGAATGGAAAAGAAGAAATGTCCCATCTTATTTGAAGACATTTGGTGAAATACAAGATCCTCTAGCAAGGATTGAGCAACTCATTGCTCATATGGATGAAATGGTAAATAATATTCCTTCATTTTTCTTTGATGCCCCTCATGCAACCTATTCAGGAGTGCAGGTTGAAGATATAGAGCCCTTAGATTATATCCCTTCACAACCAACTCCTAATGTAATTTTTTCTATAGATAGTGATATTAATGAAGAAGAGGAGAGTGATGAGGAAAGTGATGAGGAGGAAGAGAAAGTACAAAAAATAAGTTCTCTTATAATTGTACGGTATGAGCCTCCTCAAGAACACAATGTTGTAATATTTGAAGCATCAGATGAATTATCAAATGATGTTAGGGTCAAGGTTGGTCATGAGTTCATTTCTGATGGAGATTTTGTTAAGTCTCCTGAGTTTAAATCATTTGTTTATGAATATAAAGGAAAGAAAATGAGACAAAAGATGCAGGATGTCACTCCTGAATTAGAAGTTGTTTTGAAAGAATTGAAAAAAGAAATAGACAAAGAGATGGATTCCATCACTCTTGAGTGAGGGAGAGAGTTACTCCAAGAAGCTGGAGTATTACTTTTTCCCAAATGGGATATAAGCTCTACAAATGTGTTTGATAGTTTTAGAAAGGGAGGAGATAAAACAATGAATTTAATAGAGGAAGCAAGTGACAAGATGTATTCAGGATCTGGATACAATCTAGATGAGGCCACCTTGCTTATTTGGTCACTGTACCCCCATGAAAAAAAACCAACTGTGATTGATAATCCAAACCAAATTTTTGTACATCTCTTGGTTCAAAGAGTAGGGGATACCAACCCCATGGAGACAATAGAGTTGAATGTCAATGTGGAAAAGTTTACCAAGGAATAGATTGATAAGCTGATTAAAGGAAATGACAGGTTGAAGAAGGAATTAGCACACCAAAGAGAAATATCATCTTCCTCTTCCACACTAGAATTGTATTCCCCATAGCTTGAGAAAGATAAGAGAGTATTGGATGCAATGGTTGATACAACTTATTGGAAGCAGTGCCACCTGAAATCTCAGGAAAAATGTAAAGAATTGGAGAACGAAGTCAAAACCATCAAGTATAATACTACATCTGAAATGATCAAGGTAAGATTCAATAAGATGATGAAATGTGCAGATGAATATTGGAGGAAATTTAAATAGGTACACTCATCAATAGAGGAGAACAAACGATTACAAGGGAGAATAATCAAAAAGAGACAAGAGCTTCAAGACAAGCAAATCCTGAAAGGACAAATAATGCACAAAAAATTGGTAGAAACAAACAATGGATATCATAATAGGCTCATGGAGGATCTCGACTGCTTCAATTTGTACTTCGACACTCTATGATGATATGGGAAATCTTCAAGAATATGATGATTGGAAGGAAGACTTTAATGTGCTTTTGACTGTTGCATTACAAGAGATCAATGACGAGGATATGATTTTACAAAATACTCACAACCAGCTTGAGAAGATGATGTATAGGGAGTATGATATAAGAGAAGTGATCTCCAATGCAAATACTTGTGCTAAACAAGAATACATTGATCACTTCTTTGCATTCAATTTTTTCCTCAACCAAACTATTGATACACCAGACACAATAGGGCAACCATCAGGATGAAAGGAGTTAGCTGACAACATGAGCACCATATCATGGAGTAGAAGCTTTGAATAGATCTTAGGTGGTCACAGGATTCTTCTTGGAGATTAACGGGTTGGTGCATTTAGTCACTACAATATTTCATTTTCTTAATTATGTTTAGTTATCAAACAACATGAATTTTTGTAACGGGTTTGTAGCTTGTTACCTCTCACATATAAGAGAGACCAAGACCTGAATAGATCATCATGACATCATTTCCATTTTAGTGCAGGAATTGGTAAGAAGATAGATTGCACCATTTTTCCCATCCATCTCATATTAGAAACTGTTGTTATAATGCATATTATTCAAAGATAAATATAATGGAGAAGGTTATGCATAATTGTTGATTTGCTTTCAAGTGTTCAACTGTTGTGTTGATTTATATGCTTATATGTTATTTGGTTGTCTCTAAAGTGGTTGTTTATGTTATTCAAATTGAGTGTGTGGAAATACATTTAATTTATCAATACACATTTGTTGTAGTTGTGTGATGTTGTTGACTGGTTTTAGTGTGCAGAAGAATTAAAATTCCTTTTAAGAAATCAAATTTGATAGGTTCCTGTTTGGATTAAAGTCCTTTTGAATAGATTGTCTTAATTGGTTTCGTTTCACATTTGAATTAAATCCTTTCACAACTTCATAGTAGCATAAGGGGATATCACTAGGATTACTAAGAAGAGTCCAAATAATTGACATACTTGCATGTTTGCATAAGGTGCAAACATTCAAAGTGCCCAACTGTTTGAGTTAAGTTGAAGAGTGAAACCTATCTTACATAACCCTATCTCCAAAATCATCATTCATCGCTCCACTTCATCCACCCAATAGAAGTAGGCACTGGTCATAATTAGATATTACATACAAAATACAACTCACAAACTTGAACTCTCAATTACTCTCACTAGTATTTAGTCATTAAAACTTTGCATCTGCTTCATCTCACATGCCATAGTAAGTAGATTTCTCAATATAAGAACCATATCTATCTAAAAATCTGCCTTATTGTTAAGGTATACCCGCCTAGGTCTGGCAGAGCCTGAAGAGTAGAAGGTAATCAATCTTGCTTACCTTGTTCGTGGGCCAAAGGTGTATTAAGGGACTGGCACCCCATTATGGTTTAAAACCTGCACTTTGAGACCTAACACTAGTGATGATGGCCTAGGATTTTTCATCAAAATATATGCACGACTTCCATGGTTTAACTACATCTCACTGTCCTTGCCATGATGAGAAGGTAGAGGTATATTTCAACAAGATCCTCCATTGTTTGAATTGGCATCAAACAATACCTTCAACCTCAAATTATGTCATTACATATAATGACATTTCCCCAATTGCCTATATTGTTTAATCACATAATAAGGGGCCTTTAGAGCCCAACGATACCTGCCTAATCTACATATACCTTCAATGTTAATGGAAATCATAGGAAAAAGTGAAAGTGTTAGGAAGGTAGGTCTATTTCATCTAGATTTTTTTCATTGTCGAAATACGTCTACCTTAATTGATGCAAATCTATTCATGACATTTATGCATGATCACTATTGCTATCTATGCTCTACTAGTTTGATATGCCCATGATTTTTTTCCTACAATACTTGACTAATGACTCTCTGTGAATAACCCAAGTATAGTGCTTTAATTGTTTTCAAACATAAAGTGGGTGGTAAGTGTTGCTTTATGTGATAACCATACATGACTTAGTTAAGAAAAGGGAATCTCACTTATAATATTTTCTCAATGAATTGGGATCTTGTATGCAAATACATGATGTCTATCTTTTTGTTTTTCCCTTTTCAGGTCTACTCTTGATAGCTCCTAAGTGGTTGAAGAGGCCAGTTGGTGTCAATTTTGGATTTGGAGGAAAGATTGCTTCATTTTGGCCTGATACAACATCACAGAGTGTTGTTGGCTCTTTTGAGGTAGAGTACAATTTATTCTTTGGTACATGTCATTAAGATGATAGCTGGTCTTATTTTTTTGTTATTTTCATAGGTATATATACGCAATCTCATTACCGAGGATAGTTTGGTGCTTCATTCAATAGAGTTTGAAGCTACAATAACAGATGGTGAGAAATAATCATTGCGAGCTTTGTGTGATAAGAAGTCTTAGGATTCTTAGTTACTTATTTGTGGATACTTTTTGAATAGGATTAATAACAATTTACATTCATTTGTATTGTTTCACTTGCAATTTTTTGGTTTCTGCATTGATTTAGTTTGGAAGAAGAGAGAGACACATGGAATTTCCTAAGAGTCATGTTTGAAGATGAAGACAATGCTAGGACAAAGCTACTTGAACACCTTGGATTTCAAGTGCAGTCAACAAAGAAACAAGACTTACAGGAAGACCAATCTGCCAACATTGATGATATTAGCAGTGAAATAATCAACAATGTCACTCTTGATGATACAACACAATTAGATCCATCAATTCAGTCAAAAGGTGGAAAAGATGTTACATCCCCCAATGAATTGGGATCCTGTATGCAAATAAATGATGTCTATCTTTTCATTTTTCACTTTTCAGGTGCACTCTTGAAAGCTCCTAAGTGGTTGAAGAGACCAGTTGGTGTCAGTTTTGGATTTGGAGGAAAGCTTGCTACATTTCAGCTCAGTACATCACAGAGTGTTGTTGGCTCTTCTGAGGTAGAGTACAATTTATTCTTTGGTACATGTCATTAAGATGATAAATGGTCTTATTTTTCTACTATTTTCATAGGTATATATACACAATCTCGTTACTGAGGACATTCTGGTGCTTCATTCAACAGAGTTTGAAATTGCAATAGTAGATGGTGAAAAATCATCATTGTGAGCTTTGTGCGATAAGAAGTCTTAGGATTCCCAGTTAATTATTTGTGGATACTTTTTGAATGGGATTAATAACAATTTACATTCATTTGTATTGTTTCACTTACAAATTTTTGGCTTCTGCATTAATTTAGTTTGGAAGAAGAGAGGGAGAGATGGAATTTCCTAAGTCATGTTTGAAGATGAATGAAATGCTAGGAAAAAGATACTTGAGAACCTTGGATTTCAAGTGCAGTCAACAGAGAATCAAGACTTACAGGAAGCTCAATTTTCCAACATTGATGATACTAGCAGTGAAATAATCAACAATGTCACTCTTGATGATACAACACAATTAGATCCATCAGTTTAGTCAAAAGGTGGACAAGATGTTACATCCCCCATAGACAATGGCAAGAAGTTTTTTGATAATTTGCACAGTTCGAAAGAAGATTCCTCACTTCCTCTCATTGAAAATGATTTTGTTGTTGGGAAGGATACCCTAGACAATGGAGAAGAGGTGCAACATGAAGCTACTAAAGATTTGACTGAATACTCAAAATGTGATGAAGCCATTCAAATTTCTTTAGTTTTTGGTGATTAAAAGGGAGTAGTCATACAGTGCCTATCACCAAACAAGATGACAGATGCACTTCTCATTGCTCATGTCAGGGGGAGTTCTTTACAAGAGAAAACTCGTGATGAATATTTTAAGAAAAATGAATTGTTCCTATCTTAATGTTATGCTTCTATACTAATTACATGGAATTTGCAACGTCTAAAAGTCTTTTAATGTTTTATATTTTACCCTCGTATTCAACTATCTGGATTTTAGAAGGCTAACTTGCTCTGTTTATCTAAAATATATTTCTTTTTGTGGAATATTTTCTGACTTAACACTATTAGTGTAGGTGGTTTCTGCTATGATCAATAATGATCCTATTGGCCTAGCTTGTGAACAATAGGCCTTTGAAATCCTGGAAAGAAACTCTTGCTTTACTTTGTACACTAAGTTTTTTCTCCCACAAAAATTAGTTAAACAAGAAATAATGTAAATTGGAATGCAATTTTGATTTGGAGCAAATTGTACTTGACAATAAGTTTTTTTTATAACTCATTTATAATTTTTGTGAGTTGTAGTTTGAATTTTTTGATATAATGAGAAAGCGTACAAATTTATGCATTGTATCATACAGTTGTGTACATTATTTTCAAACATTTATAATAGTTCTATCATAGATATAAGACTTGGATGTAAAACAGTCTTGGCAGGCTGATTTTTGACTTAAGACTTGGAGGACTCAGCATAGACTTGGTAGGCTGACTTTTTGACTTGGACTTTGAAGGTAGGTTTTCAAACCAAATAAATCCTACCCCATAGAGTGATGTGTGTTTTCCATTCTATTTTCATCGAATGCTCTTGGAAAAGAAATAAAATTAGCTATGATGGTTTTTTTTCACTGTTTCCAATTGATTCTAAGTTTTCTTTAAGAGGCTTGGGGTTGTAAGATCATAGGGGTCTCTTGTAGTCAATAGAGAAAGAAAGTCAGTCCTTGAAGAGATTGTAACAAAGATGTGATAATCACAAAGCACAAGGATCAAATCAATGAGATCATAATGTAAAAACAAAAGAGAAAAAATATGTTTTTATCCGAACAATGATTTTAAGGATTGACTATGAAGAACAATCATCATAAGATAGTAGTGAATACAAAAAATGACAGTGCCAATGAGTTATCAATACAGTGAATAAAGAGTTCCAATTTTCAATGCATGATAACAGTAGTCCAGGGCATGCAAGGGATAGGAATGAAAGATAATATATAGAGGGAAAATAGTTGCAAATGAACACTCTTATATCAAAGCATATGAGTGTCAGAGGATCATAGCTAAATGAAGGAGATAATAGTAGTTATGAATTCCATGTGACCCGATATCATGCACAGAGAAGATGTAAAAGACCATGGAACAGAGTGAAAAGGGGTCAAAGTCAATGAGAATTATCACTATATTAGTGAAAGCACAAGATTGTAACAACAATGAAGCAATGGAAAGCAAGAACAATATATGCAACATCAGGATCACTGTCATAAAGGATGAAGATCAACATGAGGTTTCAGGATTCAAGATTTCCACTTACCTTTAGATTGTAACTTTGTTTAATGGTCTGCCCTTTCTTGAATGATACTAGTGTTGCAACTCCGAAAACACTGCTCAACAAGCTTTGGCATTACAAAAATGGAAACCACCACTCTTTGCATTCAATGGTTGTTTCCTTCGTTAGACTTGCAATTGGAAAACCTTCAAATGCGTGCGGGCGCTGAAATACCAAATTGTTGATTAAACTTTGAAACTTCCCTCCAACATGCAATCACAATGTTTTACACCAAAAATCAATTGCCTAAGATTCCCTCCAAATGCATACATGACCCGATTGACCAAGGCACCAAAAAAACCTTCTTCTTTTTTGTCTACCAAAAATACCTATTGCTAAAATGCACCAAAAAAAACTATTGTGTGGAAGGCATGCAAAAATTAATCTTCATTTTTAGGGGAAAAAAATTCATCTATCTACATTGTCATTTTAATATAGGTTGTGAAAATTAAGATAAGCATGATGTGCTCCTAAAATTACTAGAGTTCAAACTTGTATAAAAAATAACATCTATAAAAATGATCAACACACAATTGATTTCATAGATTATAAAATAATTCTATTTTAAAAAAATACTTAACAATATAAAGCCTGAAAGAGAAAAATTTTGCATACCAAAAGCGATCATTGCTATTTCGATTTCACATTATTAAGATGGTTGAGTATATCAACAAGCAAAGATAGAAGTGAATCAATTTCTTCATTTTTATTGCAATTGGATTGTTTAAATCATATTTTATTAGTGAAATTGACCATAATTGCTCTTTGATACATTTGACATGCTAACACAACAGGAAAATCAAACTGGCTTCAAATCATAGTTAAAAACATTAACGATTCATTAACATAATTAATGAGTAATAAAAGTTAAAGAATGTAAATGTTTATAATTTTTTTTATAAAATATGTGAAGGCCTTAAGACTGGATCGAGAGGCAATGCCTTCCTCACAATAAGTATTTTTGGTGCACCAAGAAACCTAGGCGGCCAAATGGCTTGCTTAGGTAGGGGTCCCATGAGGGGCGCTTAAGCTTTATGGATTATGATCAAATTTGAAAGAAAAAAGAATAGAGAAGTAATAGTCATTAATTTAGCCATATATTTAGTCATTTTTATTTGTCTGATATTAGTCATTTAGTTGTGATTTTATCCAATGACCAAATTAGTCATTTATTTTCCAAATTCTACTAGTGTAGGCAAGAGATATACATAACACTTACTATTTGTCTTTGATATTTTCTTATGATTTATCTTAATGGACCATTCCTAGGACCTCTCGATGATGCCTATCAAAAAAATTAGAGAGAAAGGAATGGGTCATCAATCATTATCTTTCATTTGTTGTGCTTGTGGGTAATCTTGTAAAATAATCTTGGTGCATACTTGCTTAGTTGTGTGTAGGAAGGTCATTTAGGGTATGTTATTGACTATTGCATATGATTTGGTCCAATATACTCTAAGCTTCTAACTTGCATTCCAACAGGGTTTTTGTATGTCAAGGTGTGAACAAGAACTATCTTATCTATTTTCCAAGTCAAAGTCCATTACACTAGATACAACGTTGTCTTGGTTATTAATACCTTGATGCATCGTATCTATGTGTTATATCAAACAATAAGGAACGGTAAAAAATCCCAATCCCAAAGTGTGGGCAACTCATCATCCTGTATTCATCCTCATTTTGCATTGTCTTTTCACCATTTCTAATAAAGTCTCGATGGATTGTGGACTTGTTGGATCTTTTGAAGCAATCATTGAAATAAATGGTCATTCATTCTTTATTCTTCTATCTTCTCTTCGCGCTAACCTGGTATCATGGCAATCAACAAAAACATCATCAATGCATCCACCCTGCATCCAAAAACCATTAGCATGCATGCATCTCATAATCATAGCATAATTATAAAACATTCATCAACATAATCATTGCATATCACATCATACATACTGCATTATCATTTGAGTTGCGATGAATATATTTGTCATTCTGAACATCTTAAATTGTTGCATATCATACACATGCATTGCATTATTAGTTGCATCCATACATCCATATGAATACACCATCATCATAAAATATATAGAAAATACAAAAAAATAAATGCATCCACATCATTTTCATCCATAACATTTGCATCACATATCATTCATTCCATAGCATATCATGAAAAGATACTGAAAAAGTGCATAACATTGCATCCATCCATATCATGATCATCACATATTGCATAAGCCTAAGTAAAGTGCATCCATACATCATCAACTATAAGCATCTCATATCATATGCATTCATAAACATGAAATAAAGTGAACACATCACATCATATAGAATCCATATCCGTATCATATATATATCAAAAATGAATGTCATGGTACAAAATCTAGATTAGTGTATGCATAATGATCATAAGTACAATATCCATGAGGCTATTAAAAAGGAGCCCATGAATGTTTATCCATGGTAAAGAATGGGGAAAAAAAATCAAAAAAGTGTCTATACATAAAAGCTAGCCCTGATGGCTGCTACTCTCTCAGGCTGATCCTCAGCTCTCAGTCGTGCATCACTACATTGTGAAAAATCAGGCTGTCTAAGTGCTTGCGGTACATCCCGATGGTAATGTTGCCTAAAATATGCAACCTCTATCATGAAATATCTATATAATCTTGCTAAAACAGTCCTACCATGTGTGGCCACCATCATAGCCTCTATTTTCTAGCATCAGGCAACCTCCTGATCCCTCTTTGTGGTCACGACCTGTACCTACTGTAATGCCTGATCTCTCTTGGCCATGATGCCCACAACCTACTGTCATGCTTGGTCCTGCTCAACAGTAATAGCCAAAACCTATTGGGGGGCCTGATCCCGCTCACTAGTCATAATCTACACCTATTGCTACAGTTGTTGTATTTGTGCATCTCTAGCATCTAGTGGTGGTGGTGGTGTTGTTTGTTGCTGAATTGGAGGCTGTTGGGGAGGCTAGTGTCCAATTGATGGAGCCCCTATAACCTGACCATTCTAGGAACCCTATCATCTGCCTCTGCCCCCTACCTTTGGGTATCCTTCACAGAGAAGCACCTGTTGGATCTGTCAAATGTCATGGAGGTGCAAACCAATCATCGTAAGAAGGTGTAGTCTATGCTACTACCTGACCCTGATCATAGTCCCAAGGCTGAGCTGCTGACTGTCTGAAACTCTCAACTACCTCAGGAGCTGGAATGGTTAGTCCCCATGTGGGAACCTCTCGAGCCAACCTAGTAAAAATGGCCCTGTAGGCATTGTCTGGCCTATCCTAGACCTCCCCAAACTGTCGAGCCACCCTATTTAGTAAATATTGCTCAATAATGGTGTGCTCACAACTTTGCATGTATCGGGTTTTCTTGGCAAAGTACTACTGCTGCACATCATCATACCATGGTGGCATTTGTAGCCACGAGCACCATCAAAAAATTGTCATATCATCAATAACCCATCGCCAGTACGAGAGCCCAATTTGTCCAGTGTGCCTCAATGTAATCACACCTCTGTATCACCAAATCACAAGATCATCTGGCTCCACGTATGCCATTTGCACTATAGGTCAGAGCACAACTATATGCTCCCATGCCCAAATATGAAGTAGAGTCACACCTGCACCAATGGCTCTTCCATTATAGTAAATAAAATCATGCATGTCATGACACAGTGAGGCTAGCATCATGAGACCCCATGCAAAAAGTGTCCTATGAAGCATTTGGTGCCACACCAAGCCCCATCCTGAGCCACCAAACCTAAAATAATGGCTGCAATGATCAATCTAAAAGTGGGCACTTGACCTCTGTACGACTTGAGGTTGATCTTTGATGTAACTAAATTTTTTTCCTCCATCTCCATCACCTCGTGACAAGCATCAAGTACGACATCAACATCATAGATCACATGATTGCCATATATCGACAAATGCAAAATACGCCATACATCCTCCAAGGTCATCATTGCCTCGCTAGTGGGAAGGTGAAAAGATGAGGTCTCATTGTGCCATCTCTCGCATAGAGTAGTCATCATACCTAAATGTGTTCAAATGATGGGTGCATATGCAACATACCAGATGTTGATCTCTCTCAGGTGCTCCTAGTGTAACTTTGAAAAATTTCCTAACCTCTCCAACACGATGGGTTTGTGCTTGCGTGACATCAACAGTGGAATGACCTCCTGCATCCACAGGGTGCACAACATCAGGAAATCGAGGAAATTTGACTCAATTTGGAATTTATAGCTCACAAATCACAATAGTGTCACTATATTTAGATTTCAAATTGCGACGCTCAAAATAATTTCAAATTGCAAATCGCAAAATGCATCGCCAAACACATGGGTGTCGCTATCTAAACTTTGGAAACCCTAATCCTAATTTCTAAATCGACAAGTGTGTTGCTATATAAGTATGCATCATAATTTAAAGTTAGGAACCCTAATTTTAAATTGTGAATAGTGTCGCTATAATTCATTTGGGTGTCGTCGATTACAAAATGGGCGTTGCTATATAGTGACATCGCCAAAGTTTAAACCTTAAAGTGCAATAAATGCATTAAAAAGTCAAATTTCAAATCAAGTTTGGAGTTACATACTGATGGTCCTATGCTTGGAAGTTGTTGATACTCTCGAACTTGATTAGAAATGTGCCTGGGAAGCTCTCGTCGTACCATTTCATTGGAGGGTTAGAGCTCAAAATGGCAAGAATCTCTCAAGTTTGAATGCACAAATGAATTGAAAGTGACCTTTCTTGGCTTATTTGTGCTAGAAAATTAGGGTTTTTTGCCCTAATTTCACCATCAAGCTAGGGTTTATCATCATTTTCATGAATTTTTCCCATTAGAACCTAATTTTGCATCTTTTTTTGTGTTTTTGGCATAATTCTTGCATCCCAGAGCCTTTCTGGACCCTTGGGGCAGCTTTTGACCTTTATCGAGAAATCAACCCAAAATTCAAAATTCTGCTCGATTTCTCAAGGGGGTAGGGAATCAACTTTATCCTTTCGCTGAGGCATCTGAAAAAATTAGAATTTTTTTATTTTTTTATTTAAGCAAAAGTTTTGATCCTAAAAGCATTGTTCTTTGAATCAAAGCAACAAGTACCTTGCTTCAAAGAGGGGCAAAATGTAAACACTAAAAAATGTCTTGAATTATATCATACACTCGAAATAGGTTTTACTAACATCGTTTCATCTTTAAACCCATCCTCTTTTCATTTAATTAATTAAATTATCCTAGCTAATTAATTAATTATATTATTTTTGTTCATTAACCTAATTCATTTAATCTGGTTAATTCATTCCCCCTTTCACGCTAACACTTCATCTCATTAAATTAAATAAATAAAAACATTTAATTTAATTCCCTAAGTCATCTTATTTAATTAAATATCATTTCATCTCTCCCCCCCATTTATTAAATTATTTGATTTAATAAAATATCACTTTAATTCCTCCAAATCCCCTAATTGCATGATTAAACCTTGTTTAATTAGAAATTAAGCCTTGTTTAATTAGAAATTAAGCCTTGTTTAATTAGAAATTAAACTAATTTTCCTCTAAAAGGGAGAATACTCCTAGGAATATTCCTTATCCCCTTCTTGCACAATTAAAATTTCTTTTAATTTACAAAACACCTTTTATCCTCACCCAAATGAATATTCCAAGGAATATTGTTATTCCTCTGTCATTTGAAAAAGGGATATTTTCACTTAGCTTCTAATGCAAGTTTTAACCTTTAACCTTTTGAACAAGTCACCTTTCACCTATGTGAGCATTCCAAAAGTGTGTTTGTTTGAAGCAAATGTGAGCCCTTGATTAAATCCCATAATGCATTCTCATCCATATGAGAATCCATGATCCATGCCTCTTCTTCCTTTCATCTTTGACCGATGATTGATCTTTTTGATCTCAACCCCCCATTTCTCATTTTCTCTCTTATAAATAAAGCACTATTTGGAGACAAGTGGATCCATCTTTCAATTGCAAACTTATGTTGTTGAATTCACTTGCATCCACACTCTCAATTTACTCACTTTTAGCTTGTTTTAGTTTATTTCTAATTGCATAATAGCTTAAATCATCTATTAATGGCTTCCATGCATCTATATTAGTTTGTATATGAATTAGGGTTTCCATCTTTTAGCTTAGAATTAGCTTAAATTAGCTTAGAAATTGCATAGTTAGATCAATTTTAGCATAAAACCATGTTAACTTATCTTGCATCATGTTTAATTTAGCATACATAAGGTTTTTATCCATTTATCACAATAGTTTCATCGATTCTCTTCCATAGAATCAATTGAAATAGGCTCACTAATCACGAGATTGGGAAAGGGTCATTATTCCACATCATCACGACACCAATTGCAAAACAGGATAAGTTTCAAATGGGCCAGAGTAGGAATTTAACTATTTTCATAGTTTGTAACTTTCAGTTTGTATAAATTATTAGTTTAACTTTTCAATTTGAATGATCTTGTTTGGTAGATTGAGGTTTAGTGGATAAATTATGCTTCAATCCATCATGGATCAAGCGTAATTGAGCCATCCTAACAATCCTCATCTCACACCTTAGACCCTCAACCCTAAACCCTCATCCCTCATCCCTATAACCTATACCCTCAACCTTATACCCTAAACCTTAAACATTATCCCTCAACCCTATATTCAAACCCTAAACCCTACATTCAACCTTATACCCTACACCCTAATCCCTAAACCTATTACCCTCAACCCTATAACCAATATCCTAAACCCTAATCCCTTTACCTTATGCACTTAACCTTATACCCTTGAAACCTTGAACACTATCCCTCAACCATCAATCATATACCTTAAACACTAAACCCAACACCCTCAACCCTCATCCTTATACCCAATACCTAAAGCTTATACCATAAACCCTAAACATTATCCCTCAACCCTTAACCCTATATTTAAACCCTAAACCCTACATTAAACCTTGTACCCTAAACCTTCAACCCTAAACCTAATACCCTCAACGTTATACCCAATATCCTAAACCCTAAACCCTATACCCTATATAGTTAACCCTATACCCTCAACCCTGAAAACTATACCTTGGCCCTCAACCCTATGCCTTAAACCCTAAACCCTATGCCTTCAACCCTCATCCTTATACCCTATACCCTCAACCTTATAACCTAAGCCCTGAACATCATCCCTTAACCCTATACTTAAACCCTAAACCCTCAATCCTAAACCTTATACCCTCAACCCTATACCCAATATTCTAAACCCTAATCCCTATGCCCTATACACTTAGCCCTATACCGTTGACCTTGAACACTATCCCTCAACCCTCAACCCTATACCTTAAACCCTAAACCATACACCCTTAACCCTCATCTCTCTACCCTATACGCTCAGCCTTATACCCTAAACCCTAAACATTATCCCTCAACCATATACTTAAAACGGAAAACCCTACACTCTCAAGCCTTAACCCTATACCTTATACCCTATACCCTATACATAATATCCTAAACCCTAATCCCTATACCCTATACACTTAGCCTTTACTCTCAACCTTGAACATTATACCTCAACACTCAACTCTCAAACTTATACATAAATCATAAATCATAAACCCTCAACCCTAAACCTAATATCCTCAACCCAATAACCTCAACCATATACCCAATATCCTAAACCCTAATCCATATACCCTATACACTTAACCTTATACCCTCAACCCTAAACACTATCCCTCAACCCTCAACCCTATACCTTAAACCCTAAACCCTCATCCCTCATCCCTATATCTTATACCCTCAACTTTATACCTAATATCCTAAACCATAATCCCTATACCCTTTACACTTAACCCTATAACCTCAACCCTATACCTTAAACACTAAACCTTACACCCTCAACCCTCATAGGGGGAGAGAGAAATAGGGGGAGGGAAGGATTAGGAAGAGAGAGAGAGAGAGAGGTTGGGAGGGAAAGGGGAGATAAAGATAAGTAGAGAGGGAAGGAGAGGCAGAGAGACATGAGAAATAAAGAGTAGATAAGGAAGGACAGATGGAGGGAGAGGTATGTAGGGAGAGAGAGGGAGGTGAGAGAGAGGTGAGATAAAGAGAAACATAGAGTGTGGTAGGGAGTGATGGAGGGATATGCAGGTAGAGAGGGATAGGTGAGATAGAGAGAAGTAGAGAGATAGAGATAGAGGGAAGGAGGGAGAGTGGGCGAGAGAGGGGAGGGAGTAAAGAGGGATAGGTGAGATAAAGATACGTAGAGAGAGAATGGTTACATATAAAGGAGAGGGTTATAGAGAGGGAAAGAGAGAATGGTGAGATAAAGAGGAGAGAGTAAGAGAGAAAGAGGGTGAGGGAGGAGGGAGAGAGAGTGAGAGTGAGAGAGAAAGAGCGTGAGGGAGGGGAGGAGAGATAGAGAGTAGATAGGGGAAAAGGTAGGGAGGGAGACATCTAGAGAGAGATAATTAGAGAGGGAAGGAGAGTGAGATGTATGGATTGAGAGAGTGGGAGGTGAGATAGAGAGTAATAGAGAGAGAGTGGTAGGCTATGATGGATGAAGAGGTAGGTAGAGAGGGAGAGGGGAGATATAGATAAGTAGTGAGGGAGGGAGAGAGGGAGGGAGATGTAGTGAGGGAGAGAGAGGTGGGATAGAGAGTTTCTTATGAGGACCTATTTCACCAATAACATTTTAAAAATAATTACATTTGAGGATACATTTTTCCTTGAAAATTACAACGTATCATTGTATAAGCATGTGGGATTTGCCAAATTTTTAATATTCCATTTAAAAATCCCACGGAATTCACCAAATATGGATTGATATAAATACAATAAAAAATGTCATTTATTTTTACACATTTTGTTCAGTTATGAGGTTCTACTTCTTGATTTGGAAGTCAGCGAAAGCCGAAAACGTAGACTTAAAGGTGAGTGATCATTTCTTCATAGTGTTATTAGTTATAATAATAAGTTTTCTTTATCTATTTTCCATTCTTGCTTCATTCTTAAAGTTAAAGATGATATTGAGTAGGGAATGGGATCTATATTCTTTTTCCTTAAACAAGAAGATATTTTTCCAATTTTTATTCAAAGTGAGAGATCAATATGTCAAGTAGCAAGGGTGAGGCTCCTACCACTCCTTGGGGTGGTGAAGAGACTGGGAGGCCATCAAAATGCCCAAAATTTAGAAATAGAGGTATCATACAGTCGTACTTTGGAATTTCCAAAGCTTCTGATCCATCAGATCAAGATGGAGCTACATCATCAACTCTTCCACCAAATATTAATGAAGAAGGCATTCACAATACCTCACCGCCACTGGAAGGTCAAGTTGATATTGTCATTGAGTTAAATAAAAATGTATCAAATGAGGATGGAAATACTGTAGAAGATGTTCCAAGGGATACCCCGGTTAGCCAAAATGAGATAATTGACTTGGATGGGGATGGTATTGGTAGCAAGAAAAGAAGCAAATCCAAAATAAGGCACGAGTGGGAAATGACAAGGAGTTTTCAACTTAGTTGGTTGTCAAAGTACCCATTCATTCTACTAGTGGATAATGGGAAAGAAAATGATATTGAAAATGCACCATTGGCTAAATGTATGATTTGTAGTTGGAAATGTGGAAGAGAGAAGACGTTGCAACTAAAGATTGACAGTATAGAAAAGCATATCAATAAAGTTTATGAAAAATAAATCATAGATGGAAAGGAAAAATCACTCGTACAATGGAAATCAAAGGAAGGATGACTTCATTTGATTATGAAGAGCATGAACAAAGAATGTCGGAGCCTGTTGCATGTAAAGGTACACTTGAGGCTCTATTTGGAAAAGCAATGGAAGCAGCAAATATATCAATTTTTTTTTAGATGAGTGTTATTTTTCATATTTTATCTAGAGGGAATCCTATGAAAGACTACCTAGAATATTCTAGTTTATTATCTTATTTCAATGTTGCTCACTATCCCTTCTCACATTAGTCAATAAATGTATGATGGGAATGGGAAAACTATTTGGCTACAATTGAAAAGGAAGATTTAAAGGATAAAGTAAAAGATTCAAATTGCATTGCATTATCTTTAGATGAAGTTACTATGGTAGACAATACTTCTTGGGTCTATATGCATTTGTACACTATAGAATGACATGTTCGCCAAGCTCATCTTCTCTCTATTCATAAAATGAAGGACAGTTCAACATCAAAAAATCTATTTGAACTAGTCAAGAAATATTTGAATAAAATTGCAGGTATGGATGAGTTGACAATTGCCAAAAAGTTGGTGTGTGTAGGAGCTAATGAAGCTGCAGTGACACAAGGTCAAAGGACCAGTGTTTGCAAAAAGTTACAAACTATTTGTGTACCATACATGCTTGGAATTCACTACATGGACCACATAATGAATTTAGCATTCAAAATTGTAAGTAAGTTTCCTATAGTATTTAAATTCAAAAAATATAGTCCATAAGATCCACATATACTTCTGCCGAAGTTCCAAATATTTCCCAGAATTTCAAAAATTTGTTGAGGGAATAACACTAGGAAACAAGCTTCTCAAGGATGTCGATATGAGATGGATCTCCCTGCATGGACCAACGCAACTTGTTCTTTTAGAATATCAATCCTTGATTGGAGTGATGCATGAAAATAATAGCACAGTAGACAAAGCTCTTGACCTCTTACATAGGTTAAGTGATATAAAGACACTCTTGACTTTAGCTATTCTTCTCCCCATGTTGGATGTGATGAACAATATTGTGAAGAAATCCCAAGAAAGAACTAAGTATATTAATTAATATGCTAATCTATGTAAACATACATGCTTGGACCTCGACCATCTATATCTAGATCTAACACAAGAAGGCCCAAATTATTTCATGTGGTAGAAAATTACTAATTTGAATGATCTTGATAATTATTTAAAATTTAATGCAAGAGGGAACTTATCTATCTGTGTACGTGGATATGAGATACAAATGTACCAATGTAAGATAGTTGGGCACTCTAGCAAAGAAGTAGATATTAACAAGGAATATTTTAAAGGCATTGTTAAATCTGTTAGTGATCATTTGAAGGAAATTGCAAAATCTATTTCCTCAGAGATTTGTGAAAGATTCCCTCAACATGAAATACTTGAAGCCATGGGTATTGTGTATCCTCAATTTTGGGAAAACTGAGATAACCCAAAATATTTTCATGATCAAGTAAAAATATTGATCGAACAATTTTTAAAAACTTTAACATACAATGAGTAGAAAATAGAAGGAAATTTAAGTGAATCTAAGCTTAGAAAACAATCTAGGAGTATTGCAATAGCTATGAGGGACCAATATAAATCCATGGGCATAGACAAGGCCTTTGAACCGGGATCAATAAAAAAGGTTTGGAAAAACTTAGGTTAGAGTGAAATATTGTGTGATTCAATATCAAAATATTTCAAACTTGCTTATTGATGTCAAACAAGGATATTGAAGTTGGTGGATGATGAGAGAGTTTTTAGTACATTGGGGTTTTTGAAATCAAAGTTATGAAACAAACTAGACAAGAATTTGGAAAATTGCTTGAGGATGAAAGGAACTGTGTATAATGTCTTTAATTTTCCTTTTGAAAGGGAACTCACAATCTGGAGGTCCACATGTGAAAGAAGAGGGACCGGGTTGTGCAACACTCTAATTCCGAAGGCTGGTACGGGTGGTACTAGCAGTGGCAGTGGGACTAGGATAGATGACATTGACAAAAATTACACAATGAATGTTGAATTTGGGATAAATTTTGAAGAAAATGAAGAGAAGACTCAGAATCAAGATGACTCTTTTACTTTATCTCAAGGTGAATGCCAGTTTGAGGACCCTGACTCCGTTTGGGAAATGGGAGAGAATTAGGAAATTTTAGGTATTTATATTGCACTTCATGATTCATGAATCAGTTTCCATTGTTCCAAACTATAGTTGATGATATTTTTTATTGTATGCAATGAAAATTGAAATTGTGAATGATTGCACTTCATGATATTTTATTTTATATTGCACTTCATGAATCATACTCCAAACTATAGTTGATGATATTTTATATTGTATTCCATGAAATTGTGATATTTTATATTTTATATTGTATTCCATGGTATTGAATTTGATATGTGATTCTACTTCATTTTTAAAGAACAACACTTATCACACTACTTATAAATTCCTATTGCATTGCCATTCACACAATCTTTGATAAATAACTGAAAGGAATATTAATCCATTCCTTCAATAGAAGCTAAAATTTCAACATCCATAACTTATAAGCTAACAAAAGCTAACAATTCAACATAAATAACTTATAAAGGCATCCACAAAACTTAAACAATAAAAGCTTAAACTACCAAATCATCTAAATTTCATATCGATTCTCTATTTATTTTACAAGGTGGCAGCTACCTTTTATGATATGTAATGAATAGAAATTTGAGCTGCTTTTAACCAGAAAGCAAAGAAAGGTGTAGCTTTTAACCAAAAAGCTTTGAAAAGGATTCCAATATCAAACTATAAACTAAAGCACGAAGACTTGAATCACTTCAGAACTAATAAATTTCTTTAACTGAACTCAACCATTGCCATAAGCATTCATTCAAAGATAAACATCTTTTAGAAATGCAATCTATTAAAAGAATAAAAGAGTTTTTTCTCTAATGAGGAAAATCAAAAATTTTCCCAAAAAATCCTAACTGCATCAACCAAACCTATATTTAAAGCATAAACCAATTGTCTATGGTAACGGTTTCTTGAAGACAACCGCACCCAAAAATTAAAATAGTCTTTAACTTAAAAGAACTAAAATTAAAGAAAGTATCATGAAATGCTAAAAATAACTATGCACCACTTTTCCGCTTCATCTTCCAAAAATTCAAATACTTCATGTTCTAGCGCCTTTTCCTGTGCCCTCATCCTAGATATATAATCTTGACATCTCGTGACAATTGCAAAATGTCCTTGCTCCCTAGAATTGTAGTAATTTGTAACCTAGTTCTCCATTTTCCCAAAGCAATTTTAGACTCAACCAACATCTAATATCTTTTCTCTTCTCAAGATTTATAAGACCTCAGGTGGATTTTCATTCCACTGAGTTTTGAGAAGGACTCTCATTTCACCGTAGCAGGATCAACTATTTATTTATTGAATATCTCTCTAAAATTTAGAGAGATCTCTTTTATATCTAGAATCCTTTCATCAAACTCATCAGTAATTTCCACTCCCAGAATACGACAATCTTCTTTAATTTCCACCAACATTTCAAAATATTGATCAAGTTTTTTATTAATTTCCTTCACCACATTATCATACATATTCAATTTCTATTCCAATGAATCAGACCAGGAAGGGTCTAGCTCCTTAGGATTATTTACAATTTGCTCACCAATTAATATCTTCCGATCCATAGATCAATTCTTTGATTTCCTAAGAGAGCACATAGAGACTAGTTTGATCTTTTCTGATCTATTGAAGTTCTGTTACTAACTCCTTCGTCTTGTTAATAACTTGAGTGTAAAAGAGCTCATAGATTTATTCAAAAAGAAGATATCCTCTTGAGATATTTTATCAATCCCCTCACAAGAAGCTCTCAAATAGCTCAAATTCTTTTTAATTTTTTTTATGGTGAGCACATCGATGACCTCTACCTAAGAACTTGAGGTTTCATCAAATGTAGGAGGAGTGGCCATGGAAGAAATAAAGTTACCCAATGCGAGGACTTGAGATTGCAGTTTTATATTTTATTTCCTCTATTCTTTCACTCTTTTAATCAAGACATTGACTGAATAATTGGCATGGCACACATCACCTTCTAGTGTTGGAGGCCCCATATCAACATGTGTTACTTTGTAGTCCGCCTCTATTATTTCATCTTCATTTAAATCCTTCATAGGCTCATCAATTTATAACATTTGATTTCCAGAAGTAGAATCAGTCACCATCCTTGACATCCTCCTAGCTTTCTTAGGCTTTGAAGAACTTTGAAGTAACTTTGCAACTGTATCCACTCCAACTGTCATTGTAGGAATATGCTTTCTCTTCTTCTCCACTAATTTTTTCAGCCATCCTGGGGAGGCTACTACTAGAAAAAAATCTTCATTTCCACTAATAGTTTCTTTAGGAGTGTTAGGAGTGATAGGTGGATTATCAGTCGAGGAAGAGGGTAGTTCAGACAGAGGAGGAAAGATATTATCTTTAGCGATCTATTGAAAGATAGCTTTAGAATCTGTAGGCACAAATTTTTCTTGATTGGTCTTCTTCTTAGGGGTAGGAGAAAGCACATTGTCTTGTTCACAAATGGTCTTCAACTTGACTATTTCTTCTAGCCTATCATCATCACCTCCTGACTCATAATTTGCACTAGAGGACCTAATAGAGAGTTTCCTTGATGATACACTTGCACCAGATGCTTGCGTAGACCCTTATTCATTCTTTTGTGATGACTTAGGCTCTTGAATAGGACCAAAAACTTACCACCATTTCCCATCCAACCAGTCCTAGGTTCTTTTAAGCACTGGGGCAACATGCATCCTCATATATGAAATTTAACTTTGGCTCCAATCAACCCTAGGGTGGGATTTATTAGGCAATTTTTCATATCCAAGATCTATGATTGTTGAATCCTCAGCTACATTTTCAGGAATCTAAAATAATAGACTAAAAGCTTGTATCTATTTTAGCATTAGCCTCATATAATATCTTCTCAAAACTTCATTCTCATTGACACAATCTTCCCAAAAATATTCGATAGATGGGTGATGTCGATATAAGCTCCCTCCATAGAGATTCTACTTCACAAAACCCTTACTGTCAAAATTATCTCTCATAGATAGATACTGGAGGTTATATTCCTTGAGAACTCCTTCAGCTCCCTTGCAAACCTAGTTTTTTTTTCACATAAAATAAGGGGTCTTCAATGGGAATACATACTCTCATTTCCCCATATTCATATACTTAATATTAACCATGGCCATTTGTCAACAAACTTCCAAAAATATCAGTAAATCTTTAGGATACCAAGGTAATTTCAATGGGGCTTTCTCAAAACCCCCTATTCTCAGATAGGAAAACTTATCAAATTGGATATAAAAACTCCCAAAATTTGATACAGGAGAAATTGATTCAGGGGAAAGGTGCATTTATGGATTTCCATCTAGATTCCTCGTGGCCTCCATTAAAAACACATCATTAACATGAAAAAAATCACCCATTCCAAATTGTTTAGTGAACTGAGGAAAGTGTTTATACATAGGCATATTAGAAGTTGGGGTTCCTTCTGGCTCCAACCTAGGCCAAAATGACCTATAACTAGCTACAATGTACATTAGGAAAGAACACATACAAAAAGTAGCAATCTTATGGAAATTAATTAATTGCTCATTCAAATGGAAGCAAATAAATTCATCCCAGTCAATGATAATTTTCTCATCATAGATTATCAAGATAAACTAGCACATACAATCCTCAAATAACTCAACTTTTGCATTCCCAACAATTCGATGTAATAAAACAATAGCATATGTAATTTCTTCCTTAAAATGCACTCTTTTGAGTTTAGTCGGCAGTTTTGACTTACCTTTCCTTTCAGACTTCAACCAAGTTTTAGCCATGGACTTCTTACACCAATATTTATTTTCTTTGAAAAATTCACCTTCCACTATGAAAGGCATGTCTTCTACAGGTTCCCTTTCTGGAATCCTCAGCATGTAGGAAACAACTTCAGGAGAAATTTCTACAATTACAGTCCCTTTCATGGCTTTAATTTCCTGTGTCTCTAGAATGTACCTTCTCGCAAATGAACTTATCAAGTCCACACTCAACACAACTTCTAGAAATCCTCCAGTGTGAGCTAGCCCACTTTCTAATAGTTTTATATCTAGCTTAGACTTCTCGTCACTCTCTAGGCATTCCCAAAATTCTTCTAACTTAAAAGTCTGAGCTTTGTATCCCTTACGCCAAGCCAATGATTTCCAATTCTTGACCGCATGAACTCCTAGCACATAAAGAAGCACACAAACACCTGGAAGAGTAGATTACAGAAGAAGGAAATGCAGCTGAAAAACTTAGCAAAATTTTCACCACCTCAAGTTGTCATCAACAAGACGTGTGTTTAATACCAGACTAGTCATTTTGAATTCCACTCCGCATGAGCGCAAATTCACGAAGATAGAATGTTTGCACTTGGGAAGTATTGGCCTTGGAAAAGAATGAGAATGTAGACAATGTATGAGTAAAACTTTTCCACCCACTTATGCTGCTATTTTTGATAGGACGTGCATTAAATGCGGCATTCAATTTCATTCCTTGAAAAGATAGCCTTTAAACCTACATGCTTTTTGAAATTCCTAAAAATAAAACTCAAGGTTAGTTCGTAAATTGCATTCAATGAGATGTCAGATGACAGTGCTTTTGAAAGGAAAGATAAGTCCATAATGTCATGTGGTCACTGAAAATTGGAACCTTAGAACAAAATTCTGAAGTTTCAAATTTTTTGAAACCTCCAACCCACCGACTACAAAGATGACCAAGAGAGATAAAATCCTAAAAAGACAACTCAAGGTTAGTTCGTACATAGCATTCAATGAGATGTCAGATGACGACACCTTTGAAAGGAAAGATAAGTCCATAATGTCGCATGGTCACTGAAACTTGGAACCTTAGAACCCTGAAGTTTTGAAGTTTTTGAAACCTCCGACCCACCAACTACAAAGACCAAGAAAGACTTGCAACTCAACAAAGTGAACCAAGTCAGGGAATCAAGAAGTTATGAAAATTTAGAACTCCATGACACGGTTATAAAACTCTGAGGACTAGCAACTAAGGTTAGGAAAAGCACCAAAACCACGACTTTGAGTGATAGTAACAATAGCAATGAAACTAACCAAAAATTTATCATTCCAATTCCAATAATAGATAATCCACCAGAAAACTACTCAACAAAAGCAGAATAAATCTACACACCATAACTCAAAGGTTACGTATGCATGAACTTCACCATTTTCTTTCTATATTGAAATAACTCTCTCATCCTCCACCGACTACAAAGATGACCAACAAAGACTTGCTACTCAGTTACTCAACAAAGTGAACCAAGTCAAGGAATTGAGAAGTTATGAAAATTTAGAACTTCGTGACAAGGTTATAAAACTCAAAGGACTAGTGACTAAGCTTGTTTTTCTCCCTTATTTTGAGTCTATCGTCTCTCCAGCTGTAACATTTTACATGAATTATTAATGAAATCTGATCAATGATCTTTCATTAATCTTCTTTGTCATTATGCATTGATTAATGTTTTAATTTTGGCTCTGGTTTAATGAACCGGTTAAAATACCTTGATTAAAGCATGAATTCATATAAATGTTTAGTGGATCTAATAAGTAGTCATGGTGATTGAGTATTGATGTGTGAATTGTAATGCAATTTCACTAATATTATGGATGCCTGGAATTAAAATCACCTTATAGTTCATATTTTAATTGTGTTAAAAGTAAAACTTGAACATGTACTCAGTGATTCATCACTCGACTCAATGCTTAATAACATATTAACAATAGTATTAGTAGCATATACAACAATGAACATCAGTAATTGTTTAAAGTGTATCTAGTAGTTGAAACCACTACTAGACTTTTTCTTCAAATAATAAATAAATAATATAGATAATTGAACATCAACACATTACTGAAGTCTAAATTTGAGATTTTTTATTGATTATCACATGAAGGAATACATAGAGGCAATGGAAATGAAAAATATTGCTCAAAGACAACTCTGTACAGAGCTGAGTTGGAACTTGGAAACTCATATTATCAAAAATCAAATCACTACAACACCTTTTCTAGCAACTTCCACTGTTCAAGTGGTAGAATTGTCATTTGTTCTAGCTGATGTTGTTTGACTTGAAGATTTTTTAACAATTCATGATTCAAATTGGAACTTGTCTTGAATTATTTAGTCAATTTTTCATTCAAGGTTAGCAATGGTTTGATGGAATCCAAAGAGTTCACCACATCTGGGTTCTGAGCAAACTGGCCCAAATTAATCTTCATTGCATCCTCCATCTTCTTTCTGAAATCATCCTTTCCAATGAATCTCTCATTTGTCTCAAAAGCCTCTGGAAAACCAAGCTCTATGAAGTTCCTTACCTTTTCATCCACCTTCTTCATCTTATCTGCAACCAAATGCAAATATTCCTTTGTTTCATGCATTCTCAAATACTTTTCAATAATAGATGACAATGTCATTGATGTAGCAAGCCTATTAGTAATCCCTTTTGATTTCAAAACATTTTCATTGGCTTTGTAGACTAATTTTTGAATTTGATTTACAGATTTCTCTAATGCCAACACATTTTTGTTGTCCACTAAATATTTTTTGAGTTTCTTATGATTTTTTTTTATAGCATCAATCAATTGAAACATGTCACACAAATGATCAATCATCTACATTATTTCATCCTAGATATTTTGTTTCATATGCCTCATTGTTTCTCTACAAAATATAGATAACTTATTTTGACAAGACTTAATTTCATTTTTTGCTTCCATCAGCTCTACCTCCAATCTTTTATTTATTTTTCTCCCCTTCTCGAATTTTTGTTCCCACTATGCATTTCCATTCGCAATGCTTAGTCTTAATTTTTTTGAAGTGGATTTTTCCTCATCATATTTCTTGTTGCTCTCATCCATCCTTTGCTTCAATTCATTCACTCTAGTCTCATTCTGCTTATCCTCTTTGCTTGTTGATGTAGAGGACTATTTTTTTATTCTTTTTTTATTCATTGCTCATGTTATCTACTACTTTCCTCTTTGCTTTCTCATTTTCTAGGTTTTCCTGTAACTTTTCAATTTGAGTCTACAACCTTTTTCTCTCTATCTCACTTTAGCAATGATGTGTACACCAATTCATTGTTCTTCTTTGATACATTAATTTTGTCAGTATTTCTGAGTCTAGAAAAATCTAATTGAATATTGTTCACCTGGAATTCAGATCAAGCCATCTGATTTGTTGGTTGATTTTGAACTATGGGAAGAAGAATTGTGTACTCCATGATTTCTTTATTTGCATCAAATGTGGGTAATACCATGGTTGTTGCAGGCTCTGAAGTTTTAACAGACACTCTCTCCATCAGTTGTTTCTTTTCTTTTTTATTCATGATTGATTTCTTTTAAAGCTCTTCAATGTAATCAAAACCTAGGGACACAGGAACAATAGAATGCTTGAATGGAAAAGTAATAGGAGTACATGTGGTTGCTAATGCTGTCACAACTAGACTAACTGGTGGTGGGAGAGTGCCTAGAAATAACTCCTTTGTGGTGGATCCACTAGTAGTGTGACTTGGACCTGTCAAAATCCTTTGCCTCTTCTGTATGCCTTGATCACTTGGTGTTTCTGTGATATATTGTATTGTTGTCCTCTTGTGTGTAATTTGATGTTGTAGCACATGTTGACCACTACTAGTACTACTACCCATACCATCACCACTAGAGGAATTTCCATTTCTAGTTGCACTAAGCTCTCCACCATGGGCATGTCCTAGTTGTGATTGTGTCTGACCATGAGGATGAGGATTTGAAGCTCTAATGAATTGACTAGTATGCTCTAGGTCTACTTTTTCACCTCCAAGCCCAAGGCTAGATTTATCAACCAATTTTCTATGCTCTACATTTGTTACGATCCAAGGGCCTTGTCTTTGGGACCCCAAAGGACCACCTTCATAACCCATTTTTTAGCTATGGCTACTATTGTAGTATATGCTTCTTTTGTGGCATCACTTAAACCAAGTTTGAAATTGACATAGCTTTCTTCCTCCCTATCATCATTAGATTCATCATCACTTTCTCTATCTTCTTGTTCATTTGGATTCTTTATATTCCACAATTTTCTAAACTCATTATCTTCTTCATTATCTCCATACTCTGCAAGAGCTCTTGGATCACCTAGCTCCTTCCTCATAGCCTAAAAGGCAATAATTTTTTATTGTGACCAATTTTTTTTTTGTAACTTCCTTCTCTAGAGAATCTGGCATTTTTACTCTACTAGATGGTTTATCACTTTTTTCATAAAATTTGTTGTACCTTGTGGTTGTCTTTTGATGCAATGCCATAATTTTTGCTAACAGTTGTTCAAAATAAATACCATTCTTAGCAACACTTTTCTCCATTGCAATTTTGACCTCATCCCAAGAATCCTTGTTTCTCAAGTTTTCAAGCAAGGGGTTACTTTGATGTTGAATTCTACTTGCAACATTCTTAATGAGCACAATCATTGATTTAATGGTGTCACATGGATCATACTTCCGTGATAGATAACATCAAAATAAAAATAAAAAATCAAAAGATTATGTGCCACACTAAATGCTTTTCTCTCAAATGTGAACCCTCCACATGAAAAATGTAAAGAAGGAAATAAGGTCTTCTTTTGCTGATCGGCAAAGTGTAGTTCATTAGTACTCTACATATTCCTTAAATATTCCAAAGAAAAAACCCTTTCTATCACATGTATTGGAATTTTGTATGGCTATACTCCCGATCCATAAAATCTTAGGACAATATATTCTTCCATTAAGTACCAATCAGCCAATTGTATTTCTTTTCCTAGTTGAATGCAGTTTCTACATGACATAGGCAATCTAGGCATTGGAGTATTTGTAATTGCTTGATGCAATGGAGCCAAAAAGTAGTCTACAAAATGACTGTAATTCCTTCAAGAATCATGCATCCTTATCACAGTGGTTCATTCTTATACTAGAGCCATTTTATTTTGCTCAACATTACTATAGGGTTGAATTTGAAGCTTGTTGGTTTCAAGCATTACTCTAAATTTGAATAGAAAAAGATAGCACAAGTAGGTTGTGAACCTGAATATCTTGGTGAAACCTCCTTTAATCATTAAAAATTGTTTATGCATGGATTCTACAATGTGCCCAATAAAATTATATTTTACATGTGGAACACCATAATGGATATTATATACCATTTCAAGGAGGCTTGCACCCACTTCCAAATTGCTATCCAGTCCAAGGAAAAATTCTAGCATGGAAATAGTATCCTGAACCCATGGTTTAAAAGTATCCAAACCATAAGGAGGCTTATGATCACCTTTCAATTTCTTTCTATCCTGAACTATTTTATTTAAGAAAGAATTTTTCTCTATTTCAACCACTGCTTCATAATCACTAGCAAGATTTTCTAGGTCAATGTGGACTTTTCCAAATTCTTCAGTTGTAAACCCTAACACTTTTCCAATTTCTTCTGCATTAATGGATAACAATTCTTCTTTGCTATCTTTATTAACAATTTCTCTTTTCTTATCATCATAATTTTGGAAATAGACCATGATAAATTTTGGGAAAGGGAAAACCTCATGTAACATCATGCGCCCTAATCTAGCTACCCATGGTGCCTTGATACTATTAACTTGCATTTTCTTTGAGGCCTTATTCTAAGATGAAAATCTAAGTTCTGAGGTACACCTACCATAGGGTTCAGGATCATAAATATCATGGTATTCAGCAGTGGAACCTGGGGTTTTAAGCAATTTAACATAATGTATTTTTTTATCTGACATTGCTCTAGTGGTACTACTGGTAGAGATGCTTATATAATGTGAAAATGTGAATTTCCTATTAGTCCTTAATTTTTCTTAAATTTTAAGTCTCCTAACCATAAACCCAAACTTCAAATTTTGACAAAATAAGATTTTAAGAAACGTCAAATGATGAAATGTAGCTGTAGGAATTATTTCAATTACCTAGATTTTGATTCTTGGAAAGATTAATGTTGGCAGTCATGGAAACTGGGTTACTGGAATGGCTTTGTTGGAAGTGGAACTATGAAACCTAGAACAAGGTGGTGCACTGCAATGAGAAAACTAAAGATTGAAATATCCTCGTATGTTGACCCTCTCACTTAAAAATAAAATAACTTAGTAGTAGAAAGTGCTTTTTTTTTTTAATTAAAGTGAATGAAACCGAAACATCTACGTGTTGCTTCCAGACTACATAATTAGTACATGGCTGACAACATTTAAAACAAGCCATTTATTCTTGCATTGATAACAAATTCTAAACCATTGATCTTTGTAAATCTAACGGTTATAGGGTGATTTTGGAGGTTTAAGTTTGTAACCCTAGCGCTCTGTGCATTTCATTCCAGAATGCAACTACAATCATACATCAAATTTTCATCGAACGGTTGAGTAATTTATGATATAAATAATAAACGTGTGTTTTAAAGTTGTTTTAACCTTTAATGTGCTAGGATTGACATCAAGGCCTTAATAAAATTAATTACAATGTCACTATGTCACATTAATAACACAACCATTAATAGCACTTAATGTTGCAAAGGACTTAATAAAATGAATTACAATGTCACATTAATAGAACAACCATTTATTTTATTACAACTGAATTGCAATGTCACATTATTACTGTAGACATCCAAATTTGACCACTCCCATATGGTCAAATTCATCCCCTTTATTCATCTATCTCATCGACATTAATTAAATAATTTATTTAATTAATATTTCCCCTTTTCCTAAGGTTCCTGAAATATTTAATTTAATAATTAAGTACTTTACCTATCATCCTTTCCTCTCTAAATTAAATAAATATATAAATTTATTTAATTTAGTCACTTACCTTTTTGAATTTAAATCAATTTTAAATTCCTCTTTTTCTCTCTCCTTGTCACATCCTGCATAACCCTCTTCTAATCAATATTAGTTTAATTAATCCAGGATTAGGATGTGCACACCCTTAATCAAGATTAATGTCACATCCTCCATATTTTTCCACTTGCTTCTAATCTTTCATTAATCTTCTTAATAACCTATTTGCACAACCTTAATCTAATCCCCTTGCTACATTTAGTATACCTTTTTTGGTCAACCTTCACAATTTCCACATTTAGCTTAGACCCTCTTCCCCATGTGAATTAAAAATTCACATTTATCCCTCCAAGACTCTCCTCTTCCCCATGCAAGTTGTTAGGAGTTTTAGAACTCCTCACTTGTCAAACCACCCACATGAGGACAAGTACTTACCTTTTTGAGAACCTTGTTCTATCCCCAAGGTACTCCAAATCATGTATTCACATTTATTTCCCCAACTGCTTTGCTCTTCCCCATGGAGATTTTTGAGGAATACCAAAATTTCTCATATGTCACTTTCCTCCCATATGCGAACAATAAATTCCTTTTTGAGGAAATCTTCTCCCCATCCCAAGGTACTTGCAAGTACCTCCACCTCACATGTCCCTTTTCCAACTCACTTTTCCTTGTGACATCTCATCCTCATTATTATATTTGACTACAAATTCTGATGAATGTTTGGTGACATATCAACAAAATATTGTCGACTTACCAACGCAACACTAATTTAAATTTTGTTGCTAGAATTTGGTTGCTTTAATGACCAATTTTTATATGTCGAAACCACGACCCAGCATCATAGGTCAGTTCCATGGAAAATTTTGGTGGTGTCTGTTGCAAAATCAACATAACTTTGTCCATCTATCGACACAAAAAATCACAAAACATTGCAGAACACCCATTTGAAATTGTCGAAAAAACACTGAATGTTCTTCCATTTTTCGATGAGGTGGAGCAAACTATCATTTCCATTATGACAAAAACTATGTTGCATGTACAAAAACCTCATCACAAATTTGTGTGGTTCATTGAGCTATGTTCATCGAAATTGCGACGAAACCCTGCTATTTTTTTTTTTAAAAATTGTTCAAACATCTTCCCTCCCTAACACGGTTATATGTATGGGTTTTGTTCTTTGCATGAATAATTGGGCCAATGTATCTTTCGATATAATTCACTCTGAAAATTATTTTTCTTTCCTTGTGTCCCTTATCGGTGTAGCTTATCTGATGTAATCCTATCAAAGAGACTTCATTCTATCAGGCCCAAAGTTATTCATTACTTCTAATGGTGATACTCCCACCGATGAATTCCATCGGCATAACTTTCACCAATGGTGCCTTATTTTATCCACTATGTCAACATAACTTGAGATATGTTCTCCTGACTAAATGTTATCGGTGTAAGATGTGTCATCGGGCTTTCCATTTTCTATTGTTCTGATATCAATATGTTCCTCCAATTAAATATATTGGTGTACCTCATGCCGAAATCTTGAGTGAGTCTATCTTTTACTTTCTTGAATAACCCATCGGTAGAAAAAAAGAATGTGTCCCCGATACGAGCCTTTTATCTTCATCGGAGTAGTATATGAGATCATAATTGTCACTTGTTAGGCTTTTGATGGCCAATGAGTATTTTTTCGAGGAAACTTTCATGAGTTATGTCAATATGCATTTCCTGTGGTGCTACATTCTCTATTTGTTCCTTTTTAATCAAAATATATAGACCAATTTCTTCTTCCGATCGGTATGAATGCAATGTTCCTATGCTGATATTGTACAATGTGCTTCCTTGTTCACGTAGGCCATTCTTGCAATGTTTTTATCAATGAAACTTGCTAGTTGTTGTGCTAACATATTGTATCATGCCAATATAAACATAAAACATGATCAGGGTGACATAGATACTACTTGGACGATATGTTATATCTCTTCAATTTGAAATGTGTGAACAATGGGTCTTGGATACATATAGTGAGTAAATAGCTTATAATAACAATGGTACAAGACGCATCAATGAATACTTGGGAAAAAATGCCATAGAAATTGTTGGATACATCTCACATGACATGCAATAATGCAAGTCCCAAATCATATGGGCATAGTGTTGAAAACCCACACATGGAAACTAGGGACCCAAATTTGTGTCTTAAGGTTGTGGAATCCCTACAAAAACCCTTATTAACCATTCAAAAAGTAAACAATTGTCTACTAATTTGAAAGAATTAATCACAAAATCAGTTTTAATAGTTGAGACAGGTGTGAATGAAAAAATGGAAGAATTATGGTAAAATTTCAAATATGTGAAGATCTCCTTGCAAAAAAATATAATAGTCACCTTCTTCTCTCATAGTGGAATAAAGTAAAATATGTTCTTAACATTTTACAACCAAAATTTAGTTTAAAGACAACATACAAGTATGTTGATGCCATCATTGAACTGCACACCAAGCTCACGAATCAAAACAAGTATTGTTCCCACAACGTATGAAGCCCACCTGATTACAATTGAGGTCAAATAGAAATTAAATCCACAACTAATGATTTCCAAATAGTACATTCTATTTTTAGTTAGTTGTGTGTGTGAGAGAGTGAGAAAGTGAATGTGTGTGTGTGAGAGAGAGAGAAGGTCACTTTTGTGATGGATCTCTAGCAAAATATGTGTGTTCTTTCTCATATGATACTTGTGAAAATAAAAATAATAGTTCAACCCAAACCAAAAACCAAACCATGTACTAGTCTCAAGCCAATTCTTGTGTTGAAATGGTTGGGCTCTTCTCTTTTGTTTTTGTGCTACATGAGTACATCCCAAGTTTGTCTAATCCAAACTCGTATATCCCCAGACATGGGATCCATCCATGGATAGATTCCCCTGCAAAAGTTGTCATCTAGGGTAACATATGAGATGTGTTAAAAAGTAAAATAAGTACAAAGGGCAACATATTGAAGCAAAGAGAACTAATAAAAATCGCATAAGCTTAAAAGTGCAGCATAATGAAATATTGAAAAGTGCATTACCTTATTGAGCTTCTCTTTGTTTCGAGAATAGTTTAATATTCTCTACTTAACAGGTCCAACCACATGATGGTGGAAGCTCATTTGGCCCCTCCCCCCCTCACATCACTCTCAATTCCCCATACCCGATCACATAACATTAATCATTCATTCATCCATTAATAACATATAACATTCATTAATTAACATATAACATTCATTCATTAACATATTCACATTCATTCATTAACATATAACATTCATTCTTTCAATTTTTACATATTATCAAAAATATGGTTGTCAAAAATATTAGTTTTTAACATTCATTAACATATTCTCAAAAATATGGTTGTCATAATATGATTACAATCAATTTTTTTTTGTTTCTTTTTTGCAGCTAAAAAAAGAAGTGGAGTATCATTTTATAAATCATGTGTCCCCCCTTCAGTTGTTCTACCCTCTACTCATGATCTTAATGTATGCCTAGTCATGTACTCACGACATGGAGGCCGCTGCAATAACAAAGAAATGTTAAATTGATATATTTTATTATTATTGTTACAAGCATTTCATTAATTAAAATAATATTAGAGTGGTGCTCTTTACTTGATGGGGCCACATCTTGTTCCTAATCTTGTCTTATAGCCTCATGCTCAATATGCTGAACACCCTCTAAATCCTCTGGAGTTAAAACACAAAAGGTTACATTAATTAATACACCAATTGCAATTAAATATGTTTAAAATAACATTAGAGTGGTCCTCTTTACCTGATGGGGCCACATCATGTTCCTAATCTTGTCTACCCTGATCATGCTCAACATGTTAATCACACTCTACACATGCTCTAAAGTTGAAACAAGAAAGGTTACATTAATTAATACACCAATTGCAATTAAAGATGTTTAATTATCTTAATCCATACTGCATTTTGTATAGCACATGAATGCATCTAGTACCGGGATGCACACCATGACCTTCATCTGCAGGTTGTGCTCCACCCTCACCAAGTTGCATTCCAATGTCATGTGCAACATTATCATTGCTTTCCTATTTAAAAAAAATAGGCACATAATTACTTTATGGTGGAAATTAATATTGATTACATTGCACAAGTATTCAATTTTAAATAAACTTCATTGAGTTTATTTACCTGCGTGTTAGATCTAGTGGAAACTTGTGTTTTCCCAGTCAAGAGTCTTAGGAATTTAGCCATGGATCCATAGCCTTGTTGGAAGGAAATATTTAGGTCCTCTTCTATGGGAACTCTATTGAATTAAGAGCCTTTCATTTTTGCATAAGATCATGAATTTTGCTTCTATGGTGTGATAAAACCAAAATTGTTTGCAATTTATTATTTAGATGCAATATTTCATTTATTGATACTTGTAATTCGTGCAGCTAATTTCATATAACCACCAGAGCCAAGTTTGTGTTTCCCATGTTTTTCTAGTCTTTCCTTTGTTTCCTTCGATGTGTTGGGAAGCCTATGAAAAGTTTAAAATATGTTAGATTATGTAAAAAGAAAGAGTAATCAATATATAATTAGATTATTGATAATATCACATACCTTCCTTGGCCTGGTGGTGCCTTTCATTTTTTTTTTAGCCTTCTCCTTTCCATCCAACACCAGGTCCTTCCACTCCCTCTCCAAAATCATGGGGGGACACTCGTACTTTTTGTTCTTCTCTAAATGTGACCTATATTGGTCCCTCACATACTTTAGATAGGTACCAACTTTCTTAAGAACCTTGGTTTAGTTGAATGTGTTATTACCGAACAACACAACTAAACGGGTAATGAGCTCATCTTTTAAATCTTGATTTTGGGTATTCCACCGTGTACGTATGGTGGGCCTTAATATCTCCAATGTAATATCATTTAGATGTTTATAAAAACATCATTTCCTGCAAAATGATCATTGGATCATTAGTCTAAAAAGAGTGATCAATAAGTAAATTTCAATTGGATTATATATAATAATAATTAAAACATTTTAAAGTACATGGGACCTTCTCTATCTTTATAATGGGAAAAAAATCCTCAGTCACCACAAATGTGACTAGAAATGTTCCCGTACTAGTAATGCGGGAATATCTAGGAAATGCTACTAAAACATCACTAGTACTAGTGGCCTTTGCATCCCTAGGTACATGTCCCAACACATGTTCTGGCATGTGATCACTGCTAGAGGGTGCACTACCTGATGTCTACATTCTATGTGTTGTCGACATTTCAGTCAAAAATATAGGCACGGATGATGGGGTTGGATGATGTGATTTATGCGCAAGAAGATCAGGATCGACACTTTTACCAACCCCTACTCCCTAAGCAACACCTCTAGTACCCTGATCATGGCCAGCAACATCATGAGGATGCAAAAAATCCTATAAAAATAACACATATTTTAGTTCATGACATAAAAGAGTACAAAATATAAAACCATGAATGAACGTATGTTATAATTAAAGATCTCATGAAAACTTACTTGCAAGTTTTGTGCTCTCTCAGTCGATATTTTAACCCTTTCTCTTATTTCATCTGTTTGAGGCACTATGAATAATAACTAAAGGATTTCTTCATTGCATTTTTTTGGGTCTTCCTTATCATATCTAGAGGGTTTGTGGAATATGCAATGTCATCATTGCATAATAGTAATTGCACCTCCCTATGGATGCTCTCCTCTATTGCTGGTTCCTTTCTCTGATCATCTGACTGCAACAAGAATATTAAAATCATTATCAAAATTAACCCAATAAACTTATGAACAAAATCTAATAATAAAAAAAATTGCTTGTATCTAATTTGTACAATTACAATGAGGTAAACCTGTTGGGTAGAAGCACCTGAAGATGCATCATGATCTGTGCTCTGGGTCGGAGCCTTCCCCCTACGATCAATGTCCTGCTGTGACAAAAATTAAATATAAAAAAATATTACCGAAATGAAACCAATAGACTTTCGAAAAAAAACATAATAATAAAATGGTATATTGGAGTCATTAATTCTAGGTTGGGTAAAATAGTATATAGTACATACCACCCCCATAGTAACTGTGTTTGTATCTATGTAATTCAAATTGTAATCAATTAGCAACTCTTCCCCTACAGTTATTGATTTTATCACACATATGAATACATGATTTCCCTCGCGTGCCTCAAATATGCAATTGGGTTGCTTATTTGTTGACCTAGGTCATGTACTATTTATAAAACTTGCAATATTCCTTGATGCTTTTGGCCTTCCATCAATGTACATAGCCACTCCTTTATTTTGATCCTTATCTTTTAGTTGTATATAATTTGCTGACAGTGCATACCTACGCATTCTTCGTGTATATCAAACTAGCTGCATCCAATCTTTGTAACTATAACAGGGTCCAACATACTCCATCAATTCAGTAACTTTTTCATAGCAAACCTTTATACCGTCCATGCAAAATAGGTCCAAACCATGTAATGACGATGGTGTTATGCGATACATCCTCTCGTTGACACAAAAATCAGTGTTTATTGGAGGAAGTTCCTTGGGTACCCATTGTTTCCATAGATGTTTGTACCTTAAGGGCACCTCGATGTCGCTTATGGTCTCATCATCATAAGAACATGACCCCCCTTTAGCAAAAAAAAAATCCATGCATTTACAGAATTTTCTTCTAATATTTTGACCTCTAGTTGATCTCACTCTTTTATACCTACTACATGTCTCGCTTTCCTCTTCTCTTCCCAAATTTCCCTCGCTCGAGGAAGACAAATTTGGAAAATACCTATTTGGTGGTACCTGCACTCACAAGGATGTTAGAGGAAAAAAACTCTCTTAGTTTCCAATTGATGTTGGAGGGAAAAAAAAAATTTGTCCTTTGAGGTAGTTTAATTCAAGAATTGCATTTGTGCTAAAAGCTCACATTTTATGTTAGATTTAGTTTGTGACAGTGATGCTACAGTGATGCTACAGCGATGCTATAGTGACGCTACAATGCTCGGTAGAAAATAGAAGTAGAATTTTGAAGAAGAAAGAGAAAAGATCAATACCAAAGTCACAGGAGATTCCTAAGGAAGAAATGAGGAAGCAAGGGGAATTGTCAAAACTAGAGCCAAAAGACCTTGTTAAGGAACAAATAGTTAAGTAAGAACTTAAGAGATCCACCATGCAAGTTGAAGGTAAGGATCCTTTAATAGAAAAACATAGTTTATTGACTTCTAATAAGTTTGTATGCCAACAAAATATTTGTCTTAACAAATTCAAGGAAGAATAGGCATAAGTTGTTGGATGCAAGGAGTCCAAAATGGAAAAATATGTTCCATTCCAAGAACTATCATCAATCTTCCAAAGGTTGAGTCATTGCTATATAAGATTGAATTTTAGAATAACCATATTGATAGATCTATAGTTGGAAAGAATGTTTTAGTAAGACATAGTAATGGTTGTGCTAATGCAAATCTCTAAGAAACATCTAAAGTAGCAAAAGAAGGTACACACTTGACCATTCCTGTAATTATAGTTCAAGATATGAGAGAGGTGGTAATGGGACAAATTTATTTCTTCACACTATTTGTACAATATTATTGTCATTATGGGAAGGACTCTATTGGTGAAATGGTGATGGATATTACTTGTAGTAAAGGAGGCATAGATCCTTTTGCTCAAGTTCAAATTTGGTTATGCAAAAAAATTTGGGATCTTGGTGATACTTTGGAACACATGAAGGGTAAATTTTTTTATGAGTTCAAAATTAGTATTGCTAATATATTCATCATCCAATGCACTTGGATAAGAAGAAGACCAAATTTAACCATAGATGAACATAAGATATATGATGTGAATGCTAATAGGTTTGTGAAAGTTTAGTGGTTGTAGTTCATGGGACAATCCTTGGAGCTAAAATTTACAATCAAAGGGAAAGTTATGACGCCTAGAGTGATGAGAGTAGCAACAATTAAGAGAATTGTTTAGGAGGAACAAGTTGCTAGGACAAGAAGATGCTTGATGTTAGAAGGCATCCATACCTTTTGATTTTGTGGTAAGTAAGATAAACATCATTTTGATATTCAAATTTTCCTAAATAATTTTAGCAATTCACCCCCAAGATCATAGCTAGATGAAGGAAATTGACATGTCACAAATTTGGGATCAAGTTCCAAGCATGTTAGCCACCCCAAGACGCACAGAGATTGTGTTGAAGTTGAGAGTTACAATTATGGGAACCTAGTGACTTCTTTTGTTACAAATAAAATAGAGTTCAGTCATTACAACATTGCATGTACTAGGGAGAAGAACAAATATGAAGATCTAGACATATGTGGGAAAAGGTGTCATTTCTCATCTCTATTCATAGTAGATATCCTGACAATAAATCAATTTGATTTTATTATTACTACCATATCAAAAAAATTCAGGAAGAACAAATACTATTGGACAAGATGAAAGCTATGCATCTTTTACATTGCTTGGCTAATACAATAGAGTTTCTAAGCTTCACCTCATGGATAAAACTAGCAACATGAATGCTGCTACAACTGATAAGTTTCAACTAAAGATGATAGAGAGTAAAATACAAGAAGAATATGATGCAAAAATCAAAGGTGCATGCCCCAATGAAGTGGAAATTGGATCAAATGTAATCTATGTTTCTCAAGTAAGGAGGAGCACACAAAATGATAGTAGGAATGATTGGAACTTTCCAATAAGTTTTAGAATAAGGTAAGCAACAAACTTGAGGAACATAGAAGGAAACAAATTTTCTAGCTTAAAGAAAATGAGAGGCTAAAGAGCAAGCCCAATAAATTTTATGAACAATGTGCAGTTTGCAAACAATAGTTTATGTAGCACATAAAAATACTAGAATTCAAAGTTGTAAAAGTAAAATTTCAGCAACAAAAAGAAGCTTGCAGCAAAGGACAAGTGAAGGTAGAGTTGTTTATTTACTAAATTTCACAGTTATACTTTCATCTATCTAATAATAGCCTTATTTTGGAGACTAAAATGAAAGTACAATATATGATTTTGTTAAATTTTCAAGAATAAAGGATGGGAGATGGTTTACATTTGTTTGAAGTGAAATGGAATGGAAATTGTGTGGTCTATATTAGCCTAAATACTTTTTTGGGTCAGATTACTTTATGTTGAGTTGAAATTGTGAAGTTTAGGACAGTCATAAAGAGAGAGTTAATGGTAAAATGAAATGGAAAACAAGGTAATTGTTTGTTTTTATCAAGATGAAGTTGACTAAGGTGTTTGAAGTTATAGCAATGGTTTGGAACTCTAAAGAAAAGCTTGAGTGTTTGTGTTGAGTTTTGTGAAGGGAAATATAGTTGAATAAGTGTGTCAAAAGAAGGAAAGTTCAAGATTTTTTGTGACTTGTCAAATGAGATTGTGTGAGTTTGTTTCCTTCCTCTGAATTTGCATCATGTACTTCTATACGTTCTCTTATGGATATGCACTAGGAAATTTTCATTGCACTCACAGACCATGTATTTTTTTAAGTCCCTTTGATCATTTGTGGACCTCAATATGTAAATTTATTTCATCAAAGTTTAGAAATTTGAACCCTAATGAACTTCATGTGTTGTTATGTGATAAGAATTCCTTTCAATCTTATAGTAGAAAAAATATGCTAAGATAGATACAAAAACTATAGTTCATAGGCCAAAAATGGCCACCCAACTAATTGAACATCTCAAAGCTTGGTTGTTCAAACTAACCAGACACCAATAATAGGTAGTACTTGGGTTTGTCAATGGGACATTAGATTGAATTGACCAAAATATAGCATGCAACGCCTTGATGGGAAAAAAAAGATTCTAAATCACTGTACTTACAACAAGATTTCTAAATGTGGGGGAAAAATCACTTGCAGTCATTGTCCCTTGGTCGATTTTCCCTTTCTAAGTTCCCTCACCTCTCGCTTTGGCTTTCCTCCTACCAAATGGTTCCTAGTCTTCCTCCTCGACTCAATGGCCTTGCAACACTCATCTAATGAAGTCTCGCAACTCTCCACTCAGGGGCCGGATGCAATGGTTCTTAATGCAACTCTCTAGTTAGGGTCTCAGTGCAGTATGCCATGTCGTGCTCCTGCACATGCGGGGCCAAAATTCAAAATATATAGTTTATATATATGCTATGTCAACATATAGTTTATATAAAAAATATATATGGTAAACATATAGCTTATTTTATTTTCTACAAAATATAATTTTTGTATGGTGGCTTGCTAAGCTTATATAGTTGGTTTTCTCTTTCTTTATAATTTTTGATGATTTATTTCCTATGACATGATTGAATATTATCTACAATCCTAGTGATTTTTAAAAAGGATTATGATATGTGATGTTTAATCATGATGGATGTCTAAGAATCAGTGATTGAAATACTACTTGACTAAAGATTGAGCTATCTGATATTTTTTCATTTAAACATCATGGAAGAAAGGCTTGCAATCAATGTCTTATTAATGTAGCCTACAAGGTTTCTTTTCCTATATTTTTTTGGTCCTATTCTTGTTATGACTTATTTCTTAATTTGGTCTATTACAGTAATGGGGAGCATATCTAGTGAATTGATTCTTTCAGTCTCTTTGATTCTTATCCTTGTGCATAACGAGTTTTATTCTATCCTATGATTCATTGATTGTTGGTTTAAAACACTCATTACAACTAACATGGATATGAATTATGATGTGGGTGTGAGAAGGGATTGTTGAATATGAAGGAATGGTTTAGGAAAGTACTCCTTAATCCAAATGAGTCATTTTATTGTCATGGAATGTGTTAAGAGACTTTAAAATTAATATATTCAATCTAGTTAATATTGATACATCTAAAGTATTCCAAAGGCACTTTGACGATATGCTATGACATAAAGAAGATTGTTAAGGTGATGTCAAGTCTTGATCCATTAGGGTAGGAAAACATAGATGCATTGGTACAAAAGGTTCCATTCAACTTGGAGGAAATGGATAATTACCTAAGGGCTAATGTGAGATTGGACCATGTTTATATTATGATACAAATAGCTTGGGAAAAGGGATGATGAAATGGTTAAGTATGGGAAATTGTAGAGATAAATATAACACCAAGGGAAGAACACTAGAACTAATTTTAGCAAAATGGCTTAATCCAAGACTCAAAATTCCACTAAGAGGCATCCCTTACCTCTTAAATTAATTCCATAAGTGGGTTTATCCTCTAATATAGTGCCATTGGTTAGCTTATCATGTGAACTTCCGCTATAAGTAGGATTACCATACACTTTCATAACATGCATGTGTGGTTTCAAAAGGTTTATACGTTCTTGTGAATTTGAAGGAAAGGCATGTTTTGAATTTTCCAGTAGGTCTTAGGGGTTAATTTGACTTGGTTTTATCATTAGAGTGGCAAACCTTGTGGTTTAGGTTCCATAAACAAAATTTACTCATTTTTTTAGCTTCCTATTATCATATTTATATTCAATGAGCTTTTTAAAGATCATCTAAATATTCATTGGTAATGAAAATGCAAAAACTGATGTGTAATAGATCCAAGGTGAGGCTCAGAGAGCCTCATCCTTTGAAACCATTAACCAAAGAAATGATAAGAACAATATATGAAAAATACAAATAATAAGACAACTTTTATTATTAGGAAGGACAAGATCTTTATATAGCATGACCTCATGTTTGAGTCTTGAAACCCTCCCATATCATCAGTGCATGTGTCTAGGCTAACCATGTCAAGTTTCACTCCATACAATCACAAATTGAAAAAAATTCAATTTTGGCCCCATTCACATGTCATTATGCGGGGTCAACATGAGGAAATGCTATTTTTTTGGGAATGAAATAACCAAAGATATGATCAAATAATATCTAATCATAAATATTCATAGAGTAATTAGGATTTGATAATATGGAAATTTCTAGGAGAGCTACAATAGTTGTAACATCCTGAATTAACAACATTAAAAAGTACATCATGAATTAATTATGTAATGGCATAAAAATTAAAAACATTATGAATTAATTATGTAACCATATAAGTCAAATATAATTATATCAAGAAATCAATATCAAATTGATAATATAATCACATAACTCATACATTTCAATGTCATTGATCTTCTTCATCCAACTCTTTATCTATATCATCCAATCCAGATTTGACATTGTAAGGATTGGTCATATCATCATCGTCGTCATTGATATCAGTTTCAATAATGTCATCATCCACACAGATATCATCTTCATGAACATTAACTCCTACATCATCATGATCTAGTTCCTCTTCTTCGACATCTTCATCAGGCACATCATCAACTAACTGTTGATGCTGATCATCATCTACATCATCTTCTAGTTCTTTGGTATCTTCTTCTTCCACCACATTATACTTTACCATCCTTCCTCTTGGATCATGTCTAACAAAAAATGACCAACCCTGTTTACCTAGAACCTCTGAGTAAAATACATACTCACATTGGCTTGGAAGAACATAGCGCTCATTTCCAACTCACTCGATCGACCTTGTATTAACCATGGTAAATCCATTATCATGTTCAATAATAGTTCTCTCAGGATCATTTTCATTCAATCGTAGCTTGTACCATTGGATGATGAACATAACTAATTTGAAGGACTTAAAGTCACACTCAAGTATATCATCCAAAATCCCATAGTATCGATTTTCTGAGACTTTTGGATGTATGTCGCTTCTAGATGAAACATTAGTCACCTAAAAGACTTAGTTATCCCAGAATCACAAGTTTTCTTCGTGTCATCCAACTTTTTGATTCAAAATTTATGACCATTGCACCACATAGTCTTGTGGTGTTTCACCTGCAATATGTCAAACATGTAAAAGTATTGCATGTCAGTTGATAAACATATTTATTCTTGGCCTAAATGTATGCAAAGAAAAAAACTCAACATATATATACATCAATATAATTGAAAATAATTAAATAATATGGGTGATTAATATATTTATACGTACCTATTTATCTCTTAAACCATATGCTAAATCAATTTCCCTTGGTGTAACATTGGAATCTCCATTACGATGAGCTTCTTTAACCAATGAAGCCACACTTTCCCATGTTAATGCGCGACTGGATTGTTGACATCATTCAATCCATACCGTCATCCAATCAAGATTGTTTGCAACACACAAATGTAGTGCATCCCACTCTTGACCAACTATATCAAAAATAATTGAAATTCACAAACAATGTATAATTAGTTAATTACCACGGTATACGACCTTAATTTATAATTGATGTACCTGAAAACCTAACATCCCACTACCAATGATCTTTTTTATCTTTCGTTGATGGATGAATTCAAATTAAAGGAGTATGCACAATGAATGAATTATGACCTTGAAGGGTACATGCACTCTTGTAAGAAAAAGCAAAACCTTAGTGGATACACCCATGTTCCTATACCGAGGGAAGATGTGTTTAAGAACAAAGAAGACAAAGAAGCAGAGGAGGTTATAGAAAGGTTGCAAGAAATGGATGATTCATCTAAAGAAGAATCTACAAGAGAAAATGAAGCACAATCACAACAAAGAACAGTCTTTCGGATGATGAATGATGAATATGAAGAACTCCCTGACAGGGACTTACAAGTAGCCAAGGAATTGTGTGTAGATAAAGATGATAGGATTACAGCCTATGAATCCTTTATTTCTGATAATGAGTTTGTCAAGTCAAGAGAATTTATATCTTTGTTATATAATTACAAAGGCAAAAGGTTGAGGGAATCCATCCCAAATATTACCCCTAAAAATGAACAATTGATGAAAAGGTAGAAAGATGATATAGGCAGTGAAGTGCAGAACATGACCCCTGAAAGGGGTAGACAGTTGTTACTTGAAGTTGGTGTAATAGTATTTCCTAGTTAGGACCTCAGTGCCTCTTTAATTTTTGATAGTTTTTTGCATAACAAGGAAGGAGAATACAAGTTAAACATAGAGGGTGTGAAGGAAATTTACATAGGGTCAAGATTCAATCTTGATGAAAATTCAATGTTGATATGGGCACTATACCAACCTCACAAAAGGCCAAAGACCATCGATATCGAAAAATCCTTTAGACACATGATGACCCTTAAAGGTGGGGAAATTGACCCTGTGGCTTCAACAGACGTGGGCATAAGCATTGCCAAGTTCAACAAGGCACAAACAATACAGTTGATGAAAGAAATAAATTATTACAAAATGAAAAGTGAAAAATCAGATTTGGAAATTACTGCCATGAAAGATGCCAAAATGAGGATCACCTCTGGAACTGATATAGAGTTGCAAAGTGAATATGAGCAGTTGCAAGAACATCAACAACTAGTAGAAAAGATGAAGGACCTTTAGTTTGACACTGTGGCAACAATGTTGTACAAGAGATTGATAAACCTGAAGATATGCCTTGATGATTTTTGGCATGTTCACAAAAAGAACTATGAAGCCATTCTTGAGCATGGGAGAGTGAAAAACAAATTGGGTACTAAGAGACATGATATGTGCAACTACATGATGGATCTGACACCAATTCCATCTCAGCCATTGAGACAATCATGAGAAAGCATGACAAATATGATGAAGACTTACACTCAGAAAACACAGGGTTTGATGATACTGTAAAGTTGGGATTACCCAAATTATGTGATAAGAATGGGTTTATGAAGGAACGAGATGATTGGATGGATGAATGCAATAGGATACTTAAGGAAGCATTGGATACAGTCAAAGCATAAGGGCTATTGTTGGATGGAGTATGCAAACATATGGAATTGATGATAAACCTCGAATATGAAGCCTGAAATGCAGTGCATGATGCAAATACCCATACCTTGGAGGAGTATAAAAAACATCTCTCAACGGCTAAGTCAATGTTAGGAGAAGATTAAATTGTTTTATAAGTTTAATTAAGATCAGTAGTTTAATTATTTGCCAAAAGATAATCTGAAGAAACACCTTTGTTGGGTCTTCTTATATATATGAAATTTGAATTGTAATATTTGATCATCAACACTTTTTAAGATTTTAATACTTTTCAATAGTGAAAGACTTATTTTTTGGAGTAATACAATACC
>VDFB02105785.1:472493947-472575845 GCA_007258455.2 Sequoia sempervirens
ATTAATCTCCATGACCATCTATAAATTACCTCCTCACTCTCTCTCAATCTACCTTTCCCCATCAGTACTCCCTTTGAATTTGTTAATGGAGTTGGGATCCCAAATGACTTACATGGATCTTTGTTAAGTAACTTAGGAAGATATTCACTAATGTACACCATGGTCTGGTATACCATATATTCCTCCACCATAGAACCCTCAGGATGTGCTCTTTGTTTAACCAAAGCCTTCAAAAATTTCAAGTGCCTTTCAACCATCCACATTGACCTTGTGTGTACAGGTCCACACAATTCAATCTCCTCAACTTGGTGTATGAGGTAGTGTTCTTGTGCATTGAAAAATGTTGAAGGTAGACACTTTTGCATTTCACACATTAGACGAGAAATTTTTCTCTTCCAATAATTTATATCTTCTTTATGGATTTCTTTAGATGACATCCATCTACAAGTGATTGAAGGCGCAAATATATTAACTTAGATTTTAACAAAAATATACAATATATTAAGCATAACAAGTAAACAAATGAAAATATAAGATCTATACAATGAATTGGTACATTTCCACATACTTCTACTCCCCATGTATTTTCAAGATCATATATATAACTTGCTTGACATTGTTGTCAAAGTTGTCTAGGAGAGATAGAGATAGAATGTACTGCAACAATTATAAAATAATCTTTTCATTATTTTTCCAAAAATAGTAAACATAATACACTGAAAAGTACATGTAGTATACAAATATATATAAAATATACCAGAATAATTACCTTAATGAAGGTATGCCAATCACGTGTTTTCATCCCTAACCCAAATTTACCTTTCTTTGTTATGATATTGTTTATGTTCACAACAAATCCTATGGGAAATCGAATTTTTCGTTTGACTTCTTTTATAGCATTGCTTTGTTGCTTCGTTAATAACCAAGGAAGGGCACTTATATTAATTTGGTCTCCATTTCTATTTAATTGAATGACATTTTTCATTGCATGATTGGCTTCCTAAATGTCACTACAAATTTTGACAATTTTTTCTTTGACATGCCCTCCATCCAATATTTTCCATAACGTTTATGTTATATTCTTTCCGATATGCATTGTATCAAACAAATGCACAATTTGTAGCTGCTCATAGTAGGGCATCCTACTAAATTGTTTGGGATAATTTTTCAATTCCTGTGGAAGCTAGCCATTAATGCCTTGAGGACCTTCATGAAGCATATAAGTTAAAAAAATTAACGTCAATCATTGTCAATTACAGTAGGAGTAAAAAAACTACAATATAAAAATATAAATTCCAAACATATCATATATGATAGATAAACAATTTGATCTGATGTATAACCTTGACAATTAATTCTATTATATTCCAACTTCCATAGGCGAGGTGTCATTCTTTGTGGTTTTGATATAGTCTCTTCTTTCACATTGAAAAGATGTTTTTCAATAGTTCGATACCTATGATTTATGTGGAGGAAATGCCTATACTCATCAAACACCTGTCTTCCTAAACTTGTTGAATGACGAGATTTCATTATCTTTTTGGACTCTGGACAAACCGAGCATGCAAATTTTCCCTTTGTTTGAAGACCAAGATCATATATATATAATTGGATTTCAAATATGCTCAATTTTATAATTATATATAATGAATAGGATTATTTAAAACATGCATGATATCTATATCATAAAATTAAATATCATTAAAGTGTAGTTGAACATTATAACATACCACAAAATATGTTAGCCCCTGGGGCATCATGAATTTTTCATACAAGCATTGCATGGAATTTAAATTGTCTTTGTCCTATTGGTCTAGAGATGTCATACATAGTGACATCATTCCATAACTTTAGTAACTCGTTGATAAGAGGCTCGATATATACATTCATATCTTTAATTTGGTACTTACCTAATTGAATGAACATAAACATTACATAATTATTATAACCATTTTACTGCAATATATATAAATTAATGTACATGACTATTGAATGAAAAAAATATAAGTCATTATGCAACAAATAAGACAAATGAGATGCTACTACGTTAAAGAAAATTGATGTAAACAAATACCCAGAACAATCATTGCCAACATTATGTGCTCCCTCTTTATTGACATCCATGGAGTGTGAATGCTACTAAGCGATAATGCAAAAATAGGTCACACAGAGTGTAAAATAGATCTCGGGCCTTCCAAATGGATTGACACTTCGTCCACGCTGTCGAAAGCCCTCAGATTAATGAGGTTCTTTTCTTTTAAAGTGTGGCCATTTTTCGCATATCCCTATTAAATGCAAAACCATCCTTATTTGCATTTGAAGAATGTCATCTCCACTTCTATATGCGCAATGGTAATCCATAAATTATGAGCAAGATTTCCTCACACCTAAATAATTCCGCTAGTATATGTGGAATAAATGGGAATATAACTAAGAACCTTGTGAGGCACCTTTTGTTAGTTGGATCTTAGTCCTCCTGGATATCTACTGATATGACATTATGGCCATTCTGCAAATTCTTGTTATTTATGATATATAATATGATCATTGGGACATGCATCTATTGCTTGATACTCCATTCCAATATCTTTCATAATGGCAGATAAATCTTGGTATGAGCAAGGTAAAATATTTGATGGTGGTAACAAAAATTCACCTGTCAATCTACAACAAAAAAATTATTTGTTAATATAAATAATATTAATGGTATATATTTCATCCTTTATTTACTAGTGATGAACTAACAACAAAAATAGATGAAAAAAGATGACATATATGACATACCTTAACATCTATGAGATTGCTATGTTGGATAAACCATTCATAACCTTCAAGTTCACCAACAAAAATACATCAGAGAGAAGAGTTGTTTGGAAGCCTTCATAAAGGGTCTCATATGCCTTCTCAAGTATAGGTAAATCATGAACATCATCAAAGTCATCTCGATCATCATGATCAGTTGTGCCACTAAATTTTTTATGGATCAATGTATTTGTACCATCATCTTCAACTATGTTTTCTGGTGCATGATCATCTTCTTCCATAGGATCATTAACTTCATCTTCGATATTCACAACTCCATGTTCCTCCGCTTGCAAAACCACATTCTCTAGGTCGTGATAATCCATATCATGTGCCCTAGGGTGCCCCACCTTTATAATAATGATCAACACAAATAAACCATGATCATGATCAAGTGATTTTTTATATATATAAAAAATGTTAAAACAATATAAACATTTACAAATTCAATCAATATAAAGACATATAATGAACAACTAACCAATGGATGATAATCATGCCCCCCTTCAACGTGACCATGTTGCCTACAATGTTTCTCAGCTGTTGTGATTAAAATTCTTCTCGTCTTTAAGCCCTTGCAATTATTGTAAGGACAATAACATTTATCATCACCCTTTCTTTTCAATCTAGCCCACAATCTAGCAAGTGTCTTCATTTCTCTCTACACTAATATTATTTGACATGATATTTCTTTACCAAGCTTGAATATTTAGATCTTCAAAAAATGTCAAACTCACACTCCAATAATTTTTAATCATAGACAGGTACCAAAATCTAATAATTCTGATGTTTTGCACCAAAAAAATTTGGCCTATAACCTCCACAAACTGTCACAAGTATAGAAAATTCGCAAGTATAGAAAAACACTGTCGCAAGTATAGATAGATTGTCGAACTCACTTTTATTTATTAAAAAACATTTGTCGGAACCTAGATGAATGCTAACCATATACCCGTCAGCCCAAAAATCAAGGAGGCTAACCATATGTCGGCCCACAAATTGATGGAAGGGGATGGTTGACTTTAAGTGTATGTCAAAATAGTGACAAAAATACAAAGCGTCACAATTTTTACGAATGTCGAGCATAATTTTTTTTTAAAAATGAAAATTTCGCATTAAATACATAGATACCAAATGATACATCTAATTATACATCTTTCATCAAAAAAATTCATCGTATTTTGCAGTCAAATGAGTTAGTGTCCTCCACATGGCAAGATGTGAAGGCTTGTAAGTCCTCAACTCACCACAACCCTTCATCTTTCCCATGTTGGAAAAATCTTGATTGTTCAATTCCCTAGAGACTCTTCCCTTAAAATGGAAGATTTGGTCTCTCATTCATTCATTCATCACATTTTTGCATTCAAGCTCAAGCACTCATACTCTCAAGCACTTGCATTTTGCACTCACAACCTCCATTGTTGAATCTCCAAGCTTGCATTTTCACGCATTTTACTCACTTATCACAATACCCAACTTCACCATTGCATTCCACATCAAGTTTGCATCACTTTGGATGTCAATTTAGTTCATTTTTCCATCAAGGAGCACACATAACATCAACTATCAAAGGGGAAACCAAGGAGCAACTCATACAAGGTATAAATCTATTGTTTTTAATCTTTATTTTGTTTGAGTTTAACATAGCCCAATCTTAAGGTGTTGAAGTGTTGTTTTCCTTCTTTTTCATTCTATTTTGCATCATTTAGGATAGGTAAATAGCACTGATCACATTTATGGCACACCCGATGGAACCCACAAATGGGTCTTTTTTCTTTCATGTTTGTTGTTGTTTGATATCTTATAGGTTCAAGTTACACAAAGGAAACCCTGCCCTGAACAGGGGTGAGCCTGCCCTAGGATAGGCAAGCCTGCCTCAAGACAGGCAACCCCAACCTAAGCAAAGGTGACCCTGCCTTTTAGAGTCACCCATCTAAGAGACAACAACAAAATTTACTCCTTGTTTTTTGCACAAAGGTGACCTTTCCCTAAATAGGGGAAAACCTACCTTGAACAGGGGCGAACCTGACCCAAATAGAGGCTTCTACGAGGTAAAACAGTGGTTTAAAAATCATTTCCAGATTCTATTTTTTGTTCCTTTGGTTTATACCGACCCCTTAACTCATCCTATTGGTGATTGTGCTAGTTTTTACTAACATTTGTGCAGCTACTTCACACTTGTAGAAGATTGGAAGATAAAATTCTAACACATTTGTTGTAGGATGAATGGGTAAAGTTATTAGTTATATTGTTTGTCTTTCATTTTTCATACTACTTAAGCATATAGTTTTAAGTAGGGGAAGTCAAATATATTGTGTGTTGTGTTTGTAAAGTAAGCTAATGACGTATCCAATCCCATTGCACCATTTGGAAATCCTAGGTGATGATAAATCATAGCTTGTTTTGTCCTTTGTGTTACCCAAGGGGCACTACATCGTTCAAGCTTTCCCCTTGCACTTCGTGTGAGCCTGGGGAGTAGCCAAAAATGGTTAGTGTTCTCTTTTTAGTGGGACCTTCTTGGGGATTTCATCATCCCAAGGGACGATCCCAACCACGTGTACCGGTGGGGTATATAAAGGGGGGAGAGCCAAAGTTGTACCCCAATCCAGTCATGTCATGTCTGGTGGAGCGTCAAAGGTAGGGTGATACCTAGATAAGATGTGAATAGTTGGCCTGAGCCTTCAATATATCGTTGGGGTTCCCAACTCATGCTTGTAGACATGATGGTGTTTACAGTTGTGTCTCACGTACCGTGTGTATATCGAGGACTCCCTAGTTTCCTTGTTTAGCCTAGTTAGAGGACCGTGTTGGCCATACCCTTCATAATAATCTTAGGATTGTGTTGTTTGAACTATATTTTTTATGTGATACCAATGAATTTCTATTCAGTCAATTCAACCTTACCATCTGCTTGTTGTTTGTTGTGTTTTTGGTCCTTTTCCATAGTCATTTTTCCTAAGTAAAGTCCAGGTCTGTTGACAGAGGTGACCTTGCCTTGAACAAGGGTAGCCCTACCCTACATAGGGGTGACCCTACCTTTTGTCTCAGCCATTCATCAGCTTATTTTTGTCAGAATTGTCTATCTTTTACTAAACAGGTGACCTTGTCCTGAACAGGGCGACCCTGCCTGAAGTTGGGTGACCCTTCCCCAAGTTGGGTGACCCTGCCCTAGGTTGGGAAACCTTGCCCTAAGTTGGGAAATTTTGCACCCTAAACAGCCAGTTTTTCCTTTTGTTCAGTCATTCTGACCATCCGTTTCCTCATTTTGAGTACCCATTTTCCCATTTCGAGTATCTGTTCAGTCATTCTGACCATCTATTTCCTCGTTCTAAGTACTCATTTGCCCATTTCAAGTATTCGTTAAGTCATTCTGACCATCTATTTCCTTGTTTTGAGTACCCATTTTCCTGATTCGAGTATCCATTTTCCAGTTTCTAGTATTCGTTCAGTCATTCTGAACATTCGTTTCCCTATTATGAGCACCCATTTTCCCATTCTAAGTATCTGTTTCCCTATTTTGAGTGTCTGTTTACCCATTCTGATAGTCGGTTCACTCGTTTCAATAGTCTGTTTAACCTCTTTTTTATTCAGACAGGTCTAAAAGTGTAGATAGGTGAACCTGACCTCCAAATAGGGGAACCTAACGTCTAGATAGGAGAACTTGACCTCCAATTGGGAAAACCTCACCTCTAGATAGGCAAACCTGACCTCCAATTGGGCAACCATGACCACCAGTTGGACGAACCTGACCTACAGTTGGGCGAACCTGACCTCTAGATAGGAAACCCTGACCTCTACTTAGGTGACCTTGACCCCTAGTTGGGTGGTCTTACACCTTTCTTAGATGAGTCTGATCTTTATCAAACCATTCTACATCTTCCATTCACTTGTAATTTGCATATGCATTCCTCGAAGTTCATTCGTTCATCATCTGAATCATATAGGTACATCATAAGGAATCTCTAGGTTGCATATCCCTCATCGTTTCTCAATCCAAATCCTCTGAACTTCACTTGAAGTTATTATCCAAAGTGACTTAGATGTCTAAATCGATCATCATCCTACAACATTTGCTTAGGATCGTCATCCGTGTTGAATCAATCATCATCATTCAGCCCAATCAATCCACTTCCATCTCAAGTTGGATTTGGTGTCACAATCATCTATCTATCCTTGATCTGATCAATCAACATCTTAAGTCACCTAGGGTCATTTCTAAACTTGGTTTAGAATCCCTTCTATTATCTTATCTCATCTATCATCCAATCTTACCAATTGTTTCATTAACCAATCTAATCCTTATCCAATTATCCAATCTATCAATCTACTCCAATCTTATCCTCATCCAATCATCTAATCAACTAATCCATTATCCAATCTAATCAATCCTTCAATCGTTATTTAGGTCATCTCTACATTGCATCTTAGAGTTTAACTGCATCTTAGCTCACCTAGTAGTTTTGCACTTTCATGCCTGTTCAGACTCGATCACAAGCCAAGAAATAAATGGATGAACAACAAGCCCAAGGTTCCCACTTGAATATTCCTCAAGATCCCAACAACACTACAAAAATTCCACAAGATCCCAACAACGGTGCACATATCCCTCAAGATCCCCATAATGGTGCTTTATCATAGGCTAATACTAACATTCAAAACACCTCACCACCTAGAGATGAGAATATGGTCAATCAGCCTGAAGTCACCATTGATGGATACATAAGCAATCCCACTAATTTTCAAATGATAGGTCACCTCCTCAAGAAGCATGGGGATAAGATTCTCGCTACTTTGATCATGAAAGGAGTCAAACCACCACCTAATTTAAATATGTCATAGTACACCAGCACCCAGTCCCTTCCTGCATCACAAGATCCACATACCTTGCAAAATTTTCTAGGAAATTCCTATGTTCCTAAAGATGCACTTATAGAGAATTGGTATCATCCAGAGTTTGAAAATGTTGTGATACACCAAGTTTCCAGATATCCTTGCCTCCCATCCATTTCCTTCATGGTACCACCTGATCCTAATGACCCCTATGCCTATGATATGCCACATAATATCTCGTCCTCTCCACCACTTCCACCTCAACATCCTATTTAACCACCTATCAATGCTAGGGGCACCCCAATCCTTGCATTGATGCCACCTCTAGGACCTACACTTGCTAGAAATCTACCACCACCACCTCAAGGTAATATCTCTACATTTCAACAGCCTCCCATTAATCCTCATCAATCCACTTCTATTCCATCACAAGCACCGCCAAAACATTCTATTGTTGCTACTATCTTGTCTTAGCCACCCCATCAACAACCTCCACAACAAAACATTCCTATTCTGCAACAAAACATTCTGCAAACAAACATTCTGATTCCACAACAACACACTACCATTCCTAGACATCAAGTGACACAAACTGCATCACAGCCACTGCAACCACCCCATGGAGCTTTTGTAGCGGTCCCACAACATCACATCCCATCTCACCCACTTTATCAACAACTACCACAACAACAACCTCCCCAACATACACACATTCCCACACAAAATCAACACAATCCCCTCACATAATATCTCTACCATTCGTCTAGCACATACACCACTTATGCTACTACATCTAATCCTAATCCAAATATCTGTGTGGCCTCTCCAAAACCACCATTGAATCAACCACCACTTTACGCTAATCCTCTGCAATCACACACGAATCCATACCAACAATTGTCTAATCCACAACCATACATCACACAAAAATCTAAGGTTGCATACAATTTCCAATCCAATCCATACTAGGCTCAACAACAGCCCTCATACCAACAAGGTGCCTCATCCATGTCTTATACACTACAGCAACCACCTTATCAACATGGTACTCAATCTACCTCCTACCATCAGCAACCGCCACCTTACCAACAAGGGGCTTCCACATCATCATACTATCAAGCTGCTACACAATACTAACAGGGTACTCCATCCACTTCATACTATCAACAACAACCACCATACCAACAAATAGCTTCCACCTCTTATCATCAAAATCCATCATCCTCATATCCACTTTACGTCAATCCGCAATCCTCTTACACCAATCAATACCAACAAACACCTCCATATACACCTCAACCCACTTATGATCCAACTGCTCTAGCACCATCCTCATCATATCAATTGTATCCTCCATACAACCATCCTAATCCATCCAATCAAACTCCTGTAGCATCTATCAATAAATATTTTGAAGAAGTCAAAGTTGCGTTAAAGGACTTACAAGTAGGGACTAGAAAACAATCATTAAGGTTTGAAGATATGTGTCCTTACCTGTTTGATCCTTCAATCTCATTGGTTCCTTTCCTGAAGCATTTTTAAATTCAGAAATTCGATAAGTATAAAGGAACCAAAGATCCCAAGGCTCACTTTCAAGAGTTTTACACCTATTTTCAAGAAGTCATGCATAATGAAAATTACCTCATGAGATTGTTTCCTAGGAGTTTACAAGGAATTGCTCTTGATTGGTTCGTGGGTCTCGAGAAGGGATCTATCTAGTCCTTTGCATAGCTTTTAGAAGAATTTATCTCCCACTTCTCCTTTTATTTGGAGAAGGATATTGACACGTTAGATCTCTTAAAGGAAAAGAAACATGAGGGAGAAACCTTTGCGAGCTATCTTCAAAGATGGTGAGCCCTAGCCAGTCGCATGAAATCCCCGCTAAGGGAAAAGGATATGGTCACCTTGTTCATTGAAAACTCTCATCCGGATATGGCTCACAACTTTAGACTCCGTTGTGTCACAACCTTCGTAGCAATAGTGAAGAAAGTTCATATTCTTGAGAGGGCCCTTATAGCCAAGGGGCTAATCAAAATCTTTAACTCTGATAAGGAGAAATCATTTAGGGATAAGCCTCATTAGTGGAACAAAAACAAAAATGTTGTCAATGATGGTGTCACTAACACCAAACATATTCAAGTAGCCAATGTTTCCCAGAAGCCACAATATTCCCCTCCTCAATAGTCAAATCCTCATGTCATATCAGTGCCTCAAGGGGCACCTTGTCCCAATCAACAAGCCAATCAAAATAAACAAGGGAATGGTAAATTTCAATTCACTCAACTCGGGGAACCCCAAAGTGTCGTATTCAATAGGCTCCTCCAAGCTAATTATCCGATTACATATCTTGTAACCAAGCCTCCTAACAAATCCAAGCCCAAACTAGCCTAGTTTAAAGAAAATGAGTATTGTGAATTCCATCAGATTAAAGGGTATACATTGAAAAAGTGTCAAGGCTTGAAAACATACATCTAGGATATCATAGATCGAGGTGACATACATGTGGATGCCAATGTGGCACCTTCATCCAATTCTCAATTAAAAATATACCAGAATGTATTCCTAAATCATAACCAAGGTCCTAGCACGTCAAACACCAACCTAGGGCCTAGTAACAACAATAATCAAGATAACACCACAAACAACATCAATTATAAGAATGTGTCATTCAATTATCAAGGTATTGTCATGCACATAAAACAAGTAGAACCATGTATATCTATGATACACGTAAAAGGCAAGGATTCACAATGTGTTGTTACCACCCAATGAACCCACATCACAGTCCCTAGAGCCTCTGCATCCACCCAGCCATAGTCTGTGAGTGCTCAATAAAACATTCTTGACCATCTAGGAAATACTTCCACATAGATATCCATTTTTTACTTGCTTAAGTCTTCTCCCGCACACCAAGAAATCCTAAATAAGGCCTTACGGGACACCAAAGTTCCTAATGGCATAGACCCTATGCAATTTCAAGCATTGGTAGGGCATCTTTCCACCACCTATCAACTAGCTTTTAGCCAAAATGGCATGCCTTGCATTGACTCTAATCATAATCATCCCCTCCATCTAGAGGTCCTAGTAAATTGGCATAAAATAAAGAGGGTCTTGGTAGATAATGGTTTTTCCCTGAACCTTTGTACATTGAAATTCATTAAACAAGTGGGATACATCCATGCTGATTTAAATAATCAAGTCATCACAATCAAGGTGCATGATAATGCAGAGCATGATTCTAAAGGAACGATACGTCTTCTAATCCAAGTTGGTCCAGTTGTGCAATACACTACATGTCACGTCCTTGATCTAGAACTCTCCTATAACCTCCTTAGTTTCACATGGATTCATGCCATGCCATTTGTTCCAACGACATACCATCAATGTCTGAAATTCCCATTCAATGGGGTAGAAGTTACCATACACGCAGATTCTCAACCATTTGAATATTGTCATGCATTAGAAGCTTCTTTTCCTCATTCCTACTATTGTCCTGGAGTGGAAATGGGACCGCCACAGACATCATCATCCCACTCATCTACCACCATACTAGCCATCACTTCATCCACTCCATCATCCACATCTGATTCCATCCTTACCATAGTCCAGATCATTGACAAGGGATGTGGTGAATATGAAATGTGCATAGCTTTGAATGTGACAACTATGCCACCCTCACCACACACATATGGCCAAGATTCTTAGTCTACACTAAAACTAGAAGACAATACTATCACTTTGAGTTCCAATAATGTGGAAACCAATACTTACCACTCTCCTGCGTTAATACAAGATGTGCTAGAAGATGACATAATCCAATGGGTCTACCCTAAAGAACTTGATCCCTCTCCTCCTTTGAAAGAATATTTCCAAGAGACTTATCCATGGCCTTCTAGATTTGCAAAGAAGTAAAATTATCAAGGGGAGGCCATGGTGTTGAAGAGCAAGGAAGGAAACATCATATTGAAGCTACAATAAGATCAAGATACCCAGGCTTGGGTCATGACACAAAATAAAAAGGCCCCATAGCATCATCTAGTGCTTCTAATAATGTCAGTGAAAGCATCACTCTCCTTGAAGACATACCAAAGGAGGAATCCATCATACACACATATAATGATGTAGTTCACACTGACCTCTCTTCCATTTTCTCTTGCTTATACATTTGCACCATTGACTTATCCCTCAAACATCCTAAACTAATTGATTAGGATCTACATGGTAGAGCACCTATCGACACCTTTCCCTTAGTGGATCAGTAAGTACATCTTATGGGATCGGGGGAAGATGAACACCCTAAGCACAAAAGTAAAAAGAAACAAAATCAAAAAAATTCACCTAGCAAAAACCTCCCTGAGGCGCTTCTTGACCTAGAAAAAGTAAAAATAAAGGGTGTATCTGATAGCAAAAACCTTGATGAGGTTCTAGAAGATGGAGTTGTTCATCTTCCCCTTGTAGGAACTTGGTTATTTGAATGATCATCCATCTTGATAGAGGAAACACATGAAATAAATTTTGGAACTGAAGAGGATCCCAAAATCACATATGTAGCCAAAGCACTATCGGAGGAAGAATATTCTAAAAATCTCCAAGCCTCTTAAAGAAGGCATAATCAATTTTGCATGGACATATTCAGACATGCCAAGCCTTGATCCTGGCCTAGTAGTATATCATTTGGATGTGCATCCAAATTCCAAACCTATCAAACAAAAACTAAGAAAGATGCACCCTCAAGTGGCTTTGCTTGTCAAGGAGTTGGAGAAACTGTTAGAAGCTAGGTTCATACGGCTATTGATTATTCCAACTGGATCTCCAACATAGTGCCTATATCCACACCAAACGATGCTATCAGAATATGTACATACTTTTGTGACCTCAACAAGGCTTGTCCCAAAGATTATTTCCCTCTACCAAACATCGACATGTTGGTGGACTTAACTACAAGGCATGAGATGCTTTCCCTTATGGATGGCTTCTCTGGATACAATCAGATTAGGATTTCCCCCGAAGATCAACATAAAATAGCTTTTACCACAACATGGGGCACCTTTTGTTATAATGTTATGCCCTTTGTCCTTAAAAGCACAGGGCAACCTATCAGCAAGCTATGACTATTATCTTCCATGACCTCATTCACATAATACTAGAAGATTATTTTGATGATCTATTAGGGAAATCAAGAACAAGGGAAGAACATCCTATGGTCCTCAAGAATATCTTTGAGCGTTTAGAGCAGCATAAGCTAAGGCTAAATCCTAAGAAATGTGTCTTTGGGGTCACATCAGGAAAACTACTAGGATTCATTGTCTCCCAAAGAGGTATAGAAGTCAATCCAACAAAAGTTAAGGCAATTATGGATATGCCCCCACCCCATAATCTCAAACAGTTGAGAAGCCTTTAGGGTAAGCTACAATCCATTCAGTGGTTCATTGCTTAATTAGCTGACAAATGTCATTCTTTCACTCATCTCCTAAGGAAGGATAATGTCTTTAAGTGGAACCAACAGTGTCAACTCAGCTTTTACAAGACCAAAGAGTACTTGGCTCACCCACCAATCCTTATGCCACCAATTCTGGGTAAATCACTCTTGTTGTATATTTCTACTAATTTTGTGGCACTGGAGGCATTACTAGCACAACTTGATGAATCTTCAAAAGAACGAGCAATCTACTACATTAGTCGGACCCTTGTGGGTTATGAGCTTAATTATTCCCCCATGGAAAAATCTTGTTTAGCCATGGTTTTCAGTTCACAAAATCTCTAACACTATATGCTTAGTCACCCACTAAAGCTCATTTCCAAATTCGATCCCCTTAAATATATGTTATCTAGAACAACTCTGACCGGTCTCATGGCTAAGTGTGTCATGTTGTTAAGTGAATTTGATATAGAATATGTGGATCGAAAAGCTATTAAATGGAAAGTGATAGTGGATTAGCTAGTAGATGCTCCCCTAATAGATGCCTATCCTTTGGTGACACAATTTCTTAATGAAGAGATCTTTACAGTATCATAAGCAACAACATGGACATTATACTTTGATGGGTCGTACACGCACAATGGATTGGGGGTAGGAATCTTGTTCATCACCCCCCAAGGTGATTACATTCCAAAGTCATTCAGGTTGGATTTTCTATGTACAAACAACATAGCCGAATATGAAGCTCTTCTCACTGGCCTTAGAATTGCAATCCAATGGCATATCACTCATTTGAAAGTCTTTGGTGATTCCCAATTAGTCATCAAATAGGTCAACGATGAGTTTTTCACAAAAGATGATAAGTTGTTGCCTTACAAATGCATGGTAGACGACTTAAAAAATTATTTCACATCCTTCTAGTTTGATCAGATTCCAAGAGTCTAGAACAAAGTAGCAGATGCCATGGCTACCATTGGTTCCTTAGTAGACATGCCTAAAGAAAAAATAGAGTGTGAGTTCCTCATTGAACAACTATTAATCCCAACTTATGATATCCTGGAGAGTGATATGGTGTGTGACATTGTAGGTCCCACATCACCATGGTACCATGACATTTCTATTTACCTTCATGAAAATATCCTACCTCTCGATCTCACATGCAATTAAAGAAAATCTTTCATTCAATGAACATCCCGTTACATAATCATAGGTGATACACTTTATCGACATGGGTATGATGGAACCCTCCTCCGGTGTCTGAACGAGACTGAAGCCCATACTGTGTTAACAGAAGTACATAGTGGTGTATGTGGGGCCCACTCAAATGGCATGGCCCTAGCTAATAGAATTCTACATTACTGGCCTACATTAAAACATGATTCTTGCAAGTTCATCAAGAAGTACTCACCTTGTCAACAACACACAGATTTAATACATGCTCCTGCACAGGATCTACAACCTCTTATAGAACCATGGCCCTTCTCTCAGTGGGGTTTCAACCTAATCAGCAAGATATATCCCTCATCCTTTGATGGCCATACCTTTATCACCACTGCAACTGAGTACTTCACTAAGTGGGTGGAAGCAATACCACTCTCACAAATCATAGGTACTCAAATTTCCAAATTCATCCTCTTCCATATTCTTTGCAGATATGGAATACCATCCACCATCATTTCTGATAATAGCAATCCATTCAAGAACCAAGCTATGAAACACCTTTGCGACACCTTCCATATCCAACATCGTTGGTCTACACCTTATTACCCCAAGGTTAATGGTCAGGAGGAAGCCACCAATAGAACCCTCATCAGAATCCTTAAAAAGGTGGTCAACAATACCAGTCGAGATTGGCACCTTCACATCCATCCCTCCCTTTGGGAATATTGCACTTCCATATGCACTCCTACTAGTGCCACTCTGTATTCTCTCATCTAAGGTGTTGAGGCCATCTTGTCGATTGAGGTAGAAATCCCTTCACTGAGAATATCCCTAAAGAATCTTATCAGTGATGAAGATGCTCGGGTCACAAGACTCAGCCAACTAGAACTCCTTGATGAAAGACAGATCAAAGCGTATGACCACCTTCAGGCCTATTAGAATCTCCTTAAAAGGAGCTACAACAAGAAGGTTTTTCCTCACCAATTCAACATTGGTGATCTAATCTTAAAGGAGAATCAACGCACTCAGTAGGACCGAGATAAGAAAGGAAAACTTGAAGCAAATTGGCTAGGTCCTTGTGTCATCATAGCCTAGTATGGATCAGGGGCATACAGACTTGCCATGCCAGAAGGAGAGCCCCTAGAGGAGCCCATTAATATCATGCACCTAAAATGTTTCAACACTTAAGTCAACTAGGATATCCTATCATGCAAAAAATCAAAAAATGTTAAAAAAAGTATAAAAAAAAAATTTAAAAGGTAAAAATAATAAAAAATACAAAAAAAATTAGAAAATAAGGAAAATTAAAAAATAGCAAAGAGAAATAATTAATGCTATGGTGAAAACCACCCTTGGTGGTGCCTTGGATAAGTACATTTGGTGAAAACCTAGTCACAAGTGCCATTCGTAGAGGGCTTAATCATTATCTACCTTGTGTCCTACTTATTTTATTCTTCCAACCATTCTGATCTCATATCTTATCATCCCATCGTTCCTATCCTTCCATCTGCTTGCATCATCTAGTAGCCTGGTATATTTTGGTTGAGCATTGGACGATCTTCATCTACTCTCTATCATCTTGAGCTTTTATCCTAATATGAGTTTGTGTCGTAAGTCTTGTCATCATGTCATTCCTTCACTCCCATCTCAGTCCCTTCATCGTGTCGGTCTTCATTTAAATCCCATCACATCACGTAGGTCTTTTTGGTCTTTTTCGAACTACATTGCCCCTGCGCTTTCATGTAGGCAAGGCTGATCACTTGATCTACCCTAGGGAATTTTGTCCATCCATCATGGTCCCCATTGTCCACTTTATTCTCTTATCCTTGGTCAATCCTTTTTCGAACTACGTTTTCCCCTGTGCTTGCACATAGGCAAGGTTGATCTTTTGATCCACCCCCAGGGCTTTTGCTTTTATTTCTTTCATTTTGCTTTGTCATTTTCCTCCATCGTCTATCTCCATTAGTTCTCTTTTCACTTTTATTCATGGTCTTTTATTGAACTACGAGGGCTCTATGCTTTCACGTAGGGAAGGATAATCTTTGATCGGCCCCTGAGCCCCTAGGTCATTTGGTTGTGTCGGTCTTGTGTCTTTTGTTTCACATCTTGTGTCGTGTCATCAAGTATGTCCTTATCTAGTTGGTTCTTCACAAATGAGATCCACTCGTATCATGAGATTCAACTAGTTTTGGAGTCTCCTATGTCATATCGAGCTTTTAGTTTAGTATCCATCTTTAGTCTCAATAGGATGCATCGTTCCTAACATACCTCATCAACCCCATCCATCCTCTTGATCCTATGGAAAAAGACATTTTGAAATTGATTGTGATCTTTTGATACTTTTGGTTTTTATTTATCATTTGAGCTCCCTATCACAACTTGTCAAGATTTCCATAATCTATCACATTATGGTGTGTTTTGATTGGTTAACATAGGTACATATCTTGATCTTTTTGTTTTGTTGTCTTTTGGGTTGTCCCATGTAGTACCCACCAAGATCCCTAAGGTCTAGTGTTATGTTGGGGCATCCCTTTGTGCTTGTGGTTATCCCAATCCCTGGCTTGACCAAGGTCTTCATGACTTTCGGGTGTTGGGATAGCCTCTTGTCTATTGTGTTTGTTTTATGCATTAGATGCTAACTTGCCTTGGTTTCACATACCCTAGCACCTGGTGTCTTATGCTATAGTAAAAATCAGTGCTCTAAAAATTGCAAATTGCATTAGGACTGCATTTCATAATCAATTTTGTTGCATTGCATTCATACATGACCTATGACCTATGATTTTGGTTGTGCAAACATTCACCTTCCATCTCCCATTCTTCTCAGGATAACAATGGTTCTTGATAGATGCAGTTTCACACCCATCTTCCCTTAATTTTATAATGATTATAAGGAAAGTACTTGCCATTAAACCAACAATATGCCAACCATCTACCCTCATTACTATGCAAGTCCTTATTGACACTTATGTTCATGTTGCATTTCACTCTACGTTAGGCCATCTCACTCACATATCACACACCTTTATTTCATTTATCTATTAGTGTTTGTAAGGAATTTAGTTGCATCTCATGTCACATTATGGGTTCATTGCATTCCATCTCACGTGCATTACCATATCATATTTCCTTTAAGCTATTTAGATTAATCATATTTGGTTATTCTAAGCATCTTAAATTCATTTCATTATCTATTCATTTCCACATTAATCCATATCATTAACACATTGCATACATTGCCACCTACATCACAAAATTGTCAAATCCATATCCATAACATATAAAGTCATAAATCAATCATCACATCCTACATCATACATGTTAGTCATCATATATATCATCTATCTCATCTATATAAGCATAAACATACAACATCATATGCATATTCATACATAATCTCATACTAATCATCCATAATAAAATCATAAACATACACATATGCATAAATAAAATCATCCATCATGTATACATCACATACTATCAATAAGGGTTGCGCACATCATATATAAAAATCAAAATCCAATGTCCATCACATAGTCCATAATAATGTCCATCATATAATCAAAATACATATCCATCACATATATCATCAAATAAAGTGCAAATACAAGGCTCTAGATCAACTCTAATCTTTGCTACTCTGTGCTATTCATCCATCATGCACCTATCAAAAACTGGTATCATGTCACCTATCCTCTCCCTGCTCTACTGTGAGTTTCCCACATCTGATCTCTGGGGTGAGTCTAGCACTCCCCCTCTGCGTGGAGGAGTCTCTCTCTAGCTGCTATATCTATGGGTATGTGTCCCTCCTGACTAGGATGGAGCTGGCATTTGTGGCCTCGCTCGCACATAGGTAGGTATCCACCACTCCTCTGGCACTAATGTATGATAGGCCGCGATATAATAACAAGACTCTCACATGTATTCATCCTACTCTATCGTCTAATATCTGACTGTATCCCGCTCTCCCCTGTATCTATCTTAGGATCCATATATGGATCTCTGCTCCTGCTCCTATGCATCCTATGCCAACCTCAGCTGATCTATCTCTACCCTAATCTATGACACCTGCTTGGTAGCCCTATCCCTGTCAGCCTGCATAGCCTATATCTGTCCTTGCAATCTCTGCACCTCTGCCCCTGTCTCACCACCCTCACCCTGCACTGCCTATGATTGAGCCTATACTACATCTCTCTCTCCGCAATTTTCTCCTGAGCCACTATCGCATCCCTCTCACTCTGTAGGGTCTGTGCCTATCTCTGTGATGCGTCCCTCTCACTTTGTAGGGTTTTTACATGTACCCATGCTACATCCCTCCCCCTTGTAGGATTTTCACTTGTGTCTGTTTTGTGTCCCTCTCTACCTACAAGGTTTGTACCTGGGCCCTCATAGCCTCCTCTCTATCCTGCATCATCCCCATATCCCCCACAATCTGGTCTGCTACCTTGACTCTATCACAGAGCTCATCTCACTCCCATCCTAGCTCAGTCCTCTCTCTCAGTAGCTTGTCCACCTATCTCCTCAAATCATCCATGTCTCTATCAGCCTATGCCAGGGTCTTAGTCGATGCCTGGTTTGTCACTCCTCCTGGATCTTGTTGTCCCCTCACCTACAATATAGTCACCTCAACCTCTAGCCTATCTCACTCCCATCTCGCCTAAACCACCTCCTCATGTTCTATGGCTACCTCCCTCTCCATATGGGTCACCTCTACTCATAACTGGCTCACCTCAACTCGCAAACCATCCCTCTCTACCCGTCGCTCCTCCTCATACTGTGACACTACATCGACTATAGACCTGAAATCCCTCTTGCCCACTACCTATGCCCTAGCCACCTCTGCTCGTAGCATGCTCACCTCTACCTCTAGCCTGCATCTCACAACCTTTGTATCTCTCAGTCTCTGCTTGACGATCTGTAACCTTTCCATGACCCCCCTCAATAGTATGGTAGGATCCTCTACTATTAGTGGTACCATGGCCAATGGGGGAATATCATGAACATCCATATCCATTTCCTCAGCCCCTACCTCATCTCTCTCATATATCATCTCCACCTCTACCTCATCTCTCTCCTCCCAGACACTCCTCTATTGTCTCCTCCTCCTCACCCTCTCCTACTACCCTATGCCCCCAGCCTCTCCCTATCCTCTCTCCTACTAAATTGCAGCTCCAACCTCCACCCCTACCTCCTCTCTCTCATCCATCATCTCAACCTCTACCTCATCTCTCTCCTAATCTTCCCTAATCTTCACTCGAGCTCTCCTTCACCATCTCCTCCTCCTCCCCACCCTCTCCTACTGCCTAGTAGCTCCTGCCTCTCCCTATCCTCCCTCCTACTGCCCTGTTGCTCTAGCTACCTCTTGTCCTCTATCTTTCTAATCTAGCTTCCTCCTACCCTCTCCTCTGCTATCCTCTCTTGCCCCCTCTCCTCTATCTTGCCAATCACAACTCATCCTCTAGCCCAAACCCTAGTGCCTTTGTAATCAACTCCTCTAGAGTAATCTGTCTAGTTGATGACAAAGATACCATGCAGCATATTGAATTATCACTCCTTCCTCTACTTCCCCCCCAGTCCTACCTAGGTAGAGTACAAGTTGCAATGTCTCCCAATGCTCTCTTGCAAACATCGACGAGATTATCTCTCCCCATGATCACTCTTGCGAGATCCATTGGAGCCTATCTGGTCTGCACAGAATGTCCTATGTATTCCCAAACTGTCTAGTCACCCTATCTAGTCTATGTTCCTCCACTATCTATGGCTCCCTCTAAACTATGAAACATCTGGTGTAGAAGTAGCCTCGGTGTCTCTCGTCATCCCTCCTCCATCTAGAAAATTTTCATGTCATGTACGGCCTCCACACTATATCCTCCTTGACAATGACATCCAATGTCCTCCTCCATCTATCCAGATCCCCGAGGCCCTCATAATGCCACACCCAACCATACTCGGTCCTATACCAGTATGCTATTGGTGCTATCACATCCTTTAATTTTTCTCTCACCACTCCTGTCCAGGCAACACTAATGTGCTCTCAGGCCCAAACCTATAGCAGCGTCACCTATGTCACATTGAGTGCCTCTCAGTAGCACATGATGCACATGTCTCTGTAGAGCTGTGCCAGTACACATTTCCCCCATGCGAACTCTCCCTCTCTCCCCTCGACAATGTGTCATATCACCTCCATGTAGCTCAAGCTATAGAAGTGCCCACTCTGGTCTAGTAACAACAATCCACTAATCAACCCACATAGGTATAATGGTAGCAGTGGCACTCCCAACACCAAACATTTGTCTACATCCAATGTTTGCCTCTACATAGGAAGGTCATCTCGTCCAAAAAACACCCACAAGGTATGATCTAGCTCTACTCTCCTTGATGTCATCACAATCATCAGGTGACCTATTATAGATAGCCTCAGTATTTTCCATACATCCTCTAGCGTCACAGTCATCTCCCCTGTCGGAAGATGAAAATTTGACATCTCCAAACTCTAGCGCTCAATAAGGGTTGTTAGCATGGCACGATGGACTCTAATCATTAGATATCCGAGTAGATGTAGTAGTCCTACCCGTGATAGAGCCTCATGGTTCACTCTATTCATGGTCGTTATCGTCACCTCCAACACATCTGATCACCTCTTGCGCGTCCATAAATTGTTGAAGCTCTGCAGTCATACTAGGCACCACATGTCAGTCATCCTATCCTATCATTCATCTATCCCTATTGCCTATTTCCTGGCCCCAGGTTATCTTTTCACTAACTTTTCCCCTCTCCCTTTCTGGCCCAACTTTACCTATTTTACCTGATCTGGTTTTTCTTTTTCTCCGCCTTCCCCCTTGTCTGCCCCCTAGGAAAACCTGCCCTGGATCATGGGCGAACCTACCCCAGTCGTAGGTGATCTTGCTTGGCTAGCGAGTGAACCAACCCTTGGCCTGCAGGTGAGCTCGCCCTGGCCGTGGGCATGCCTGCCCGGGAGGTGGGTGAACCGGCTCGACCGGTAGGAAAACTTTCCCCCAGCCTATGAGCAAGCTCACCCTGGCCACAGGAAATCCCACTCGAGAGGTGAGCGAACCTGCCCTGGCTCATGGGCGAGCCCACCCTGGCTACTAGCAAGCCCGCCCTACCGATGGGCAAACCTGCCCCGAATGCGAGAGAGCCTGCCCTGAAGGCGAGAAAACCCACCCCTGGATGGGAAGCCGTGGTCAGGAAGGGTCGCCCTTATCCTAGGTGGGTTTTCACCCCTATGGGTAGGGTTGCCCCTTTTGGGGCGAGGTCACCTGTCTTCTGGGCGGGGTTGTCCCCTAGTGGGCAGAGTCGCCCATCTGCCATTAATAGTTTTTTTCAGGAGAATTTTCCCAATCCCAGGGCCAATCCACCCTCCCCTAATGTCCCTTTTCCCTTTTTAGGCATCTCTTTTCTATTTTTCTAGGTGTATTTACCCTCTACTTGGGAAAACTCACCTGCCTTTCCCTCGCCTCTAATAGGTGATTCTGCCTACCCGTTCGGTGAAATTGAAATTTTTCCCCCAACTCATTTTCCTAAACTACCCCAGTCCCAAAACCCATGTTCTAAAAATGTATTAAAATTCAAAAATACATCACAAAATGCTTAAAATCACAAAGGGGGTTTTGAACTTCACCTGGCGTGGAACCGCGCGCTCGTGGAAGAACCATCTTACCTCCTCCCCTTGATGGATGATGTCAAAATCGTAATCGTTTGGAATCCTTGTCTCCTCATCTCCTTCACGTCCTCTTCTCTCTCTCACTCAACTACCAGGTATGCAAATAAGGAATAGTAATCTCTCAAATTACTATATATAACATTTTTCCTCCTTTTTTTAATTTTTTAAGTGAAGGGTATTTTTACTCTTTATTTAAACCTATTTTAATTCAACTAATCCTCTAACTTCCTAGGACCACCATTTGCAAACCGTGTGTCTATTTGACTCCGTTCAAAATCTAATCTTCATGGTTTTTTAAGCTCTATCCAATAGTACCCTCCATTTTATCATATTAAGAAATCACCTGGGGCCCCTTTTTCTTCCCCAACCACCCTCTCAAGGGGGCATACCATACCATTGTCTTCCATTCCTCTGTCATGGTCATTCCCTTGAGAGATTGGGGCATCTCCCTTCATTTTCCTCCATTTGGGTAGCTCATGCAACTTCTCCCATGCTGGGGCATCACTTTCTAGTCACTTCCTCTATAGAGTCATCTGCATTTTATTTTTGTTCGAAACACTGTTATTCTAACAATCTTTTGAAGAGGGAAAAAATGTAGACATCCAAATTTGACCACTCCCATATGGTCAAATTCATCCCCTTTATTTTTATATCTCATCGACATTAATTAAATTATTTATTTAATTAATATTTCCCCTTTTCCTAAGGTTCTTGAAATATTTAATTTAATAATTAAGTACTTTACCTTTCATCCTTTCCATTCTAAATTAAATAAATATATCAATTTAAATTCCTCTTTTTCTCTCTCCTTGTCACATCCTCCATAACCCTCTTCTAATCAAGATTAGTTTAATTAATCCATGATTAGGATGCGGACACCCTTAATCAGGATTAATGTCACATCCCCCATATTTTTCCACTTGCTTCTAATCTTTTATTAATCTTCTTAATCACATGTTTTCACAACCTTAATCTAATACCCTTGCTACATTTAGCATACCTTTTTTGGTCAACCTTTAAAATTTCCACATTTAGCTTAGACCCTCTTCCCCATGTGAATTAAAAATTCACATTTATCCCTCCAAGACTCTCCTCTTCCCCATGCAAGTTGTTAGGAGTTTTATAAATCCTCACTTGTCACACCACCCACATGAGGATAAGTACTTACCTTTTTGAGAACCTTGTTCTACCCCCAAGTTACTCCCAATCATGTGAATTTAAATTCACATTTATTTCCCCAACCACTTTGCTCTTCCCCATGGAGATTTTTGAGGAAGACCAAAATTCCTCATATGTCACTTTCCTCCCATATGGGAACAATAAATTCCTTTTTGAGGAAATCTTCTCGCCATCCCAAGGTACTTGCAAGTACCTCTACCTCACATGTCCCTTTTCCAACTCACTTGTCCTTGTGACATCTCATCCTCCATATGGAAAGATGTGAGGGCTTGTGAGTCCTCAACTCACCATAGCCCTTCATCTTTCCCATGTTGGAAAAATTTTAACTGTTCAATTCCCTAGAGACTATTCCCTTAAAATGGAAGATTTGGTCTCTCATTCATTCATTCATCACATTTTTACATTCAAACTCAAGCACTCATACTCTCAAGAACTTTCATTTTTCACTCACAACCTCCATTGTTGAATCTCCAAGCTTCCATTTGCATGCATTTTACTCATATATCACAATACCCAACTTCACCATTGCATTCCACATCAAGTTTACATCACTTTGCATGTCATTTTAGTCCATTTTTCCATCAAGGATCACACATAACATCAGCTATCAAAGGGCCAACCAAGGAGCAACTCATACAAGGTATAAATCTATTTTTTTCATCTTTATTTTGTTTGATTTTAACATATCCCAATATTGAGATGTTGAAGTGTTGTTTTCCTTCTCTTGCATTTTGTTTTGCATTATTTAGGATAGGTAAATAGCACTGATCATGATTACATAGTACAAATACAAATGTAAGCGCAAGCGCCAAGCTTCTACTAGACCGTTGGTGAAAACATAAATTTAATACATGTTTCTTTTTAAAATAAATGGGAGTTGTTGGGTCAACCATGTGCTCTAAAAATAAATGCATGGGACTTGTCGAGTCAACCATGGGCTATGAAAATAAATTCATGGGGAACTGGGGTCCAATCAAACTAGGGAAATGGGAGCTGTGAAGATGCAAAATGTACTTATCCCCTTTGAAAATCAGATTCACGTAGAAGATGAGGGGTTGTAAAACTACTCCCATCTTCTACTTGCAATTTATATGCACTAGGAGAGCACTTATCTCCATCAGAGCTCTTCATCCTGGCTCAAAACTTGTCTGAGAAGTCAGGTGAACCAAATCAACTTATTTCCAATTCCACCCATTCTGAACTTGAAGGAAATTGGTCTTTTACTTTGTAACTACATAACTAGAGGAAGGAGAATTTAGAGTATCCCCAATAATACCACATCATCTTCTTCATAAATCCTTATTAACCCTACAAAATGAAAACCCTTACGAAAATTCAAACATTGCACTCAATAGTATAGCCTTTAGCCTTCAATGAATGATTTCAATTGTGCTTGCTATCCCTATTTATGGGCCAATAGTGTCACCAATAGTGCCACTACCATTCTAGTTCATGTGTACACCTCACACATGTCACGTGTGAGGTTGGGTATAGTCATAATCATGATTCCCACAAACCAAAAAACTAACTTAATCGATACATATAACTTAAACCTTACATTTAAAATTTAAATGTTTAATTTGATTGACGTCTGGACTGTGATAGCCTGGCTACATGCAAAATGTACCTCAAGCTGACAAGCTGTCAATTTTCAAAATAACTAGTGCCACTCAAATGATATAAATCATTACAAATCTTGTTTCACTAGATCACTGGATTATTGACATCATCATCTACGATTCTATAGTACATGTCATGCAGTTTTCAATATAAAGCTATTCAATCAATCACTTTGGATGTTCATATGGCATTAATCTGTGCCGCCACCAGTAGTACCATAGCCACACTTTCTTCAAAAACTAAGATATGGCATTAATGAGTGATGAGCTTGATCTCGCCATGTGTCTGCACCTAATGGTTCTAGTGTAATTCTAGACATTTCAATTTGCAAATCTAGTGCTTCAGAGATGTACTTCTGAAATGCAACTATAATTGTCCATCAAAAATTCATCCAACGGTTGTGGTTATATTGATTTGTGCTAACATCCGGTGACAGATATGGAATATCCTTTGCACATATGGAAGATTAAGTTTTTAATCCTTGGTCCTATGTTCTTCCTAGGCGGTCCCTCTTTTAAAACAAACTTTATGCACATGCATATTTCTACCACTTAAGTTCTTCTATCACTCATCACCAAAATCCTTCAACCCATCAGGTTCATTACTGTGATGAGTGATGAGCCTTGATATTTCCATGTGTTCACATCTAATGGTTCTAGTGTAATTCTAGAGGTTACAATTCACAAATCTAGTGCTTCAGAGATATACTTTCGGAATGGAACTACAGTCGTCCATTGAAAATTCATCCAACAGTCATGGTAATATTGATTTTTGTTGACATCTCACCACTAATTTTTTTTTATTAGTTTGATATTATGCTAATTCTCCAAAAAAATTTCTTATTCATTTGAAAATAGGTTTAATTCACTAATGAAAAAAAAATGTTTTAAAAAAATTAATTGCCAACAAATTTTTTCTCTGTTTTGAAAACAGGTTTAATTCGCCAATGAAAATATTTTATTGTTTTGAAAATAGGTTTTCAATCACCAATGAAAATATTTTATTGATTTAAAAAAAGTTTCAATTCACTAAGATTTTCCAAAAACTTCAAGCGATTAGAAAAGATTCGCCAATCAAGATTATTTTTTTCCTAAAAAACAAAAACATTTCCCACTAAAATTAATATTTTTATTAGGAAGTATACAAGATTCACTAGGATTCTACACCTTTGTTGAGGGGGGGTTTCTTAAAGTTTTCCCTGGACTTGAGAGGGAGAGATATTTTTCTAGTTAGGGTGGGAGGGAGAGACCTAAGAGAGAGAGGGGGTGGGAGCGATATTTTGAGGGAGAGACCTAAGAGAGAAGGAGAGAGAGAGGGAGTGGGGGAGACTTGATAGAGAGAGAGAGAGAGTTATCTAGTTAAGGTGGGAGGGAGAGACCTGAGAGAGGGAGAGGGGTGTGAGAGATCCAAGAGAGAGGGTGGCAAGGATAGAGCGAGGGAGAGACTTGAGAGAGATGTGGGTAGGAGGGATAGAGGGAGGAAGAGACTCGAGAGAGAGGGGGAGTTATCCTATACATTAAAATCTCAACCCTCTATCTTATATGTTAAACCCTCAACCCTATCCCTTAAACCCTAAGGATGGAAGACAAGGTACAGAGTGTAGGACATACCTAGAGAGGGTTGAGAGAGAATAGGTACATATTGGTTAAGAGGGAAAGAGGAAGAGAGGGAGTGAAAGGTAAAACCTAGACTATCTATCATCGATCATAAATCGCAAACTCTAAGTGTTATCAAAATGGTGGAGAGAGACACAAAGAGAAAGAAAATTTAGTTTTTGTCAATGTAGCTCATTTGGTGAGCGCAAAATTTGGTGCTTTCCAAACAAGTTGCATTATGGGCCATGGACATGATTTTCTCAAAGGTTAACAAAATTCCACACATTTTTGGCCTTGCTAACCCTTAGGTTTACACATCTTTCAATGGAAGTTTATAAAAAAATGTGATGACGCTAGGATCTCTCTTACCTATATAACCATATACTTTTTTAATATTTATATTATGTTAAGGTTTTCATCCATAACTTCTCTTATTATTGCCTTTTTTTTGTCAAAAACCAACATGTGCTATTTTTAGAATAGATTTTTACTCATTCATCGAATCTTGAAATAAATTACATTTTTTTATGCTAGACTTCATTCTACATGTACTGAAAAAAAAAATTGATTAGTTTAGGGGGGAGCACACTCAAATTTCATCTTTTCAGGATGTTTCCACTTTGAGAATTCATAAAATATTATATATTCAATAAAAAATTAGCCGAAAGAATGAGGATAAACTACATGGTGTTAGCTAATTTCTTAGTTTTCAGATTTTTGAAATTCTACAAAAAAGTTAATGAAAAAGGGAGGGGCCCACAGATGTTATGCTATTTTTTATAAAAATGGGACCACTTCTGCCCCCCCCCCCTTTTGAAACCCCTACTATTCATTATTTAAAAAAAAAAATTAGTAGCTTAGAAAGTAGACTCGAAGCACTTCAAATTTTGAGTGTAACTATCTTTGTTTTCTCGTGAACATCAGACATTATTGATTTTAGAAAAAAAAAGGTGGCATCTGAAGAACCATTTTTTTGTCATAGATTGGTGCACACACCCTAGAATATCCAAGGAATATTCCTTTGTCAAACATTGCATCAAAATTTCCCCAAGTTTTCTTCATCTCTTCTGATATAACACTTGCTTCCAAACACTTTGAAATATTTGACAGTAGGTATCCTTCCATACCACAACTCATAGGGAGTCTTTGTGTTGTTTTCTTTCACTTCAACTCTGTTAAGTATGTAAACAACAGTATTAATTTCTTCTCTCCAATAGACTTCTAATAGGTTATCCTCTTTCATCATAGTTCTTGTAGCTTCTTGAACAATCTTTTTTTTCCTTTCAACCACTCCATTTTGTTGAGGATTCCTAGGGGTAAAAAAGTACCTCTTTATGCCATGATTCTCATAAAACATGTTAAATCCATTGGAGGTGAACTCTTCACCACTGTCAGACCTCACACACTTGATCTTCATATCCATTTCATTCTCAACCATAACTTTAAATGCTTTGAATCTATCTAGGGCTTCAAAATTTTCTTTAAGAACAATAACCTATGTCATTCTAGAATAACCATCAATAAAAAACATGAAATACCTATCACCTTAAAGAATAATTATTCTTGTAGGACCACAAAGATCTGTATGCACCAATTCCAACAATTTGATATTAGATAGTTCTTTTCCTTTGAAACTTCTTCTTGTTTTCTTTCCAATATGACAATCCTTGCAAACAATATTGATAATCTTTGTAATCTTTGGAAAATCTCTCACTACTCAAACTAAGCTGATTCTTACTAGGTTATCAAAATTAATGTGACACATCCTCCTATGCCATAACCAACTTTCATTAATCTGAATCATAGAACAATGACAATCAACACCCCTGAGTTGATAAAAATTTCCATTTGTCCTTATTCTAGAATCAATCACAATTTCAGACCCTTTTTTGATCTCACATCCATTATCCTGAAACATAAGATTGTATCCTTTGCTACACATTTTTCCAACACTCTGTTGGTTCCCAAATTTCCAATCAACTTGAATCTTAAAGGGGTTTCAAGCCTAATGGTCACATTCAAGGAGAGATTTGGCCAATGAACAATAGATTGATATCAAATCTTTCTCGCCTGCACTTCGAGCTCTATGAAACCTGGGAGGGTAATCCTGAGAGTGTGCTTATAGATACTTGTATGCTAAAGCATTTAGAACACTATAAACAGATAATTATCCTTCATTTTTAAAATAAATATATTAACCTAAAGATTTGGCTGACCTTCATGGTAATGTCTTATTTAAACATGAGAGATGTGATGCATTAAATTCCACACACAATTACACTAAGATAGATAAGTAAAGTTGATTTAAATTTGTAGTTGCCACAAACAGTCTTAGGAAATTGCAACACTAAAATACCAATGCCATATTCCAGGGTGGAGTCACCCAAACCATGTAATTTAAAACTCATCACAACATTTACCTATCATAACTATGCCTACTTGATGATGCCTTACACCATTGATACCAGAAACTCAACTAGTCATACTTAGTAATCCCAACACACAGTTGCATACACCTCTATTTATGTTAATAAAATTCAACTCATTCTTTGAATGAGAGTAATAACATTGAATAGACATTCGAGGAAATACAAGAAGACAAATATTGGCAATATTTGATTACTCATATTCATAATCCATACAATGTGCACTGTGGAGACAACTAGCTCAAAATATATTATCATTTGCATACAAATATGACAATGCCATGAATGAATTCTTCATTACAGGACTCAGACTCATCCAAAACTTGAAATCAACACTTATTCATTTAAGATTGGTTATAAAAAATATTTCCCTCATAAGACCAAACTATGAGCAACTCCTCTACAAATGAAGCAAAAAACTACATTTAACGAAAAAGAAAAACCCTGAATGGAAATCCCCATTAGAAACCTGGAAACATTCAAGTCCTTAATCAATAATAAAATATTGCTTGAAGGAAAGCCCCTTCAGTCTATTAATTCCCACTCCTTTCATTCACTTTCCCTCACTCTGCATTAGAAAAAAAAAATCTCTGTGAAAGACTTCACTTCTTTTGTTTTACCCTACAGATGAAAAATGGTTTTGACGTGAAGGCATTTACTCTTTTTACTAGGTTGTAGAAAAACCTTTTACCTGTGCACTTTACATTTTATTTCCTAGCACTCAAAGTTTTATTTTACATGTTGAAGACATTAATTCTTTTATCAGGTTGTAGGAAAACATTTACTTATGCATCAGCTTTAATTATTTCTCCATTGTCAAAATAAAAAATTTAAACATTTCCTTTAGAAATTTCCCACGGGACCACCTGTAGACATCGAAAATATACAGATTGATATCACACTCTGATCCACTAACATCGTTTCTTCCTAAATCATCCCTCGGTCTAACTGTTTAATCAAGTTCCCTTATCTGATTAAATTCATCAATTTTCGTCTCTTAATTAAATAAACTATTTTGTCTAATTAAGTCACTTTCCCTTGTTAATTAAATCAATTCATCTAATCTAATTATCCCTATTTAATTAAATAATCAATTTATTTGATTAAATCTCTAAAGTCTATCTGTTAAATTAAATAAATTAAAACCTTATTTGATTTAATCTAACACCATCCCTTTTAATTAAATAAATCAAAATCTTTATTTAATTAGCCTCTTATCATATTCCTCTCTTTTTGATTTAAATTAATCCAAAAATCTAAATCAAATTGTCAAATCAGCTAAATATCCCCTTAAATTAATCAAATCCTGATTAATTTAATCCTAATCATTCAAATCCTCTAGATTTTGCAACTTGCATATGAAAATCAATTTAATTGTTTTAATAATTCCCTATTTTCATTTAAAAAAGGCATCTAGGTGGGAATATTCCTCAAATTTGAAATCTCCCCCCAAAAGGACTTGTCCATCCAACAAAGCATTTAAAGCTCTTACATTGTCTCTTACATGTCTCCCACTTGGCATTTAACTCATTTTTCATCCCCCTAAACATGTCATCTCATCAAATTCAAATTTCAAACTTGCACATGGATCAAAACTTGCTCAACCTTCATCCTCTCACATGTTGACAAGTGGCATCATATCATTGGTTGAATCTTTGTCCCACATTGATCAAATTTGGACATCTCTTCAACTTATCAATCTATAAATAAAGAGCTTATATCCTTATTTCATCATCCACATCTCAAGCAGTTACCATGCTAAAAAATATTTCTAGCAATTCTCATCCATCTCATTGAATCATAGCTAGGTTTTTGCAGATTTTAGCTTGGAGCATTCATCAATCTTCATCAAGTGGATCACAATCTTCATCAAATCATCAAAGCATTGGAGTTGGGAAAGGGCCAAATCTCCACATCACCAATTTGCCAACTCCCTCAAGAGATCAAGAGTTTGCTTGCATTAGATAGGATTTAATTGTTTCATTTGTGTTCTTCATTTTCATTTCTTATCTTTTGCAAATTTCAAATGGATTTCTTGAGGAATCATTTGTTTCTAACCTTGTGTTTGATCTAATTGTTTGCATGTTTATTGTGTTTGTGCAAGGTCTAGATTCAAATGGTTCACACCACCATTACTTTACTAACACTTCCCAGTCACCATCGCATATCGCAGATAGAATGAGAAGAGGGATACATCAAATACCAATACATGATAAATAGAAAACATCGCGTATCACCAATACACTAAGGAGAAAATCCTTGAAACTCACAATGGGTGATATGACACACAGAACTCCAAAGTTCATCACCATCCACCATTATTTTATGCTCTTCACACTCTGCTACTTCACAATTAACTATGGCAGTATCAAGCAAATGTTTACATTATTCAACAAGCAACACTATCTTCTTCTCATCAAATCCATGAGAATGTGGGCTTGCTACAACCAACAATCGATCGAACACAAGGATTGCATTCATTAGTTTAGACACTACTCGATGGACCTCACAATAGTACTTTTGTGCCTTTGAAGTGTTCAAATTGAAAACTTCTACATTTCCACCCCAATATCAAAGCATAGCATGTAATTTGAGGGAACCAAATACACTTCTCTTAACAATGTTCTTTCACAATCTTGCCACTGTTCTATTAATAATGTGTTTGAGCTGAATACATAAAAATGTTGGTGCAGTGCTAGAATAGAAATCCCTCAAACAATTTCAACACATTTTCAATGCAAATGAAAACCATCCTTGTGCAAAGTAAACATGTGCACAATTTACTCACACATCAAGCATCAAACAAAGATGCTTCTTGCAACAGCTTCATGCACCCGTATAAAATTTCCTTTGCAATATCAAATTGACCCCTTTCAGCTAGCACTTATAGCATAAACATTTCTCAATATTTGCATCAACACCTTACAAGGTATTTCTCGAGCCTTCTTCAAGATATGCCACATCGTTCTATGGATCCCTCCTCCAACGAAGCTTTGTAGTAATCAATTTCACCATTTTTGAAGGCAGTCTTCATGTCTCCAACGTGTAGTGCAAAGAAGACAATGAATATCGAATACAGGTGGTGAGTGCAGTAAAATACTTAAGAGAAATGTTTCCTGATGGGTTTGAGTGATGTTAACCAAATTATCAGGCCTACCAACAAAGCAATATCTCCAACCATATTTGAAAATTTTAATTTTTCTTAGGGCAACAACTTGCCTGAAATTTCATGTGTGACTCCCCATATCAATAAATAGCATACCCCATGAGCTGCAACAATCACCATTGTGGCATGAGCAATCCAAATGTGATACTTCACTGAAAGTTCAAATGAAATGTTGAGAAGTTGCAATAGGACAGATCCATGAGTGACTGGGAAGAAGAGGAAAGTGAGACATAGGGTTCCAACCAATCCCAAAAGAGAAAAACTAATAGCACACTACATTTACCACAATTTGACCCCTATGGTACCACATTCCAATTAACTCCATCTAGACCATTTACAATATAAAAGTATAATCTCTAACCAGTAAACCTAAAAGGATGATAAGAATAACAAGTTCACCACTAGTAGCAATTCCAAAAGTTCATCCTATGATGATTGGACATATCCATAGACACATTGCTCGTTTCTTGCTTCTTGGCTTAATGGTTTGTTGGTTTTTGGATTTGTGGAGGTAGATGGACCCCAAAACAACAACTAAAAATATGAGTTGAAATCAAAATGTTGATTGAACATCTATGAGAAACTAAAAAGGTACCTTCACTTTTTCTTCATAGTGTCGAGGGTAAATTTCCCCCTTTGAGTTTTTTGTATGTCACTAAGAAATAGTATTATGGGACCCAAGCATTGGAGAAAGAGATATCACAATAGCTGATCCTATTGAGGAATCTAGTATGGTTGCTCTATTTGTGGGGTTCAAGCAAAACTTTATTTGCAGTCAATATGATTCCATTCCTATCCTTTATTATGAACATGATTATTATTATCCGTTGTGAGTATTTGGGTTGTCTTATGGTCACCTCATGACACTTTGCTACTCCTAACTGTTATGAACCCTCCACTCATGCTTTGTTCTTAGGTTTCCACTTGTTGTACATGTACCTATTTTGCATCAGTAGACCAGAATCAAGTACAATATGGTTCTTAGTTTGGGTTGAACTTTCCCCAAAGCATATTAACCACTAAAAATGCTTCATAATTTTGAGAGCTCCATCAGTGGTTCTTTCTGGGGATTTCTATTCCTTAGTGAACAGAGCAAGATTTCAAAATCTTCTGGAGGAGAAGACTAAGTGCTAGAACCATTGGGTGACCCACAATGCCTTCAAATTCAATTTTTTACCTCATTTGGTGGACCCACGACACCAAATGAAAAAGAAATGTCAATACTTACCCTTGTCAAACACTAATCTATTAAAGGATTTGATCTCCTTCAATTCATACTTGTCTCTATCACACCACAACAACATGAGTAACTTCCTTCCTATCAAAACAAGTGTTAGTCTACCTTTGAACAAGTGAGAACTTGCTCCTTGTTTAGCTTTACTGTCACATGGCAACCAAATAAGATAGGCCACATCACTGCCACTCATTTCATTTTTTGATTATGTGGCAAGTGACAAAATATGAGGATAATGATCAAGACTATATGAAGACACAGTCTTATCACATTTACTAATCCCCTCATAATGATTAGGTTTAGAAAAGATATCATGCTTCAAAAAAAAAGTGCAATCCTCCTATGTGTTAAGCAAAGAATGCTCACACATTTGTAACTCCTTCAATTGAATTGCATCACAAGAGAGTTTATCATCATCCCAACAACATAGCCAAATCACATTATCATATGTCTCAAGGTTCTGAAAGCAAGACTCATCAACATCCACAAGTCCATTTTCCACACTCAAATCATAGCATTCAGAAAAGGCATCAACATCCCAATCAGTGGTTTCCACTTCAGGTTCATAAAAAAGCTTATCAACACTCATTATGTTATCACACAAGAAAGCTTCAAGTGGAGGTTCATATGACTCAATATTTTTTTGCAATAAAACCCTCATAGTGAGTGTTCAAAACACATTCACTATTGCAAGGAGTATCACACTCAACATTACCTCCTGCTGCATCAACATGAATATCTAAAGCATACTGCTCATGAGAAGGAATATGAGTTGCAGATCCAAAAAAAAGGTCCTCATATGCATCCATGTGATTGACACAATCACATTCTTCAAGTGAAAACTCATCATAAAGAGCTTCATTAGTTGTACCAATATTTGTCTCTACATTTTCACTTTCATGTACAACTACATCTATGCTAGCATCATGCAAACATTTAGTAATAACTTCAAAATCATAAAAAGGAATGGAAGAAGGTGAAGAATCAAACAAGAAAAGAGTTCCATGTTCACCATTTATATCACTGACAGACACATTCTCTACACAATCAGCTACATGAATTGATTCATTCAATAAATCTCTTGCATGCATATCCTTTTCTTTTTCTATGTTATTGTGATAATCAACAGGGTCACATTCCTCACTGTCAAGCTGAAAAACATCATTTGTTTCTTAATTATAGCTGCTCATGAATGATTTCTCTGGATGAAATTTACTACATACTTTGTCATTTTCATCTGATACACTGACATTCTCAAAAGATTTCCTCAAATCAGTAGGATCCATTGTTTCATCACCATGAAAATTTTCGTCAATGCTACACTCATTTGTAGAATTGCTATGACTAGGTGTATCATGACACTGTTGATTACACATTTCTTCTTCAAATAAGATATTTAGTTCATATCCATTATCTTGTTCTTGTGATCCTTTAAAATCATTGTCATCATCTTCGTTGGAATACTTTTCATTTACTAGGAAAATTAGTGATGCCTCCTTATGAAAGGAATCACAGTCTTATGGGGTACAAACATAATTGCAATCATCTTGATCACCCAAATAAGAATAATCCTCAATTGATTGCATACTCACGTCAATAATACTATTGTTATCATCATGAGGAGATGAAACTTTAGAATCAACATACTCAACATCATTGTAGCCTTCATTATATATAGAAAATATGCTCTCTATTTTTGTATTTTCAGATAAAATTGAAGAAACTTCACACTTTTCATTCATTTCATCATGACCATTATGGTTGCAATCTTCATTTGGGTATATTTCTTCTATAGGTTGTTCAAAAACAACATCCTCATCACTAAAATATGCATTATCATTGTCTTTTTCTATACCATTCACATCCATTGGACTAAGTCTGGAAAAAGTACCATCACATAATTGAGTTAGGAGATTACTTCCATATTGCTCCAACATTTCTCCAATCATTGAAATCCATTGATATATGCATTTAAGGCTAAGGGGCTTCAAGTGAGCTGGCATGGTACTCATACCTAGCTCATAATTCTCATAGAACAAATCAATGCAAAATGATTCATCAGGTCTTTCTAATTCTGACATATCAAACTAAATTTCCATGAATCTATCATGAAAATCATAGGGGGGTTCACCCTCAAATATTTTTTGACCACATAATGCATCAATATATGATATGGATTCAACTTTTTTCTTAGATTTTTCTTCAAATTCGTCATGGATATATCGATTTCTATCCTTAAATAAGCATTCATTATCTATTGATTTTCCTTCAAAATAATCAATGAAACGTATTCTAAGCTCATACCATGAATCTATGGAATGCATTAGTAAACCAGAAAACCAATATTCAACATCATCTTCTAAAATTCTTACAAAAAACCTCATGATAGCATCCTCTTCTTCTATTTGACAGTCCATCATCAAATCAATAAAATTTTGTGAATGTTGTGATGTCGTCTCTTCAAAATCTCCTCTAAACTTAGGAAAATAATCATTAATTCTTCTTGGGACAAAATGTGGATAACCTTGGATTCTACTAAAGTATAGAGGGTTATATCTTTCACTAGTGAACACCTTTCTTTGAGGACATGACTATGTTTTAGGCATGACATTACAAAAGGTAGAGGGAGAACTAGAATAGCCATACATATTTACAAATAAGAACTTATTCCCTCTACAACTATTTTCTTCTCAATATTTCTTTCAGAATATCTTGTTTCTCATTTCCCTTTCTACTAGTACCTCAGAGTATTGGATAAGGGGAAATATTTACTAAAACATTTGTTGAGAACCTTCATACAAAATATTGCAAATAGAAAAATACCTAAGAACTACTACAACCAACTCTTCTGACGACATGTAGAATGTTATGTAGAGTCACCACCTCTTTGAAAGAGGAAAAGATCTTCAAGCAACAGAAAGCTTCTTCCAAGATCTAAGTGTTTCTAAGTTCTCTATGCCAATAGAGCACCAGACTTCAAGAATACACCAGAAACATTGCAACAATCTCGTTCAAGTATGTAGGTCCTTGGATCATCTGACCCAAAACTACAGATCAATAAACTAATTGACTCTTTTCAAATGGATAATACTCGAGCTTCCCTAGTAGAGTCACCAATCTATTGGTTCCCAAATATGCAATCAACTTGAATCCTAAAGGGGTGTCAGACCTAATGATCAAATTCAAGAAGAAATTTGGCCAACGAACGAGAGATTGATATCAAATATTTCTCCCCTATACTTAGGGCTCTGTGAAACCTAGGAGGGTGATCCTGATAGTGTGCTTATAAATACTTATGTGCCAAAGCATCTAGAAAATCGTAAACAGATAATTCTTCTTTAGTTGTTAAATATGCATATTACCCTAAAGATTTGGATGACCTTCATGGTAATGTCTAATTTAAACATGAGATGTGGTGCATTAAATTCCACACATAATTACACTGAGATAGATAAGTAAAGTTGATTTAAATTTTTCATTGCCACAAACAGTCTCAAGAAACTACAACACTAAAAGACCAATGCCATATTCCAGGGTGGAGTCACCTAAATAATGTAGTTTAAAACTCATCACAACATTTACCCTATCATAACTATGCCTACCTAATGATGCCTTACATCATTGATACCAAAAGCTCAACTGGTCATACTTAGTAATCCCAACACATAGTTTTATACACCTCTATTTATGTTAATACAGTTTAACTCGTTCTTTGAATGAGAGTAATAACACTGAATAGACATTTGAGGAAAGACAAGAAGAAAAATATTGGAAATATTTTATTACCCATATTCATAATCCAGACAATGTGCATTGTGGAGACAACTAGCTTAGAATATATTATCATTTGCATTCAAATATGACAATGCCCTGAATGAATTCTCCATTACATGACTCAAACTCATCCAAAATACAAAATCAGCACTTATTGATTTAAGACCTGTTACAAAAAATATTTCCCCCGTGATACCAAATTGTGAGCAACTCTTCTGCAAATGAAGCAAAAAACTACATTTAAGAAATTTAAGAAAAACCCTAAATGGAAATCCCCATCAGACCCCTAGCAACATTCGGGCCCTTGATCAATAATAAAACCTCGCTTGAAGAAAATCCACTTCAGCATATTACTTCCCACTCCTTTCATTCACTTGCCCTCACTCTGCAACAAAAACTTGTTTTTTCTCTGTGAAAGACTTCACTTCTTTTGTTTTACCATGTAGTTGAAAAATAGTTTTAATGTGAAGGCCTTTACTCTTTTTACCAAGCTATAGAAAATACTTTTACCTATGCACTTTACATTTTATTTCCCAGCAATTAAAGTTTTCTTTTACATGGTGAAGACTTTAATTCTTTTATCGGGTTGTAGGAAAACATTTACCTGTGCATCACCTTTAATTATTTCTCCATTGTCAAAAGAAAACTTTAAACATTTCCTTAGACAATTCCCATGGGCCCACCATTTCTTTACTAACACTTCTTGTTGACTATCACATATCATGGATAGAATGAGAAGAGGGAGACATCAAATAATGATACACAATAAATAGAAAACAACATTGCATATCCCCAATACACTAAGGGGAAAAGCCTTAAAACCTGCAATGGGTGATATGACACAGGGAACTTTAAAGTTCATTGTCATCCACCATTATTTTATGCTCTTCATGCTTTGTTGCTTCACAATGAACTATGGTGATATCAAGCAAATGTTTACAATATTCAACAAGCAACACTATCTTCTTCTCATCAAATCCATGAGAACGCGGGCTTGTTATAGTTGACAATCGGTCAAACACAAGGATTGCATTTATTAGTTTAGACACTACATGAAGAACCTCACAATAGTCCTTTTGTTGCTTTGAAGTGTTCAAATTGAAAACTTTTGCATTGCCACCCTGATATCAAAGCATAAAATGTAATTTGAGGGCGCCAAATATACTACTCTTAACAATGTTCTTTCACAATCTTGCCACTATTATGTTCATAATGTGTTCGAACTGAATACATAAAAACATGGGTGTAGTGCCAAAATATAAATCCCTCAAACGATTTTGATACATTTTCAATGCAAATGAAAACCATCCTTGTGCAAAGTAAGTATGTGTGTGATTTACTCACACATCAAGCATCGAAAAAAGATGCTTCCTGTAGTAGCTTCATGCACCCATGTAAAATTTCCTTTGTAATATCAAATTGACCCCTTTCAGCTAGCATTATGACCACCATTTACAACATAAACATTTCCCAGTCTTTGCATCAATACCTTACAAGGCAGTTCTCGAGCCTTCTTCAAGATATGTAGCCTCTTTCTATGGCTCCCCATATCAATAAATAATAGACCACATGAGTTGTGAAGATCACCATTGTCACATGAGCAATCCAAATGTGATACTTCACTGAAATTTCAAATGAAATGTTGAGAAGCTGCAACAAGATAGATCCATAAGTGACTATGAAGAAGAGGAAAGCCAGACATAGGGTTCCAACCAATCCCAAAAGAGCAGAAATAATAGCACATCGTATTTCCCACAATTTGACCCTTGGTGGTACCACATTCTAATTAACTCCATCTAGGCCATTTACAATATAAAAGTATAAGCTCCAACCAATAAACCTAGAAGGATGATAAGAATAACAAGTTCACCACCAGTAACAGTTCCAAAACGTCCTCTGTGACGATTGGATATATCCATAGACACACTGCATGTTTCTTGCTTCTTGGCTTAATAGTTTGCTAGTTTCTAGATTTGTGGAGGTAGATGGACCCCAAAATAGCAACCAAAAATAGGAGCTGAAAGTAAAATGTTGATTGAACATCTATGGGAAACTGAAAAAGGTACCTTCACTTTTTCTTCACGGTGTTGAGGGTAAATTTCCCCCTCTAAGTTTTTTGTATGTCACTGAGAAATAATATTATGGGACCCAAGCATTGGAGAAGAGATATCACAACAATTGATCTTGTTGAGGAATCTAGTATGGTTACTTTGTTGCTTTATTGCTCCTGACTGTTATGAACCATCCGCTCATGCTTTGTTCTTAGGTTTCCACTTGTTGTCCATGTACCTATTTTGTAGTAGTAAACCAGAATCAAGTAAAATATGGTTCTTAGTTTTGGTTGAACCTATTCCAAAGCATAATATCCATTAAAAATACTTCACAATTTTGAGAGCTCCATCACACTCAAGAAGTTATGCCTTAAACCCTTAACATAGTAAAAATCTTCAATATTATGCTTTCCATCAAAATTGATTGAACCTATTCTACATATCTTAACACCTGAATCATCACCATATCTAACAAGTCCATCATAATTTTCAAGTTTAACAAAGGGTATGTGAGGGTCATCATGGAAAAAACAGGCCCTTAAATGGTGAAAAATTTAGAAAAATCAGAGTTAGGCAACTTGACGTAAACATTTGAATAAGTTATCTATATTATTTCAAAAATATGTAAGAATAGAATCTGTAGGAAATTGAATGTAATTTCTAAACTACTAGGTTTATTTAAAATAAAATAAAAACTATTGGTGAAAATTTGAAATTTCAATGCAGAGTACTTAAATTTCAAGGGAAAAAAAACAAGTAGGTGTTTGTCTAACCACCCTAACCACAATAAAATGATAATATTTTTTATAATATTTTAGATATAAGTAGAGGACTCATGTCTGATGTGATGCATATTTTTTGTAATTTTTTCCAAGTAAATAATTAATTATGATTTTTTTATTACAACTTTTAAAAAAATATAAAAAATCGTATGTCTAAACACCTTAACTTGGTCAAAACTTCATGAAATTCCTTTTTTTTAATCCTATAATATGTGAATCATAGAATGTGACACATGTTTCAGATTAAAAAAATGTGATACCGTTTGAAAGCTATAGATGTTTTTCAATTAGTCTATCAATCAGGACTTTAGTCGTAATTCAAATAGAAAATGAATAATAGTTATTTATTAAATTCAAAGTAAAGCATAACTTATATTGGTGGAAATATGAGAATGTCCTTTAAAAACCCTTTTTGTTTCATCAATTTTGGGTAAAAAAAAGGTCATCAACCACATATCCTACACATATCCATCGTATTGCCACTTTTTGGCCCATCATGATCCTGCACATACCCCAAACTTACTCTTGTCTCTAGTCATGTGATTAGAGCATCCACTATCAATGATCCAATAGTTATTATCTTGTCTAACATGAAAAGCAAATACCAAGGTACCTTCAATCTTATTATTTTTCTTTGGAGGGAATTCCTTCACACATCTTCTAGAGTTAGCAGAAACAAATTCATATTTTAAAGCCATGAACAAGAATTCATCATCAGAAATACTTACATCTTCTCTAACATAATAGCTTTTCTTAACCATCTTACTTTTGTTCTCCTTATTTTTGTCATTCACAACTCTGTTTGGACATCTTGAAGCATAGTGACCTATCTTTCCACAATTGAAACATTTGAAAGCTAGCTTACCTTTTTACATACTAGTGCATCTTCTCATCCTTCTCACAAAGTTACCTTCCACATCATCAAGATCTTTCTAATCTGGTTCTTCAATCTTTCTTTTTTTTGTAAAGTAATCTCAACTTTTGCACCATTGTTAGTACCATATTCTCTCATCTCAAATGCAGTTAAAGAGCCATACAACTGATCTTTAGTATAATGATCTAGATTTTGAGATTCCTCAATAGCAGTAACTTTATGACTATAAGCTTTAGGAGGGGTTCTAAGAATTTTCTTTACCACTTTTGATTCGTTGACTTTTCCACCAATACCTTTGATGAAGCTGACCACCTCATCTACCCTCTACATATGGCTTGTAATTTTTTCATCTTTAGACACACACAAGTTCTCAAATGTGATCTTGAAGTTCTTCATCTTAGCTTGTTTGACCATATCATCTCCTTAATAAATACTTTCCAAATTTTCCCAAATTGTTTTACCAATTTTCAGATTCATAACCTTCACTAATTCAAAATTTTTAAGACTACTCAAGAGAGCATACCTTGATTTACTATTGCTTTCATAAGCCTTGAGTTCAACTTTAATACTCAGAAAATTTGTAGGCATAGTATATCCATCTTGAACTTATTTCCAAACATCATATCCCAAATTCTCCAGAAAACCTTCCATCCTTGCTTTCCAAAATGCATGGTATGTTCCATCAAATATACAGATCTCCTTTCACACTCTACAACTCTACTTTCAAATCATTCACATCACTCCCATCTATCTTAACATCCTTCAATAATTCAACTCATACTCATGCCATCTTCAACCTTGAAACCTTCTCCAATGTCGGCTATACACCTCAAACGTGCAATTTCAAATTGGACCAGCACCAAAACACTTCTGTGGTGGATAGAAGTGAAAGAAGACCACATCAAACCTTAATTGGGACCCAAATATACAACACCACTCAACCACATGCTACTATATACAATAATTATTCATCGCATGTAGTGTAAACACTAGGTCGGTTGTTACTCATGCAAACACCATTAAAATTTTAAGTATACACTTCCTCAAACCCAAGGATGACTTGGGAACCACACACCGCATTTGAACATGATCTAGAATATTCCTCAAACACCCTAAAATTCAACAAACTCCTTCGCGAAAACTTTCACCTGAAGAATGTACACACCTAGTACACTTAGACAACTTTTCCATACACTGTTACTTGAAAAATTGACTTCTGAAGCACCAAGCATCAAACCATCTTGACTGAGGTAAACTACCAACACCATAAATACACCTTCAGAATCGCAAGAATTGAACCACAACTGCGGAGAAATGCAGAGCAAAAATATTTCTCCCAAACACCTCTGCAATGCATGATTCACACACTGGTGACCACAACTTCTTATTTACAATGATCCAACACACCAAATCTTGAATATAACACCTCTCACCAACATATCCAAATTTCACAAGTAGATATTCAACCCCAAAGAAATGCAAAGCAAAACCAGAACATAACTCTATCACCCATAATACAACTACAACACACAGTTTCCTCTTTTTATCAAATTTTCTCAAAAGCACTTGAAAACCAAGCACCAGAGACACATCCTCATAATCTTCAATACTTCTTCAACCATAGGCAAAAGTTTATCAAAGCAACGCTAGAGGTTGACACCAATAACTTTACTAATAACAACATAATGCAACTAATCAAAGCATCAACTGCTCACACTCTTGCAACTATCTCACTCAACTTACAAACATCAATGACAACACAAACTTGTTAACATCAATGACAACACCAACTACTCATACTTGCAACAAGTGTAGTAAATAAATAAAATTTATTTATTTGCACCTGCATGGATAATTAATTAATTAATTAAATTTATTTATTTAATTATAGAAGAATTTAGAAATTATTAATTGAATAAATAGAAATATTTATTTAATTATGAAGAATATTAGAGACTAAATAATTAAAAATTATTTAAAAAGTGGTCAATTAATTAAACAATTAAAATTAACCTTAGAGGTTACTTTAGAATAATTATATGGATAAGAAGAAATATGAACTTAGAGGAATGAGATTAATCTAACATCTATGACAACACCAACTACTCATACTTGTAGCAAGTGTAATAATAAATAAAATTTATTTATTTGCACCTGCATGGATAATTAATTAAATAAATAAATATATTTATTTAGTTATAGAAGAATTTAGAAATTAGTTAATTGAATAAATAGACATATTTATTTAATTATGAATAATATTAGAGACTAAATAATTAAAGATAATTATTTAAAAAGTGGTCAATTAATTAAGCAATTAAAATTAACCTTAGAGGATAGTTTAGAATAATTATATGGATAAGAAGAAATATGAACTTGGAGGAATGAGATTAATCTAATTAAACTAATATTTATTTTTTATTTGTAAGAGAGATTGTTGTATTAATTTTCTAGGAATTTTAACCTATCCCACTCCAGGTGAGATCACAAAGGGGGACCTCATCCCAAAGATCTAAGACAAGGGCACACAAAAACTTAAGTTGTCTACTTAACCCAAGATTTGGAGTGGGACCTCAATTCCATTTTGTTGCATATACCTTCATTTTTATAAACAACCTTTTTCTTCTTTTTTTGCACTGTGTACCAATCATCGACTTCATCTTCATTATTTATTTTTTGAATTTTGGAAGATCCAAGCTTCCAGAGTCGCCACCTCAAGATAAATTTTGCTCCATCATTTGTTCAAAAGTAGGCTCATCTTTTCCATCCACTTTAATATGGGAATTGTTCCTTTTAGGGGAATTGTCCACAGTGTAGTGCTTGGGGGAAGAGCCCTTCCACCAAGAGGGTTCTCTCTTTTTCTACATTTTTATGTTTGGACAGTCTACAGCCAAGTGCCCAAACTTGTAACACTTTTTGGACCTGAATGTTAATCTTTCATAATCCAAGGGTTGTAGCCACTCTAGCCATTGGCACTCAAAATAATTTCTGCCAAAAGATCTTTGGTTGTCTCTACTTCTACCAGAATCTAGGAAAAAATTGTGTGCATAAAATTAGTTGAATCTTTGTCTATTAACAAAAAGCTTCCAATGGAGTTCCCAAATGCTACAATGCAAGATTTGAACTAGTACTAAAGGGGAAGATTTGGAAGGCACACCCAAATTGGCATGACTAAGAATGATTCAGTGGATGCATTGAAATTTGGATTCCATGATCTTAACATTAGTATGATTTGATCCCACAACCAAACATAGTTTAAAATAGTGTTTTTATCACTCTTGTCAAAAAACACAATAAAAAACCTAGAGTACATGGATAATTTTTTTCTTTTTCTTCCATAAGAGGTGACCATGATTCAAAGATCCAATTATGTAGGTCTAGAAGACTTGGCCAAAAAAGACAAAAACTTCCAATAATCCATTCTTAGAATATAATTTTTCTTTTTCTCGCAATTCTTTACTTAAATTAGCTTCAAAATCTAGCCTTACAAGATTTTTCAGAGCTGTGGGCCACCACCTTGAATCCATTACATGACATTCTACATTTTTAGTGAAGGAACTGTGGGAGAATTGGTGCTAAATTTGGCTGCCTCCAAAAAGAAGATCTCTTATTGGTGAAACCTCACCTAGAAGGCATATCGATGGACTCCAAAGCAGGTCAAGTAGCATTCACGGTAGAAACCAATCTGTCCTCCATGAATTTGAGCCTGGCAGGAATCCCACCACTACCGAACACTGAAGGAGTATTAGGGTGCATAAGATGCACATGTATCGTCTTGTCCATCAAATTTCCCAGGTCTCTAGGAGAATCACCATTGCCCGAAAGACCTATGATAGGAATGACCGACAATACACAATGCTTGGTTTGTGGAAGCTTCAAGAAGTTTTTTCCAACACCCTCCACCAAAGAAGCCCGGGTCGAGGTAATGGTGAATGCAAAACTTGTGCTTGATGAAACCCTAATACTGGAGTTATTTGGCAATTTTTCCATTGTCCAACAAAATGATTTTAATCATTGATCTATACTAGCATATATATATTTAATAATATATATAAAATATTCTGAGAGATATAGTTAGGGTTAGGGTAATAGTTGGGGTTAAGGTTATCAAGATTAGGGTTAAGGTTAAGATTAAGGATAGATATATAGTTAGGATTATGGTTAGGGTTGATATTTAGTTAAGATTAGGGTTATGGTTAGCATTAGGATGAGGCTTAGAGTTAGCATCAAAATTAGGGTAAGGGATAGCATCAAGATTTGCTCAAGATTAGGGTTATAGTTAGGTTTAAGGTGAAGGTTAGGGTTATGGGTTGCATAATTGTTAAGGTCATGCTTAGGGTTAGGTTTTGAGTTAGAAATATCACAATATATTAATAAAATTACAAAAAAATTTAAGGCTCAATGCCTAAGGAAGCATACTACTCCTTGAAGGAATTGCAAACTAAGGTGCACAACCATAGGGAAAGAAAAAAAGGACTTACAGGTTGATGCACACAACCAAAAGGTAAGATACAAGGACTTGATAGGGAGACTCACTATCTTTGAGTAGGATACATGAAGATTTGGATATGCAACATATATCAACAATACAATCTATTGAATAAGGTGTTGAAGCACATTTGACTTGTATTCTTATAACTCACATTGCCTACTACATCATTCTACACACACTCTTGCAACATATTACATTGATCCTCACATATACATAATTATAATCTTAGTAAAACCCTAAGAGTAATTGTAATTAAACCCTAACCATATTTTAACCCTAACTGTAACCTAACTAAAACCCTAGAACCCAAATTGAACCCTAATCCTAACCCTAGTTAAACATTAACCCTAATTGAATATAAAATATAACCATAACCCTAGTTAAGTCCTAATTAAATTTTAATCATAACACTAACTATAATTATAACCCTAACTCTAGTTTAGTTGTAACCCCAACCCTTACTCCAACCTAAAACTTTATCAGATACATCAATCGAACCCTAAACCTAATCCTAATTAAATATTAACCATAATTGAACATTAAGCATCACTAATTTAACCCCAAGCTAACCCTAACAATAACTAAGCCCCAATTCCATAACCCCAATCCTAACTCCAACTGTAGACACATAAAAATGACCTAGGCTTGCAATCTCTATTTTTCATCTTTTTCTTCCTAACATAATTATGACACTTTAATTATGTCCTTGGTCCACTTTCAACTATTAATTAAATAAATCAAAATTATTTAATTAATTCATGTCTTTTTATTCCTCTTGATTATTTAAATAAATAAATTTTATTTATTTATTTAATGCTTCACTAATTGTCAAATATCTTCCTATAATTAAATTAAAAAAATTATTTATTTAATTATCCTTGTCCCATAATTCCCCCCAATTATTTAAATAGATAAATTATATTTATTTATTTAAATATGTCACTAATTCTTAAAAATTCTTCTTATAATTAAATAGATTTAATAATCTATTTAATTATTGGTCACCTTCTCTAATTAAATAATTATCTTTAATTATTTAATTGCCTTATTTGACATTTCCCTCATTTAAAATGGTCTCGCATTGCTAACTTCCACTTCTTTTAGTAAATAATCCCAAATCAATTATTTACTATCACATAAATCCATATTTTTTATTTAATTTTAATTCAAAAATGGTAATTTTCTTCTATAAATCAAGTAATTGCTAAAATTCTTGATTTTCCAAATCTTATCTTTCTGTCCAATCTTTATCTTCTTGATTTTACAAATCTTTCTTTTTCTATCCAATCTTTATCCTCCTGTCACATTTATTTTCAACCGTCGATTTGATTTTCTCAAATTGCATCTTGGCCGCTCATTTCAAATCTTTTCCCTAACCCTAATTATGGGTTGTCACACGCAATATTGCCCACTGATTTTATGTCATTCATCAACTTTAATCTTGGTCATCCATCCAAAATTGCATTTTCTATAAAATGCCAATTTTTCTTTCATTTTAGAGACTCACGCTTCTTAGCATTTCATATTTTTGCATATTTTATCTCATGCTTGTTGAGTCTTAGGCAATCTTACATTCTTGTCATAGGCAGTCATATTCACATTTCCTTTGGCATAGTTTAGACATAGTTCAATGCTTACTATTTGCAAGATAGCATAGTAATGCATATAGTCATTTCAAATCCTTCAAATCTTGCTTAGGACTTGTCTTTGTCATTAGATTGCTCACATATTAAATCTGAGGGCAACATCACATTTGCAGCAAGTTAAGAAGGGCTATGGAGGTGATTCATGGAGGTTTTTATAACAATTTGATATAATCATTCTTGTTTACGCATTTTCCTCCATTGTGCTTCATAGTTAGATTTGAATTTTTTTATGATTAATTCTTTAGTCTGCTAACACCATAAAATATCCTCAGTTACATTGGTGAACCCAATATTTTTCTTTCAGATTTTATTGTATAGTTTTTCAGTTTTTTTTGTTTTTGCACGTACAGGTATGGAACGCTGCATTTGTTTATTGTCAAGTCACATTCGTTGCGTCGTGATGCATTCATTGTAGACAATGATGCATTCAATCTATTGTGTCACATACGTCGTCTAGAAAGCCGCATTTGCTAGACCGAGATGCATTTGATTCCCCAAACGATGCATCTAAGATTTGTAACACATCTATCTAGCAGATTCCAAAGGATGGACCTGGAACACATTCGCTCTGCTATAACGCATTCACCTGGTAATCTTTTGCATTCAAATTTTTCAAAATTTCTTTTTGCAATCAGTTATATCTTTTGTAATCTGATTAAGATAGGTATTTTTCGGTTACTAATCCTTGTTGGAAACATGTGGCATTTAAATTTTGAGGGTCCAAGACAATTTGTTCAAACTACTAACTTGTGGTTTTGTAGATTCGTTTGTCCAAGGATTCTAATTTTGAAACATTGTGCTTGTAATTTTTAGATTAGAAAACACTTAAATTGGTGCACTAAAAAGAACAGGTGTTTGATTCTACTTGATTGTGCTTGAAGGTGGTAGGTGACTATTCTCTCACCTTGTGCAAACTAGGTGATCAGAAAACCAAACCCACCTTATTTTTTTGTGTAACCCTTACGATTCAATAATCAAAGTATCCTCTCCCCTTGTGCACTTATGTGATCTTGGGTGTAAGAGAAATAGTTATTGACTCTAGAACATGGGCCTTCCTTGGTGGGAAAAAGTACTCACCCCAAGGAAACTCAAACCGGCAATGAAGCTTTTTGGCCAAGCTACCCCCGATCAGTATATAAATGTGAATCCTAAGGGAAAGCCTAGGATTATGAGTGTGGATGTGTCATATGAACAAAGTAGTACTCCCCAAAACCCTATTGAGCATAACCTCTTTAGGTTGGAGTGCCTCTTAAATGGATCTTAATCTTTTTCCCCATGTATGGCCACTCGAACGGGGGTCTTGAATTAAATACTTTTGTGTAGTAGCCAAAAACCTTATATTTTCTAGCGCAACAACAGTCGTTGTGAAGGTATCCACATCGTCACAATTTTTAGTAGAGGTGATCAATCTGCCATGGGAGTTTCATGGGGGTTGGAACCTTGGTTGGCCTGAGAAGAGAGTGCACTATAAGGGGGATCCCTTGTAGCCAAGCTTCTGGATTCACACACTAGAAGAATATGCAACTGGGGAAACCCATGTGGAATCTAGCGAATATTGTCTTGGCCTAACCATAGGATTGTACTTGTTTTCTTTTGTGTTTGTCTACACTCAAAATATCATGTTTTCCAAGTGTTCTCTGGAAACTGAAACAAAACAAACAACATTCACAAATCTAGAAAAAAATAGTCAACTTCAAACAATTCAGATTTTTGACCAAAACTTTAGAAAAATTAGACTTTTTGCATTCTACACCACAACTGCTAAAACACATTCATTGTTTTGCATCGCATTTGGTAGTCTCTGCAACACATTTGCTCTAATAAACTGCATTTGTTGCTCTATGTACCACACTCACCTGTATTGCACCGCATTTTCTCTTCATAAAGCAACATTCAAAATACTAAGGCACATTTGCTATCTATAGAGTTGCATTTGTTGAAACCATAACAAATATGATAAACTGCAACACATTTGATACCTGCAACAATGCATTTTCCTGGTAGAAATATAAACCCTGTCACAAATCAGAATATGAGTCCAAACATTTTAGCTTGTTGTTAAACATCTTTTTCTAGAAATCTTTGTCAGAAACCAGAACTGAAATTGCTCAAAACATTCATCATTTGCATTTTGACTATAGGTTTAATTTTCCAAATCTTAGTTGCATTCCTTAGGCTTCATAATTATCATTTATGGCATAAACTTGTATGTAGGTTTCATCTTTGTAGACTTTGGATTAGGCTAACTCACCATACTTTGCAAAATCATTGTTTTCAAAATTAGGTTATCTTGGTACTTAGTCATCATTACTCTTTTTAGTCATTGTCCTTTTCGTGAGAACTTCCAACTCAACAGTCTAGTTAGGAAAGCTCAGGGTGCTTCAACAATAGTGGTTTACTCTTTTTGGGAGATCCTGATTTTTGTTGAAATCACATATTTTTAGAAAATATAATGATTTAAACCTTGAAAATTTTCATTTACAGGATTCCAATTAAATAGGGTTTCATCAAACCACCCTAGACCAAGCCCCCTTGGATAGAACTATGCTAGTTTTAAACCATACCTATAACAGAGTCTCTTTTACACCTACCAAAATGCTGATAAAAAACCACTTTTGATTTACCTTTTGGGGGATCAAATGAATTCATTTAATTTTATTCTTTTTGTAAGTATGTATCCCTTTTTATAAGCTTCCAAAAAGAATAATTTTAATTAAATTTAATTTGATTATTATATTTATTTTTATTTCTTGTGAATGTAGGTTTTTCATCGAAAATGAAGCTCTTTGTTCTATGCATGTGGAAAAATAGAATATTATCAAAATAAAAATTTGAAAAATATTAGTGCACTAGATATTAGAGTCCTTGATCCAACAAAAATAAATAAATTAAATTTTGATAAATACAAAAAAATTTACACGTTATACGGTCGTGCTATGTATAAATTGTAATTGGTTTGATTTTGAAACTTGATTAAAGAAAAAATATTCAATAAAAAATATCCAACCAAGTGGAAGCACTAGATATTGGAGTTACAAATCAAAATTTGAAAGAATTATAATTTTATCCTTCATGGAAAAAAAATTATGCGTTATACAGTGAGCGTCACTTTTTAAAAATGTTGTTTATTGAAAAAAACTAGTTTTCAAGGGAGATGGAAAAAGAAGTGCAATTTTATTCCAAAAATTTTGAAAAAAATATATTTAGAATCTATAGACAAAATTTCATGAAACTCTAGTTTGCATCATCTTCAAATTCCTCATAGTTTAGCCGCTATAGATGCCTGAAAGTGAAGATTTAGTTAAAAATATATATTTCAGTGTCCATTTTGGCCAAAAATTGTAAACCACTATTGTGGGATCACCCCTCACTAGTCATTTTGACCTTGTCACTTAGTCCCCTTAGCAAGTCCTTTGATAACCAAAATTGAGGCATAGGTCAAGCTTAGAGTGGTTAGGCAAACCTTTCTCCAAATTTCATTCATCTTAGGTCTTATTTTTGCACCTAGACTTTGCATTAATCATCTCCTTAGTCAACATTATCATCTTAGTCCTCATTTGGCACTTTGGCCTTGACAACCTTGTCGTCTAGCATTAATCATCTCCTTAGGAAAACGTCATCATTACCTTGCATTTTCGTCCTTTATCACAAAAAGACAAAAACATAGGCTAGTGTCATCCTTACATTTAGTTGTCATTTGGATCATCCTCATTTGAGAAATTCCCTTTTATGGTGGAAACTAGGCTTCAAAGAAAGAAAAGACAAAGGGAAAACTTTGGAAAATATTTCAATTCCAACATCGACAATAACATTTGGGACATGAACCAAAACTAGACTTTTTCTTACCCATTTAGCAACATGAACATACAATCTTCCATGAACATGCCATCTTCACCACATAACCTCCTTGAACCATTCATACAAAGAGATCAACATGGACATGTATATGCAGAAGATTTAGAAGTTGCGGCGCAAAATCCTAATGTATCCAACTTCGTGGAAGACTTAGTCTTACATGACCCTCAAAGGTATCTAGCCATTCTTTTGGACCAAGGGGTGAAGTTACCACATGTCTTTGACATAAATACTTTGAGATCAACATCACCCGACCATAATGTCAACAATACAAACAACATGTCCAATAATAGTCAACCTTAAAACAACATAAGCAATACTTTTGTTGGTGCCACCTCACAAACTGTCACAAGCGCCATTAGTGCTACCTCCAATAATTAGAACAATTCCAATACAATCAATGCAACATCCATTGGAGGAACCCCACCCATCTCACAATCATTGCCAACAATGTCCACAATATCATCACAATTGGTTGGAGCCACATTTGGGTCCTCAACAATGTGGGCAAGTTATTCAAATCCTCTATTTTTCGCTTCAGTTAGTGCCATGGGGGCATCATCTAGCTATTCAAATCCTCCATTTACAGTTACATCTAGTACCATGAGTGCATCCTCATCAAATCCTCTCATTGGTACCTCATTTAATCCCTTGGGAGGAATTAAACAATGCATCTTTATTCAAGGAGTATCGCAACCAAATGTTAACACATCAACACAACTTAATACCAATCCCTTCCAAGGAAAAAACATGAATATTTCCCTTGGAAAATTGCAACAATTTGGACAAGGCAATCAGAACACACATATGACATCATTCAGACACCAGAATATTCATGGTCATCATATTTCCCAAATTTCAACTCAAATAACTGGAGGGCACATTCTGACATATTCGTCTCATATTCACACCCATCAACAAGTCCCCAATCCAAAATTTCAACACCAACAACATGCAAACCAAAACACATCATACATTTCACAACAACACATCCAACAACAAAACACCATCGCTTCACAAAAAAAGGGCACCCATGGTGTACTGATCACTCCAATGTATGATGCAACAAATAATCTACAATTGATGCCTTAACAGTTCAAGTGGCTCAATTACAGAAGACTATAGAAAAAATGCAAATGTCCGACAAGAAGTCACACATGTCATATGACATATGTGTATATCCTTTTGACACAAATTTCTACATGCCACCATTCCCTCATGGGTATGTGGCACCAAACTGTACCAAATATAGGGGCAAGACAAATCCTATTGAACATATTCGAGAATTCATGACCAACTATATGGACATTGCCTATGAACACACTTACTTGATGAGACTCTTCTCTAAGAGTCTTTCAGGGCATGCACTTGAATGGTTTTCCACTCTAAAAGGGATAAAAACATGGGATGAAATCAAAGACAAATTCATAAAAAATTATGCGTACAATATTGACATGGACATCTCCATCACTAGCTTATGCACTCTTACACAAGAAGATGTTGGTGAAAATTTCATCCCATTCTTTCAAAGATGGAGAAGTCTAGCAAGTCATTACCACATTGACATACCTGAGAGAGAAAATTTTGACATGTTTGTTCAAACACTCCTAGGCCCATTAAAATACAGATTGCAAGTTCATTGTTGCACAACCTTCACAGACCTAGTCGAAAAGGGGGTCCAGGTTGATAAAGATCTCATTGCTAAAGGAGAACTAAAATATGGTTTAAAGAACACAAATACCAACCCGCCATTAGACAGAACAAATACTGGGTCAAGAACAAACACGTAACCAATGATGGCGTTGTTGATGCCAAGGCAGTTAACACAATGGGACCTATACTTACTCTTAAAGGAGTTCGACCACAACACACAAATAATTACACAGACACCCACTGCTAATGCCATTCAAAATTACCAAATCAATCAAAATAATAAAAAACAAAGGTAGTCTCGTCAACCTAGATAATTCCCAAGAAGTCGCACATATACCCCTTTGAGTGAGCCAATCGAAGAGGTCCTCAAGAAGCTCCTTCACAATGGTATCATTACACTAGAAGACCCTAAACCATATGACCCAGGACAATTTAAGCCATCATGGTGGGACATAAATGATTTATGTGATTACCATCATGCTAAAGGACATACAACCTCTTCTTCTCGACAATTAAAGAATTTGGTCCAAAACCTCATCAAAAATTGCACAATTGAAGTGGGTGGACAACAATTTACATCAAATGTAGACCATACTATTCACAAGAACCCCCTGCAAGACCATGGTTCAAATAAAGCCTCAACATCAGGTCTTAAGAAAAATAATAATCAAGCCAATTATGCTCATGCCACATATGACTATTCTGGAGGACCTATTATTAACCACATCCGAACTGATGATATATACATCAATACAATCACTATCAAAAGAGCACCTAAATGTAACGCCACTACCCGAAGCGGAAAAATCACCATAGCTAGTCCTCCTCCTCCTAGACAACTAAAAATCACAATACCTGGTCCATCTGCTAAGCAATCAGAACTTGACTCATCCACAAAGAAATGGAAACCTAAGAGTCACTTTAACCTTATTGACCAACTAGGAAAAACCCCTACGCAAATTTCCATACTCGAATTGCTTCACATTTCTCCCGCACATAAGGCTATATTGGACAAAACCTTGCAAGAGTTGTCTATCCCTAAGGATATGGATGTCAACCAATTTGAGGCCATGGTGGGATACCTCACTATGGCCCATCACATAACATTTTCAGACCAAGATTACTTGTCACCAAAGACCAATCATAACGATGCCTTACACATCAAAGCTTTTATCCATAAACACAAGGTCAGATGAGTTTTAGTAGATGGTGGAGCAAGACTAAAAATTTGTTCCTTAAAATTGGTTAAGGCTCTAGGATTTTTTGATGCTTGCGTGGATGCTATGAAGAGCATTGTAATAAAGGTGTATGATGATGAAGAATGTTCCTCTCGAGTTATCATCACTCTTCCTATCAAAGTTGGGCCAGTCATTGTTGAGACAACTTGCCAAGTCTTGGATCTTGAATTACCTTATAACATACTGCTTGGTCAACCTTGGATTCACACCCCCAAAGTGATTCCATCCACCTATCACCAGTACCTAAAGTTTCCTTTTGATGATACAAAAATACCATATATGGAGAACTTGATCCCTTTCAATATTGTACCAATCTAAGGGGTATTTTAGAACATCAAGTTCCCATCAACCATGAGGTTTCGACTCCCTCTTCCTCCAAATTCATTGACCCATCCACACTCACTAAACCTTCCACATCCACGTCCATGTCCACTTCTTTGACCTCCACATCCACTTCTTCGACATCCATCACCTCATCCACTTCTAATATCCCGAAGGTTGATCCTAGTGTCAAGATCCAGGATTTAGCTTGTGGAGAATTTAAATTGCACATAGCATACTGCATCACCAAAATACCCAAGTCTCCTAAGGCTTATGGGCGACCTTGTTTCAAAATGGAACCTAAAGAGATCTTCAAGGTTCCTCCCAAAACAACATTCATAAAATGGGGTGATATAAGAAAACAAGACCTTGAAGATGTATTATCCTGGATTTATCGAGACCCGGAGAATTCAACCCCATTACCAGTCCAAATATATGGCAAGGGTTATGATATAATGAAGGAAAAGGGCTATGACAGCACTAGTGGCCTTGGCAAGAATAAGACAAGGATACGAGAACCTTTAATGCCTTCTACAAGATCAAAACATCTTGGGTTAGGGTTAGGAACACTTGAATCTGGTGATCAAAGTACCAATGAAATTTCAAGTGAGAACGTGAATGCTTCAAAAAGTGTCAAGACTATTGAGGAATCTCGTACCGAAACTAACTCCCATGAGTGGGAAATTTTTCTCCCAACGATCCCTAAGCGATTGTTGTCTTGATGACTTGTTCCTTGAACCTGGAGAACTTACCTCTAAACAAATATTTTGGAAAATGTTTAGAATTGATCAAGCGTCGAATACTAGAAATCTTAAGATCCCAAGGAAACAAGAATACTGGGATAAACCTTTCTACCCAGGAACAATGACAAGCCACAATCCTCTTCCAATCCCATTAACCCTCATCATGGCATTCATTTCCAGCCATCTAAACCTAATGACCATCAGTCAGATTCATCTGAATTTACACATGACACTGATGACCATGACTCTGATTCCTTCACCCCCTACTTTTCTAATGAGTATGAAACAAGTGAAGGAGAATATTGGATAGAGTCCAATGTGGAATTGGATGACGACAATTTCATCTTCAATGTCTCTGAATCTGTCTACATGCTCTCCACGTCCTCCCCACCATTCACCAACATTGATGATGGTATTTCCCTAGTCTACCCGTAATTAATTGATTGGGACCAACAAGGCCCACCTACTTTGGACACATTTCAAAATGATGAGGCCATTGTAGAATTCATGGGACTTCATGAGGGTATACCAAGTGGAGACTATAAGGCTGGATTTTCCATTGACCTAGATTGTGCAGCTTATTTTGGGGAGACTACTCCGTCCTCTAGTCACAAAATGAAAAATAAAAATAAGACAAAAAATGACATGTCTTTAGGTGAAAACCTAAAGGCACCTTATTATGATAAAAAAGTAAAAGGCACCTTATTATCATAAAAAAGTAAAAATAAAGGATGCATCTGAAGGTGAAAACCTCCCTGAGGTGCCTAAGGATGGAGGACTAGACTTTCTCCCTGTGACTCGAGAAAAATTAGCCATGCTCATTAAGGATACCATGGAAGTAAACATATCTACAACAAAAGATCCTAAGATGGTCCTCTTGGCAGCCTCTTTGACAGAAGAAGAGAAACCTAAGTTCCACAAATTCTTTTCAAAGCGTAAGGTCAAATTTGTGTCGTCCTACACTGATATGCCTAGGTTAGATCTAGAACTTTTCTTGCACCATTTGTCACTATTTCTAGATGCTAAGCCCATGAAATAGAAGTTGTGAAAGATGTACCCACATATCACCTTGTTATTCAAAGAAAAAATTAAGAAATTGTTAGAAGTGGGATTCATACGGTCCATAGACTATGCTGAATGGATATCAAATTTGGTACCAGTCACAAAGCCAAACGGTCAAATCTGTATCTGCTTAGATTTTTGGGACCTGAATAAAGCATGTCCAAAAGATGACTTTCCCTTGCCAAACATAGACATCATAGTAGATCTCATAGCAGGATATGAGATTTTGTCCCTCATGGACAGTTTCTCAAGATATAATCAAATTCGTATTTCCCTAGAATACCAACATAAAATAGCATTCACTTGTCCTTGGGGTACATATTGTTGGAATGTCATGCCTTTTGGTCTTAAGAATGTAGGCGCCACATATCAGAGAGCTATGAAAACCATATTCCATGATATGATGACAGAGATAAACGAAGATTATGTAGACGACCTTTTGGCAAAATATTTTACATGAAAAGACCACTTGAATGTGTTAGAAAAAATCTTCAAGAGACTAGAGGAATAAAAGGTCCACTTGAATCTGAAGAAATGTGTCTTTGGCGTGACATCAGGAAAAATTTTGGGGTACATTGGTTCTCATAGAGGAATTGAAGTCTATCCTACCAAGGTGAAAGCCATATTAAACAAGCCTCCTCCAAAAGGGATAAGTGAACTCAGGACATTGCAAGGTAGGTTACAATCTATCAGATGATTCATAGCACAATTGGCTGACAAGTGTCACCCATTTCAATATCTCCTACGCAAAATTACCCCTTTTGTGTGGACAGATAAATGTCAAGAGGCCTTCCAACAAATAAAAGATTATCTATTCTCACCACCTATTCTAATGCCACCAATCAACAGGAAGCCTTTGATTCTATACATTTCTGCAACAACTTCAGCACTAGGGGCATTACTGGCATAGACCGACCACCAGGAAAAGGAAAGGGCCATATACTACATTAGTCGAACACTGGTCAGATATGAGCTAAATTATACATCTATTGAATGTGCTTGTCTAGAAATTATCTTTGTTGCTCAGAAATTAAGACACTACATGTTGAATCATTAGACACACTTAGTAGCAAAGATTGACCCTCTAAAATATCTTCTCAGTCGCACAACATTGACAGGTCGTCTGGAAAAATGGGTAATGATCTTGAGTGAGTATGATATTCAGTACATGGAAATAAAGGAAATAAAGGGGTCACAAGTGATAGCAAACCAACTAGAAAACACACCTATACAAGGTGATCATCCATTAGTCGTAGACTTTCCAGATGATTCAATATTCCATACAAAACCCCAATCACCTTGGAGACTATATTTTGATGGATCTTATACTAATCATGGCTCGAGGGAAGGAATATTGTTTATCACCCCTCAAGGAGTCTCCATCCCTAAGTCCTTCTGTATTTCCTTCCCATGTACAAATAATGTGGCAGAATATGAAACAGTTGTCACGGGACTCAGAATGGCCATAAAATGGAAAATCAAATCACTTCATTTCTATGGAGATTCTCAGTTGGTCATTAACCAAGTCAACGACAAGTATGACACTAAGGACGAGAAATTAATGCCTTACAAATGAATGGTTGACAACTTCTAAACATATTTTCAAATGGTGACTTTTGAGCAAGTTCCAAGAAGACAAAATAAGGCAGCAAACGTAATGGCCACAATTGGCTCTCTCCTAGACATTCCTAGTAATGTGCCTCAATTTGAATTTTTGGTAGAGTAGCTTTTGGTTCCTGCCTATGAGATACCAAAATTAGAGATGGTTTGTGAGCTTGTTGGTCCCAATTCTCCATGGTATCAAGACATTCATGACTACCTCAAGTCCCAAACCCTATCCCCCAACCTATCCAATAACCCAAGAAGGTCCTTTATCTAAAAATTCACCAGATACACCATTGTCAATGATAGTCTTTATGTTGTAGCTTTGACGACACCCTCCTTCGATGTATCAACACTGACAAAGCACGAATAACCTTGTGAGAGGTACATTCAGGGTATATGTAGATCCCATTCAAGTGGTCCTACCTTAGCTAAAAAGATAACGAGACTTTGGTACTATTGGTCGACTATTGAGAAAGATGCACTGGAGTTTGTCAGAATGTGTCGCCAATGTCAGATACACAGTGATTTGATTCATGCGCTAGCACAGGAACTTCGGTTGATTACTTCTCATTGGCCCTTCGCACAATGGGGACTCGACCTCGTGGGAAAGATTCATCCTACCCCATCCAATGGCCACAAATTCATCATCACCGCCACTGAATACTTTATGAAGTGGATCGAAGCCATCCCCCTTACGTATATAACCGGAAAAAAAAGTTTCAAATTTATCCTCAACTACATCATTTTCCAATATGGTATCCCCCAGTCCATCATCACAGACAATGGAATTCCCTTCAAAAATCAAGACGCTCATGAGTTATGTGGATAATTCCATACCCAACACCATTTCTCCACATAATATTACTCGCAAGGAAATAGTCAAGCAGAGGCATCCAATAAAACAATAATCAAGATTCTTAAGAAGACAATCAATGATGTTGGTCTTGACTGGAACATTCAACTCAACCCTGCTTTGTGGGCTTACTACACCAACATCTCCACGCCTACAGGGGCCACTACATTTACCCTAGTCTTTAGTGTTGAAACCATCTTTCCCATTGAGGTTGAAATCCCATCTTTGCAAGTCTCCATGAAGGGTATGATCGATCATGAGGATATAGACAATCAAGACTGCATGAGTTAGACATGCTAGATGAAAGAAGACATAATGCCTTGAATCACCTATAGACATATCAGAATCATCTTTGTCGCAGTTATAAGAAGTAAGTAATGGTCAGAAGGTTCGACATAGTCCTCATGCAAAATCCCAAGAATAAGGCTAATAGAGAAAAATCTAGAAAGTTCAAACCAAATTGGCTAGGTCCTTACATCATCACGTCCTCTTTTGGTTTTGGAGCATATTAGCTAGCTACTCTAGATGGTGAACAACTAATAGAGCCCATCAATAGTCTACATCTTCACAATTTCTATGCATAGCATTAGGAGGCCAGGCTGAAAACCTCAAAAATATTAAAAAAAAATGAAAAATATAAAAAATCATCACCTAGATGAAAACCTGGCACACAGGCGTCTTGGTGACACCAAAAAAAAAAATGAAAAAAATGAAAAAAATAGTAAAGAGAAATAATTCATCCAATAGTGAAAACCTAGCAAACAGGTGCTTTCGATAAGTGCCATGGTGAAAACCTAGTAAATAGGCGCCATGTGTAGTCAATCATTTCTCTACTATCTACTGTCACTCTATCTGCTTTGGTCCATAATAAGATACATTTTTCTGTCACCACCATGACACTTTCCATAACATCACACCCTACCATCCCTTTCATGGTTGACAAATGGTTGACATCAGGTCCTGCATACTACCCATCCATCACCCCATGCATATCCTTTTCACATCCTTTAAACTTGGCTAAGTCTTGGACTTGAATAGCGACAATTTTTTTATCACTTGATTGTGGTAGGTATCACACATGGTCCTTTCAATCAAAAAAGTCGCAAAAAAAACCTAAACATCAAAAAAGTCCTAAAAAAAGACCTAATCATCGAAAAATGTCCTAAAAAAAATCTAAAATTTGAAAAACATCCTAAAGAAATCCAAAACAAAAAAAAATCAAAATCAAAACATGGCCAAAACACAAAAACATCCAAATAACATTTCAAAATCCCAAAAACCAGAGTCACATTTTGTCATATCAATCACGTCAATCAAGTCTTTGTCACCATCGAACTACGTTGTCTTTGCACATTTGCTATGTAGGAAAGACTCATCTGTGAGTCCCCGAGACATTGGGTCAGTCCTTGTAGGTTTTTCAAAATAAAATCATGATTCAAGCTTTGGTCATCAAGACAAAGTCATTGGTCATGTCAAACTACGAGGTCTCTGAGTGTATGGCGTAGGTAAGGCCATCTGTCGATGAGCCCCCAAGGCCGCACTAGGTCAGTTCATTAGGGTTCATGGCACTACACTGGCACACATGTCAAAATTTCCTCAAGACAAATAAATCATTTCCAAATAGGAAAACTTCTAAAATAAATTACGAAAATCATTTATTCAACATGACAATCACATCAGCATGTCAATATTGATATATAGTCAACACAAGTCAATTCAGTCAACTTCAGTCAAAACTAGTCAAACTATCAACTCTTGGTTATTCTTCAGATGTGTCCTTATGAAGAACAACCTTTGTCATTTATTCCTTAGGATGTGTCCTTCCTAGGCATTGTCATCTGGCATTTTGAGGGATCCTCTTGACATTTGAGGATCGATCCTCTTGACATCAACATTTTTCAGGATGTGTCCTTCCTGAATTTGGAAAACTTTGGCATTCATCATCTTGACATTGTCAAAACATGACACCTTGGAATCTCGACATCATCAAACCTGACATCTTGGCATCAAAACACTTGACATTTAGACACACTTGGAAAACACTTGGTAAACATTATCTTGGTATTTTTTCCTTTGATCTTTCATTTTGTTACTAGCTTCTCTGCAATGTCCTGACAATGGGATTTAGAGAAGCAATGGCGTATCATGATGATTGTCTTGTTTTTTCTTTTTGGAAGCCATGTTTCTAGTTCCTCAAGGATGTCTTGATGACAAGATTTAGAGGAGCAACGATTTTTCATGACTTATCTTTCTTGTTTTTTTTCTTGCGGTTGGTTATGAAAAAAAGACTAGGGAAATTGAGCTCTTAGTATGAGTCATTATCATCCTTGTTTGTGATTGTTTTCCTCATGTGATGGTACGACCTTGCACACCTTGATCTATGTCATATCATGGTGTTTGTTTTCCATTACAATAATCTACCCAATGATGATTAAGAGCAATAAATATTCAAGTCCTATGGTAATAAGTTGAAGGATTTGGTCTAGGAACTAACATGCATCTCTTTCGGTCTTTTCATTCTCTCTCATCCATCTCACGATGATATCCTATGGCATACAAAAAAAATAAGTGCATACATGATCATATAGGCATTGCTCTAGGTCCATATATACATCATCTATATCATTAAAACATATACAAGGCATCACATATTGCATTATACATATATAGTCATGCATTAGTTCATACTCATAAACATGGCATCCATTCAAATAATCATCATAAATGCATACAGGACATGGCATAAAAATAACATCATCATAACTGCATCATCATAATAATCATCACATAAACATACATCATAATGCATAAATCACATCACATCATTTAATACATGTAGGCCGCATCAAAACTGCAACATATATATCACCTCAAAAACAATGTCACAGGATAGAATCACGAGATATCCAAAAATCAGAGCTCGCAAGCTCGATGATCAAATATAAGTTTCATAACATAATTATCTAAAATGTATTAATACAAGATGACGATAAACATGTCTATGTCAAGCTCTCCTCATCCCTTCAAGGAGAAGATCGGGGGGATCAATGCTCTATCAAGGGAACAGATGCCATCATAGTCACTATAACCTGTGCCTGGGAGTCTGAAGGATCTGTCATTGCAGCCTGTATCTATGAAACTAAGCCCGATGGTACTGTAACTGAGGGTGTCATCATCATATGAACTATAGTATGCACCTGGGGTGACACTATTTCCTGCGTCTAAGAAGTTGATGGGTCTGTCACTGGAGGCTGGCTATGAGATGACCTATACTCTAAACCAAATGACCTATGGCTATGACTTGAGGCATGTCTATGAGAGTGGCTAGACCTATGACCTGATGAATGGCCTGAGGAGGTAGTTCCCCCTACACTACTTTGACTCCTGTTGTTGCCACTCCCTGGCCTACTACCACTACTTGTCCTTGTTTGTGACTGTGTAAAAGTGGGATCTCGCCTCTCGAGTGGCACTGCCTACTCATATAACAATTTGTACCATCCCAAATGGGTGCTAACCCTGGAAAACTCTCGTATCATATCTCTTGATGGTCCTGAGCATAACCATGCAAACTTTGTGCACCATTGAACCAACTCCTGCTAGCAGATCACTGCCTGATCTCGCTCTACCCTGGCCACCTCCAACTCTACCTGCAAGGCCCTGACCTACATTGTACTCTCATCCAGCCTCCTTTGTAGGTCTACCACTTGTTGATATGCAGTCGCATCATGTGGCAATGGTGGTCCTGAAGGTGCATCCTCCTCCCCCTCTACCATCATCCACCTCAGTAGCCACTTTGCCTCATCTATGGCATCATCATCATCCTTGACATCCTCCTCCTCTCCCATGTCCTCCTCTCCTCCGACTCCCTCATCCCTTGGCATCTCAAACTCTATCTCCATCTCATGTCTAACCTCCTCCTTTTCCACATGCTCCTCATGTCTCTCCTCCTCTATTGCATGCTCCTCCTACCTCAGCTCATCCTCTCTCTCCTGCCTCAGCTCCTCCTCTCTCTCCTCCTCATCAATTGCCTCTGAAATCGGTACTAGGGGCACTCGATCCACACACTGTCTCAACCTCTTGGCTTGCCTCCCATCGTCTCCTCCTCTCCTCCTCCTCCCTCCATCTCCATCTCTCCCTCCACCCCTTCCTCCATCTCTCTCTCAGCCTCAGCCTCTCCCCCTATCTCTAGCTCTTCATCCTTGACCACCTCATGACACACATGGTATGACTAATCTCCTATCAATGGGTGCCATTGCATTTGGATATGTCAAAGGGACTGGCCTATGAATGCCACCATAAATCATGGTCTACTGTGGTACTTGGATCAGAAGCCCCTCCACTCCATCCCCATTGTTGGGCTACTAGCCCATCAATCTGTTGCATGGTGAATGGCATGGATATAGGTGGACCCCATGCCGACTCTATGGATGACCTGGCATACTCGGTTGTACCCATAGGAACACCCTGCTACTTGTCAAACTATCATAGTACCCTTTGAGGCAAGTACATCTCTATGATGAGATGACTCTACACAATCCTATCAATCAAGTACCTCAATTTCCTGTAGAAACTAAGGTGATCAGCCTCATCATCCCACTGCCTGTAGTCCCTGTATGGCCTCCAAATGAAAGATATCATGGTGCTAATATGATGGTGCCACCAACCTATCTCACCAACACGGGTCTACTACAAAGTGCCCGCATAATAATATACATATGGCATGCCATCTGCTAGTTGCAGTCTTTGGATAGGCAGATGGAAAATAGCGATGTGCTTCCATGCCTAGATCATCAGGAGTGTTGTCCCATAGCCAATGCTCTACGCTCTCCCATAGGAAACCTCATGTAACTAATAGTATAACATCCCCAATAGGCAAGGTCCCTAGGCATACACAGTCCTTCCCCATCTCATCCCAACAAGTACATCTCCCCAACCAATAGGAAATATGTATCCTTGATGGTCAAGAATCAGTACACCTCCGATCAATGTCACCAATAGGGCATCAAATCACCCATAATGCTCTGCCATGAACTCCCAGTGGATCTCAGCTGGTCATGATAATAGGTTGTGAATGTCTAATACACATGTTGTGGGTTGTATACTATCTGCTCTCCTCGGATTGGTAGGTAAAGGATCTGATACATGTCCTCAAGGGTAACTGTGGCCTCCCCTATCGGCAAGTGGAAGGAGCAAGTCTCAGAATGCCACCTCTCACACAGTGCAATCAAAAGTCCCCTATTTTCCAAGATAATGGGCATATAGGTAACATAGTAGAGTCCCAATCACATCAAACATCGTCACTCCATGTCCCACAACTGGTCTTAGAATCTATAAGTGGATGGTTTTCTCTCGCGCATATAAATAGGCACTAACTGTCTTTGTACATGTCAAAACATGCATCAACACGTTATCCAAAATCATCACTATCATTAATCTAGCTCAAAAGCATGTCAAAATCTGAAATTCAATAAAGTCAACCTCAATCAAATTCAAATTCAAATGCGTTGCGTTGACTTCATTTGAGTCGTAGTATAGCGTTTGCATCATTATGTACTTCAATTGTATCTCGATCCGATGATTGTGTCATTCCTGCATGCGTATGTGTCACAATAGAGCATTTGTGTCACTATTTTTGGCATATGCATCATTTCTTTCAAATGTGTTGTTTGAGTCCGCAAATGCGTCACAACTTTTTGAATGCGGCATTAGACCCCTCGTTTGTAGTGCGATTTTTCAAATGCGTCGTAGTTTTTTGCAAATGCATCATACTTTGTTGACCTATCCTATTGACCCTTTGTGTTTGCATTGTGATGCATCGAATGTGTCAAATTCGAATGCGAATGCAACTTACATGCACGCATATGCGTCGCAACGCATTCGTTGTTTGACCTAAATCCCTAAAAATGACACAAAAAATGATGAATTGATAAAGCAAGTTAGGAGTACATACCGCTGGCTCTAAGCCCTCTAGCCGTCTGTAGGTCCACACAATCTCCCCACGATGCTCAATCATTGGAATCACCATCTTCGCCAAAGTTCTCGCTCTAAGCTCTCAAATTTACAAAGGTGAAAAGTGAAAAAGAATTGAATTTTACCCCATTTTCAATCTATTTATAGGGTCAAAATGACATTTGTCAAACCTTTTATTACTGGAGACTCTTTTGACCAACTTTGACCACCTTTTTGGCTGCTCTAAACTCCTCGAAATCCAAAATTGTCTGCGCTATTATCTTTCCGGTCACCAAATTGACTTATCGAGACACTTTCCATTTTTATTTTTTATTTTTTTGTCGTTTACCCAAAATTTGATAATTTTCCCGAGGGGGCATAGATACTTTGTACCTTCGCTAGGGCATGACGTTAACTTATTTTCTTTGTCACAATGCAACATCCTACATTATCACAAAGAGGGGCAAAATGTAGACACATAAAAATGACCTAGGCCTGCAAGCTCTATTTTTCATCTTTTTCTTCCTAGTTACATAATTATGACACTTTAATTATGTCCTTGGTCCACTTTTGGCTATTAATTAAATAAATCATAATTATTTAATTAATTCATGTCTTTTTATTCCTCTTAATTATTTAAATAAATAAATTTTATTTATTTATTTAATGTGTCACTAATTGTCAAATATCTTCCTATAATTAAATAATTTTTTTAATTTATTTAATTATCCTTGTCCCATAATTCCTCCTGATTATTTAAATAGATAAATTATATTTATTTATTTAAATATGTCACCAATTCTTAAAAAGTCTTCTTATAATTAAATAAATTTATTAATTTATTTAATTATTGGTCACCTTCTCTAATTAAATAATTATCTTTAATTATTTAATTGCCTTATTTGAAATTTCCCTCATTTAAAATGGTCTCACATTGCTAAATTCCACTTTTTTTAGTAAATAATCCCAAATCAATTATTTATTGTCACATAAATCCATATTTTTTATTTAATTTTAATTCAAAAATGGTAATTTTCTTCTATAAAAATCAAGTAATTACTAAAATCCTTGATTTTCCAAATCTTATCTTTTTGTCCAATCTTTATCTTCTTGATTTTACAAATCTTTCTTTTTCTATCCAATCTCTATCCTCCTGTCACATTTATTTTCAACCATCGATTTGATTTTCTCAAATTGCATCTTGGCCTCTCATTTCAAATCTTTTCCCTAGCCCTAATTATGGGTTGTCACACACAATCTTTCCCACTAATTTTATGGCATTCATCAACTTTAATCTTGGTTGTCCATCCAAAATTGCATTTTCTATAAAATGCCAATTTTGCTTTCATTTTAGAAACTCGCGCTTCTTAGCATTTCATATTTTTGCATATTTTATCTCATTCTTGTTGAGTCTTAGGCAATCTTACATTCTTGTCATAGGCATAGTCATATTCACATTTCCTTTGGCATAGTTTAGACATAGTTCAATGCTTACTATTTGCAAGATAGCATAGTAATGCATATAGTCATTTCAAATCCTTCGAATCTTTCTTAGGACTTATCTTTGTCATTAAATTGCTCACATATTAAATTCGAGGGCAACATCGCATTTGCAACAAGTTAAGAAGGGATATGGAGGTGATTCATGGAGGTTTTGATAAAGATTTGGTATAATCATTCTTGTTTACACATTTTCCTCCATTATGTTTCATAGTTAGCTTTGGTTTTTTTTATGATTAATGCTTTAATCCACTAAGACCATAAAACTTCCTAAGTTACACCAACCAAACCCTAATCCTAATCCATAACTTCTAACCCTGACTTAACACTAACTTTAATTGAAATACAACCCTAAATCTAACCCTAATTAAATGCAAACCCTAACCCCAAGCTTTACAAATAAAGCTATAAAGCTCTAGGACGAGCTTGTGAGTTTTTTACATTTTTTATGTTAGGATTAGGGTTACATTTAAGGTTACTGGTAGAATTAGAATTAGACTTGGATTAGATATAGAATTAGGATTAGGGTTAGGGTTAGGGTAAGAGATATAATTATGATGAGGGTTATGGTTAAGGTTTCATCATTAGAGATATACTTAGGTTTATAATTTGGATTAAAATTAGGGTTTTGATTAGGATTTGACTTAGAACTTTAAGATTATAATTAGGATTGTAGTTCAAATTAGAGTTAGATGTACAAATAGAAATATTTTTAGTGTTACATTTATTGTTTAGTTAGAATGTTATATAAATTATTAAATATATAGATATATGTTACAAAATAATTCCTTATCTCAATTATTTTCAAATTTAGAACTCAAAAGTTAATTGAACCCTAAACATTCACCTTAACTCTAACCCCAAGTTCTATCTTAGAACACTAGCTCTAACCCTCACCCTATTTGAATTGTAATCCTAACCTTAACCCTAACCCTAACCCTATCCCTAATCTTAATTTAAATTCAACCCTATTTATAATTCTAACCTAACCTTAATTTTAACCCTATTCATAATATCCATTCTAACATGAACCATACTCCTCATTACAATGTCAACTCTAATTATAATCTTAGTAAAACCCTAAGAGTAATTCTAATTAAACCCTAACCCTATTTATTTTAACCTTAACCATAACTGAACTAAAACCCTAACCCAAATTGAACCCTAATCCTAACCCTAGTTAAACATTAACCCTAATTGAATATAAAACCTAACCATAACCTTGAACTAAAACCCTAACCCAAATTGAACCCTAATCCTAACCCTAGTTAAACATTAACCCTAATTGAATATAAAACCTAACCATAACCTTGAACTAAAACCCTAACCCAAATTGAACCCTAATCCTAACCCTAGTTAAACATTAACCCTAATTGAATATAAAACCTAACCATAACCCTAGTTAAGTCAATTAAATTTTGATCATAACGCTAACTATAATTATAACCCTAACTCTAGTTGAATTGTAGCCCCAGCCCTTACTCCAACCCAAAACTTTATCACATACACCAATTGAACTCTAAACCTAATCCTAATTAAATCTTAACCATAATTAAACCCTAAGCATCACTAATTTAACCCCAAGCTAACCCTAACACTAACTAAGCTCCAATTCCCTAACCCTAATCCTAACTCCAACCAAACCCTAATCCTAATCCATAACTGCTAACCCTGACTTAACACTAACTTTAATTGAAATACAAGCCTAAATCTAACCCTAATTGAATGCAAACCCTAACCCCAAGCTTTACCCTAAGCCTAATCAAAATTCAAGACTAATTTAACTTGAACCCTAATTAAATCTAAATTCTAGAACCCTAATTGAAGTCTAAACCAAATTAAACCAAAACCCTAATTGAACCCTAGCCCTAACTCGAACCCTTATACTAACCCCAAGCTTTATCTAAGAACCCTAACCCTAACCTTAATTTAATGGTAACCCTAACCCATTACTCAACCTTCACCTTAATTCTAACCCCAAACTTCATCATATAATGCTAACTCTAAAACTAATCTAATTATAACCCTAACCTTAATTGACCACTCTAACCCCAATCCTAATTGAAATATAACCCTAACTATAGCACTAATTTTAACACTAATCATAAATATAACCCTAACCCTAACCCTAATTGAATCCCAAGCCTAACCCTAACTATAGTTGACCCCAAATTGAACCCTAACCCCAACCTAACCTTAATCGTAATCATAGTCATAACCCTAACCTCAAGCTTTATCATACAATGCTAACCATAACACTAACCAAATCTGAACCCTAGCCCTAAGATTTATCGTAGAATCCTAATCCTAATCCTAACCCTAATAAATCACAATTGAGCCTATTGTTAGAGTTAAATTAGGGTTAAATCTTAATGCTCTAATTAAACCCTATTGTTAGAGTTAAATTAGGGTTAAGTTTAGGGTTTAATTACAATTGTAGGATAAAGCTTGGGGTTAGGATTAGGGTTATTATTGTCTTAAAATTAGTGTACAAATTTGACATTATTAAAATATTTTAAACAAAAATAGATATTTTAGTCTATATTTCTTTTTTTATGTGAAATTAAGTATTACTAGGATTAAAATTATTAATGTCTTAATATTAGTTTATAAATTTGACATTAATGATAAATATATAAAACAAAAATAAGAGTTTTAATTTAAAATTGTATTTCTATGTGAAATCAAATATTACTAGGGTTAGAATTATTATTCATGTTAGAAATAAATAATCAAATAAACACAATATTTTTAATAAAGATTATATTATTTTTCTTTGCACCCAAATCATATCATTTTCTAAAATTATACTAAATTCTAACTTCTTAAAAATATTAAAAAATTTACATTGAGAAGTTTTTAATTTAAATCTAGGTTTGCAAGAGAAATGCATCCCTACTTTTTCATTTTTGGGTTCAATTAAATCGTATTATTTTTAAAATTTAAATAATTAATCATATAGTAAATAAATAATCAAATCAACACAATATTTTCAAAACTTAAATCTCATTTTAAAATTAAACTATCCAGATTCAATTAGATTGTATTGTTTTTAAAATATGAATAATTAATCATATAGTAAATAAATAATTAAATCACCATAATATTTTTAAAACTTAAATTTGATTTTAAAATTAAATTAAATTATAATTTTTAAAATTCATAAAATATTAATTATTTAGGTGTTAAATAATTTATTAAATTATATTGATTATCTAATATAAATGAATTAAATAAAATTACATATTCATTTTAAAATAATTTAACAATTACTAATTGTATTTTTAGAATAAATTTAAAAAGTAATATTTAAATATAAAAGCAACCTTTCTATTTTGTTTTTTGTTTTTTTGCATGCAAATCATTTCATATTCTAAAATTATAAATCAATAGATTTTGAAGTACAAAAGCTATTGATTTATATCTTTTTGATAGGTTGGGAAGGAAATAAATCTCTACTTCTATACTTTTTAGATTTTTTAGTTCAATTGAACTATAGTGAACTTTACTTCTAGATTTTTAGTTCAATTGAATTGTATTGAACTTAATTTATTTATTTTTATGGAGGTCATCCACAAATTCTTTTTTGCTACCCAAGAGCACGAGCCTTCTTGAGATGAACCTCTTCGGCTAAGAGCCAAGGACTGGGGGGTATCCATTCTGCCAAATTCACTCGGGGCACGATCCCAACCTCATCCATTTTTCGGTGTCAAAGCCTTTGCACTCAGCAAGACTTGATCCCTGGTGGGCTCATTTTGAACTTTAAATTTGAATGACCAATTATTTAAAAAACAATTAATCAAATCATCATAATATTTTTAAAACTAAAAAAATAATTAAATCATTGATACATTAATGAATACAAAAACAATTAAATCATCAAATTAAAACAACATTGACCTATCTATACAGAACAACCTAACAACTAGAACAACCTTAACAACTACAATCATGCCAAATGGATATAGGTCCTCAAAGAAATGACATCAAAAAGATGAAGACGTAGATTTTGAAGGATGCCTTCCCCAAGTACAGCTTGGAAGAGGAATAAATTTGAAAAATACAAAAGAGGGTAAGGAGTATTTAGAAAAATCTTTTCAAGAAGAGAAGTACCTTGTCTTTCTATTTATTGACAATGCTTTGCATGAAGAGGACCTTAGAGAGCTTTTGATAAGACAATGATACTTTCATAAAAATGTAAACAACTCAAAGCTCATCCTATAGCTTTATTTGCCCAACATAATACACAAGATCATGATGAATAAGGTTTGAATAATGCAAATCAGAGCTCAGAAGATGGAATGTTTAAAAAACAATAAGACACTATTTTAACTACCACATTTATTGATGATCATATTTTAGTCAACTAAATGGCATATTGAAAACGTAAGATTTTAGTTCCAAACCAAATTCAACACCCTTAAATCTACTCTGTTAAAGGCTAAAGGCATAAAATCTTCAAAAACCTAACAATCACAAAACAACTTAAAATATAGCCACAATTGTGTTTATGTTTTTCCAAAGAGAACAAATATTCTAAACATGACTCAATATTCATGATCAATTACAAATCCGAGATGTTAAAATCTATACTCTATATTGAGCATAAATAATAATTTCATACCTACATCCAAGAATCAATTCATAACCCAACAAGAACTTGTATGTAAAAAAAATTGAAGATGGTTTTTGAGATCTCACCAGTTTTACATGAAATACCAACATCTAGGCAAAGGCAACACTCTCGGCCATATTTCACTGCAAACCAACTATTTCTATTATAAAACCATTCTACTTATTATCACATCCCATATGGCCTTTACAGCACACTCATAATATAGAAAATGAAAAAAAGGTTATCCATGACCACTATCAAACATGATAATAGAAAAACTAATAGACATACCAACCAATAGGAACATGTAAACATTGCAGAAAATAAATAAACCAGCTTGAACTCTCAAATCCTCTATAAAAATCATTACAAAATAAATGATAAGAATACATGGTACAGTCAAGTAGAAATCTAAAGAACATGTGTGATAGACAATTAGAAAGAATAATCAAATTTGAATATTACCCTCCTCAAAAAAACCCTCACATAAAGCTTTAACATATTGCATTTCAAAAACTTTTCACATAAGACAAGAAGTGAAAATTGAAGATGATGCCCTAAAAATGGTTTTGAATACTAGCAATAACAATTAATGCCAAAAATTCTACTACACAGTTCTTTAACAAAAACTTGCAAACACCATTCATCCATTGCTGGCATTTTTGTAGTTATTCAACATTGAAAAATTTGAGCTTTTGTAGCTGACATGTGGTGTGAAGCTCCAGAGTCGAGGATCCATGCATAAGGAGAAGAACAAATAGCAATTAATGCATGCAGTACCTCTTTCTTCTGGTGCCTTTTCTTCCTTCTTCTTCTTGGAACTTGTTGATGTTTTTTTTATGCACTTCTCAACACAGGCAGTGCATAGGTGCACTACCTCTCTTGAAAGACAATCTTCCACAATCAGATTGCAAAACACTATCCCAAGGTTTCTAATGTCAAGTCTTGACAGTGCTTGGAATATTTCAGTTGTTTGATGTGATTTGTTGGAATCACAAGGCGTATTTACGGATGAGTTACAAAGCATGGAAGTTGGGTTTGCAAATGTAGTTTCAAAGTGCTAAAAGTGAATGAATAGTGGTTGTCCACTCAAAACAACAAGTTAAAACTCATCGAGTTCATCTGATTTAGCTTCATGGTGATGCTTTGGATCCTACTCTAACCAAGGATTAAAATAAATAGCAAAAGGAGAAGGGTTAAGAAAGTTATTCTAATCTTAAGCTATGAATGAACAGTGACAATGGTGGCTGCTAAAGTAGACAGGCTTCCTAAACGGAGTTTTGCTTCACCAAGAGAAACCTACAGCTACACAAAACCAGTGCAATCTTCTAAGGTCTGTTGATTTTCAAATTACACATACACATCATGAACATGCAATTGAACTAGGTTGTAGCAATGACAGAAATAAGCCCAGGCTAACTTTGCACAGCAGCTTGTCATCAACAAGTGTTAAAAGTATGGGCTGGAAGCTCATCAAATACTATAACAACAATACTATCATGACAGCCATTCAAGAAACTAATATTAAAACTAACATGGAAGTAGAACCATGCATGCAAGATGAGAAAAATCAAAGAGAACATCCATAAAATCATGCAATGTTGTCTTCTATTGCTGCAAAATATTTTTTACAATAGCTCTCCAACACTTACAGATGAGGGGCAAGCCCCTATTTATAGTTTTTTAAAGCCCAAATGAATGGCTAGGATCAATTTCCAACGAACGGCCCAGATTTGATTACATTAGGGTTTCACCTACCCCCCATTATCCAACAATTTTAAAATACATCTTTGTCTTTTCCCTGTTTTGTCATCTAGTGCTCAAGTGTTGTAGCAGTTTTGTCATTTAGTTGATTGCCCTTTTACTGTAGCTGAAACTGCCTAAAAGTTGTCTTCTTACTTGATGTGTTTGTAGTGTTCTTCCTTGGATCAAATGAGCCTATCGATGATTGGAATCAATAGATTGGTTGCCCTTAATTCAGGTGGACAACTACCTTATGCTTCTTCAAGGCCACCCCCTTGCATTTTTGTCCTTGACTTTCTTGGCACAAGCCTTCTTCTAACGCTGACCCTATTGGTGGGTGCTAGCGGGAGAGGTGATCATGAAATGAATGGTGATGGGAGCAATGCATTTTTCCTTATTTAGCTTTCTCGACGGGTCTCCTGTCAGACCGGCAGTAGGCTTCCTGAATCCTACGTGCATGAAACACCGTAAGTGCTTTCATACATAAATTAAGGAAAACGTTAGTCAAATCTTGCAAGATCCTTGTTAGATCCATCCATGCATAATCAAAAGATCATAATATTCACAATTGGAGCTCATTTGGACCATAAACATTAATCTGGGCCGCTAGGGCCCCACAGATGACAAACAAGCGACGATAGACAGATGACGGATAATAGAAGGCAGACAGCGGACGACGGGCGGCAGACAACAGACAGCGGATGGACGACGGTGGACCCGGGAGGCCGAAAGGACAGCGGGCAGCCGACGGAAGGCAAACGGCCAATGGCGGACAACATTCCGGAGGGGTGGACCCGGGAGGCCGGAAGGACGGCGGACGACAGATGGACAACGGATGACGAAGGACGACAGACAACAAATAGCGGATGGCGAATGATGGATGACGAATGATAGTGGACGATGGATGACAAACGTCGACGGATGACCGACGGACAGACAGCGGACGACGGATGACAAACGACCAATGACGGAAAACATTCCGGAAGGGCAGACCCGGGAGGCCGGAAGGATGGCAGGCGGCGGACGGCGGACGACGGACGAACGACGGACGATGAAGGACGACAGACGATGAACAATGGACAATGAACGATGAAGGACGACAAATGACGAACAACGGATGACAGATGACAAACGGCGACAAACGACGGCGGACCCGGGAGGCCGGAAGGACAGCGGGCAACCGACGGAAGGAAAACAGCCAACGGTGGATAGCATTCGAGGCGGACTTCGAAGGCGAAAGACGGTGGCCCGAAGCAGCGGACAATGACGGCGAAAAGGATGGCAATTGATGAACATGGATGTCGCGATAGCCGGACACCTGATAGAACCTTGATAGTACATGAGGGTCATGACAGACAGGGGCCAGATTTAGGCACGTGGGTCGAAGTCATATTTCAAATTTGAGCTCATTTGGATCGATTTAGGAGCATCCGAAGGTCCAGCGGGTCACAGGGCAGCCAACAGTTCACCATCTTCAAGTGATCGGGCTTAGAGGGTTAGGATGTCATGGCGCTTTTTCGTTTGGGATGGTAATTGTCGGATGGAAGTCCAAAGTTTCGAGCCTAGGTGGGGAGGAAGCCGTCAATTCATTTTTGGTTTTCAATCGGGCGAATGGAGCTCATTCTGCTAATAGCCAATTGGTGAGACATCACTCATTGTCCCGGTGACTAGGAGTTTCAGTCGGTGTGAAAGTCTCCCTCGGGGAAAGGTCTCGGCGAGAATTTGTGTCTCGTCGACTAAGCACGTCGGCAGGAGTTTCGTGCGACGGGGAGATGTCTTAGCGAGATCTGAATGTCTTGTCAACCGACGGGAAGAATGCTCATCGACGAGAGATCTATGTCTTCGGCAAGAGGTCTCGCCGACTTCCTCGTGCCTCACCGAACAAGCACCTTGGCAAGAGGTTGATCTTCGGTGTGAGGTCTCGGCGAATTTCAAATGTCTCACCGATCGCCAAGAGGTGAACCGGGCCCGACATCAGTGTTGGTCATTGGATTTTCTTACTGAGTCTTCATGACAATGGGGAACCGGAGCCCGATGAGCAAAAGGCTGGGGAAAATTTTCCATTTTAGTGGCGGAGACGGGACGGAGCTCCAGAGGACGGGGCCTGGGAAGGGCGAGGCCGTTTAGAATTTAGATTGGGATTCCAGCGGACGGATGACGGCGGACCCGGGAGGCCGGAAGGACGAGGTCCTCTGGCCGTATGGACATGGTAAATGTCGCAGGGAAACCCGAGGGGGTGAACTCGAAGGGTCTGTTGGAGCTGTAAATTTTTGCAATATTTCACATGTTTTCCATAGCCCTAATATTTCTACATGAGTCCTCATCATTGGATTTTTACTTATTTCTGGCCATATTACTCCATATGTTTCCTTGGGTCTTGCATTTTATGCATTCTAGTTCCTATCGGCGGAGGTCCGTGACTGTTTCCCCGACTCATGTTACGTTTTCTGCTTGCTTGAGTCTGTATTGCCTATCGGCAAGACTCATCCAATGTCACAGCGATCACAGGTCTTCTCCTTTTTTCATTTGGTAGGATGTTTCTATTGTTTCGACAACCGTGGAGGCTTCTATCAGCATATGTTTTGGCCGTCGGGGTAGTGTTTTACCGAATCCAATGTCTCCCTGACTATGCTTGTGGTGGTTCATCGATGAAGGCTATGGGTATCGGCGGGGGGTCTTGGCGAGTATCATTTTTCTTACCGACTAGAGGAACAGTGACATCACTTCGGCAAGAGTTGCGGTGTTGGTACAGTGTCCTGGGAAATTCTTGGGTCTCGACGACAAACGTTGTGAAGGAACTTATCGGTATGAGTTAAAACTTTCGGCCTATGGTCTCGGCTAATCCTATGTGTCATACCGACTTTTCAAATAGAGGCTCATTCGGTGAGAAATTCTAAATATCTTGGCGAGGACGAATATAACAAAGGTTATTGCTCAGTGTGACTTATTTGTGTCAGTATGTGGTCTCATCGAGTAAGTCATGTTTCACCGACTGTGCACGTGGATATCTATCAGCCAAGCTAGGGGATTCTCCTGGCGATCTAATGTAAGTTCGGGATGCCTCGGTGAGACTTTTGTTTCGGTATGTGGTCTTTGGGATGTCTCCCCAATATCAGAGTGTCACAGCAACTGTGTGTGAAGCAATGGAACACATCGGTATGATACTTCCTCTGGCCCAGCGAATGTAAACACGACAGAACGCATCTCGGGGAGACATAAGGAATTCTCTGTGACTTCTCTTCGACTCTGTTGAGCTATAGCGAAACACACGTACAGTTGCTTCTTGTCTTCGGTGAAACATAGTGTAGTCTATATGATCTCTCCACAACTCGGATCAATCACTGCGAAAGCCTATAACACAGAGTCCAGGTGAGGTACAGGGGAGCACGACAGGGACCAAAGCAGCGATGAACGATATTTTTCCTTTGGCATACTTGCTGACTGTCCTGGCGAATGTTCCATTGGTGATTAACAATTTTCAAATGTTGTTTGCCGACATGAGATTTTCTAAAATACCGTTGCTAGGCGACGTGGATTTTCTCGAATTTTGTGGAGGGCCGACATTGAGTTTCAAATGTTTTATTTTCTTAATGCTGGGTATAAATATGCACCCCGATTGTAATAGGATATCATAAGATTTTTAGAGATATAGTAGATTAGGGATGGCTACAGTAGAATAATTTTCTCTTATCAGAGACTATGTGCATGTTTCAAATGGCGAATTCAATAGAATGACTAGTGGCGGGTTTACAGTATCGATTATTTTTATCTTCTAGGGGATCTAAGGAAGAGACTGCAAAATTCGTGGGTGAATTTGAGGGGGAAATTTTATCATTTGAAGGCACATGACCAATTTGGGCTTGGAAATGGGGCACCAAACAAGATAGAACAAAGCGCCTTCGAGTGAAAAGGGGGTCCTGCCTTACCAGTGCATGTGCAAAACATGCACAACACCTCTCAGATCTAGTAACCTCCTCCCAAATTGAAACCCTCGTAGATTTGACAAAATATGTCAAATTTTATCAAAAGGAAAGCCAATATTGACTTTCTTAGATTCCCTGGACTCAATCATGAGCTTAGATTACCTCTAATACATGCCAAAATTAACCCGCAATAAAAATCAACAAAGAGGAACCCTCCAAAACTGGTATTTTTAAAAAAAATTCTAATTCCTGAAATTACCATATGGTGCAAGGGAAGAGTATACTCAGCCTTACTAAAATTCACTAAGATTTCTCACTAGCAATAGATTTACCCTCAAATATGAGAAGGAATTTGCAAGGTCATGCTCTAATACCATGTAAGAGCTGAAAATTAGCTCTATTCCAAGACCACTTGTACAAACAATTAAAACCTTCTACAAGAGAGTACACAAGAAATGAGCTTTCTTGATATTAAGATCTCTTGAATATGATGAGGTGTGTTACAAAAGTGTACAATGACCTTGCTTATATAAACAAGGTGTGATGAAGTACCAAATGACAAAACATTAAATGATTAGTGTCATTATTAAATGAAATGAGCCATCATTACATGACCTAGAACTAGTATTTAATAAAATCTAAAAAGATAAAATTGTATCTAAACAACTTAAATATGCCTAGGACCTAAGTGAACTTAACATGTAAATAGGATCCCACTAATAACTAGTTAGGAAAATTACCTATTTACACCAACATCATGTTTATAACTATAACAAATTTTTTGAAGCAACATAGGTTGAGAACATTGCTTATTTAATATTTTTTGATCCAAACACATTTAAGATATACACGTAGGATCAAACAATCATGAATTCACCTAACAACATGTTTATAAAATAAACTTTTAAATGCAAGAACTATAAAAGATACATAAAAAAACATCTTCATTTAAATGGTTTTTATCTCATTTATTATGCATTTCTTCTAAATACGGTAATCATGAATAAGTTTAGAAATTATTATAACATTCTATTGAGTACACTATTATGTTTTAACACCATTTACAAGCTCAAAAGTAATAATTACACTTAATTATGATAATTGCTTAATAGTGACAAATACAACAATTTAGTCGAATGAAAAGTGTTTATTTTACGTAAAAACTAAATAGAGTTTGTATCTCCATATAAAGAAATCCATTTTGAAGAGAAATAAATATAAACTCAAGATCTTAGTGGCTCCCCATCATTTATGAATATTTAAGAATATATTTTTCTTTAAATGCATTAAATATAAGGTCAAGATCTTTTTCATATATAACAAATAATAGATTTCTTGCAACATGATAAGGTTTCATGTCATAGTCATGTATTTATTGTAAATTCATGGTCAAGATTTGTTTGATGGTATTATTTTCAATCTTTACCATCAATATATGTATTTATCTAGTGCTTATTACTAAGGGAATGCTTACTAGCATAATTATATTAAAAAATAACCAAGTGGATGTCTTGAAAAAATAAATTATATAAAAAAAATCAAGTGATCAATATATGGTACAATTTTTTTATTTTCTTAATAAAATATAAATATAATGAATTATCAATATGTACCTACCCTTTATTAGAGTATACTTTCCAAAGATTATGTATCTCTTTGACCATTTTCTTGAATGTGTTAAGAATTGTTTTTTATTTTATGAGTATATTTTTGTGTTTTCAATATAATTGTATAGGTAAAATTTGTATACCCATGTTAGCCCAAATGGGTGGCATAGTTGGTTAATGGATTTGGGTTCGTCCCATGTAGGTCTTGATATTGATTCTCTCATCCTAAATATATTTGGTTGTAGGCTTGTTTGGGCCCAATTTGCAGCCCCAAGGGGTTATAGATGGCTCATCTCATCAAAGAGCTAAGTTTCAAATTGCTAGGCTAACCTACCAATTCTCCTTGGTAAATTTTAAAAAGAAATTGTATACCCATGTCATTTGAACACTTTAATATAGACATATTGACAAAGGGTATAATTTTGTGTAAGGTTTGGTCCCTTTCCTTATGTTATCCATCTACATATTACACATATTCATATACATTTTGTTACACCCTGAATTTTGATTTGCAAATTACTTTTAACTTTCATGTTAAAAACATGTTTTTGACATTAGTGCATGGTTATATGTGAATTATTAAATTTTGATGAAATTATAATGCAATGTAATGTGTTTTGATTTTAACGATTATTATTTTTAATCAAGATTATGATGTCATGACTAATAATGGACTAACTATGTTATTGGCATTCTAAGTCAAATGCAGGACCAAATTATTACCCTTCTAGAGGGAGAGGGAGAGTATCACCAGAGAGAAGAATATAGACATGGGTAAACAAACAGGTTAATGCCAAATGAGTCACACACACACACACACTCACACTCACACTCACATAAGATTTGTGTCAAAGTCCGAGTAAGTTGTCTAATTCTATCCTATGTTGTTAGTAAGTCAATATTTGTGAGATTTAGTCATAGATAATAATTAATCATTTTCAATCTTCGTTTTTTTCTTGTGCAATAGTCCAAGGAAGATAGTATTATGTCTTATCGACTTTATGATTTACCTATTCTATAAAAGTTGATTGGATTTTATATATATATATACATATATATATAAATATATAATACATATTAATTTGGATAGTATTAATGTCGACTAATAGAGGAAGTCACAACTGTTATGTGAGTTGAATATGCCAATTAATGAATGTTATGTGTTTTCAAAATTAATGAAACTCACGTAGAGGTTGAGGGCCTCGTTCGTAGGCTATATTATTGCGAACTTACTACCTTTGAATGAGCCTGTAATAAAAGGGCGTGAGGTTAACTGTTTGATCAAACCATTAAGACGTAGCTGCTTCTATTTTTAGTGAACAAAAAGGAAAGACGCTGCATGTTGAAGGGAGGATCATTGTTATTGTAATTTGTAGGAGACTACAAGGAAAATAAAAGGCAGACTTATCATCTCTATCAGCTATGATAGAGAAAACAAAGACAAAGTTTTTGAAAAGAGAGCAGAGTATTGTTGCCAGAATAGAGAGGATCATATGTTACAAACTCTGCATTCTATTACTGAGGAATTTTGTAGCAGAGTTTTGCTTGAGGAGAATACATGAATGATAAGAAGCATTATTCTCTTTGCTAATTCTATTGTGCACATTTGTAAGGAGTCAACTAGAGTTTGAGGCCATAGATATTAAGGAAGCTCAGCAGTACCGGGGAAAATAGGAAGTGCAAAGAAATAAACACTTTTACAAGCATGTTTTTTCTATTATTAGTTTCATTCTTTCTCTAGTCATTTTGATAAATGAAATTTAATTTTAATTGGTAAATGAAATGGTTATACTTAGGATATATATCTATGCATATGAGAGAAAATACTGTTAGAGTATTTTTATTTGTCAATATGAACTAGAAAGAAGTACTCTTTTATATTTGTAATATAAATATTAGGTTGGTGCATGAATATTCATATATATATATATATATATATATATATATATATATACTTACTATCTTGGGATATATTTATAAATATAATTGGAAAATATTTCAACTGGTTATAATGGGTAGTAAGTAATTCTTTTCACTTAGAGTTTCCATTTTTCATATAATTTTGAAAATATTTATTTGTGCTTACAACAATAAATAGATAATAGATTGTACATTTATTAGCCTTGTAAAATGAATTCTTGAATGCAGATTAGAAGGGAAATCATAGGAAAATCATAATTATTTGAAGAAGAAGTTATTTTCTTATTGGTGTATAATACTTTTATTTTACTTAGTTTTGAGTTGACAAGAACTTGAGGAAGGTAAGGTGTCTCAAGTCAATGTCATTGTTTGAAAATGCTATAACCTATAAACAAATTCTAAAAAGTATAATGCATGAAAATATGAAAGTATTTCATTCTTAGAAATGAATGCAAAAAGTTATGAACAAGTGGCAGTATCCAAGTTCCTAGATGTTGTGAGTACGCAACACAAACGTGTTCATTGTCAGAAAAATGTTTTTGTGACTTTAGTCATTTATTGACCATAGAGAGTTATACATTATTGATTTTAAACACTTACGATAAGTTAGACAAATAGTTAAACTAGTCAACCATGTTTTAAACCTTCGACGAAAAGTTGTTTCCAAGTCGAGTTAGAGGTGTGTGAACTCACGACTAAATCTCCTATGGAAGTGTTTGTTTATTTAAAAACTTTTGGCAAATTAATGTAAAAGTCTCTACTTACATTAGTTAGTTTACAGTGTTCTAGATTTGCATAATCCAATCAGATTGGTCATACTTAGTTAGAAGTCTAAATTTTTATGGTCGATTGGTTATGTAGGACACAACACTATGACTTAGATGACATTTATTTATTGGTTCCTTTGTCTATACTCTTCATGAAGGGTAGGACCACTTTCCATTGGAAGGTGTGTGTGGGATTGTCGGTCTGTGGTTGGAGCTAAAGCACTTGGGTGATGTTATCCTTCTTACAAACGACTACATCGAGACTTGTGAGACAAATGAAGATTTTCAGATATGGAAGACTTGACCTTTTAACACATACTGTGTATTGTAATAATATTTGCTTAAAATTCAATTTCTCCATGTATTGTAAATGAAAATATTATCTTATTTTTCAAATTGTTATTATTATATTTCAAATTCAAAAGTTATAGTATTCATTTATTTATTGGTCATTTTCAACAAAGGTTAAATGCAAGTGAAAAGAAATTTATTGTCCATTTTTAGCATGTGACTATTTAATTCTATGGTAATTTCTAAAGTATTTACTGTGTAGAAAGTTGATTATTGTTACACATTTATCCCTTATTCCATCCATATGTTTACACATCCCAATATATTTTCCATATCTACTTATGTATTATATCTTTTGCATACATATGTTACCTAGTGTGATTTATCCCTTTCATGACCCCAGACAAGTTTACTGTCATTAGGACATTGTTGTGATCACAAACTCATCCTTCCCATATTTAAATTTTAAAATAAAATTTACTTCTCATTTATAGCCCTCCCACTTAGGGCCAATTAAACACAAGCTTTATATGATGTGTTGTTTCCTCATTCTTAAAGGTATTCAATAAATTTATATTCTATTAACTCAAAATTAACAAGTCCTCTCTCTTTGTAAGGATCATAAACTTTTAGATTTGGTGCACTATAAGGAATCTAGTCTACACAATCATTCTATGAGAATACGAATGACATAAGAGTGTTATTTTTAGTCATTTGTACATATTTTTATGGGACCCATGAGAATATATCCTCTAGCAATACAATGCAACCCTATCAAGGTATTATAAACACCAATATTCCACAATTAGCGAAGAAGGTAGAAAACAAGGTGAGTAAAACAAATGGATTCCATAGTGCATACAAATAGATGTAGACTTGGAGGACTAGTCCACAACCATTGAATTGTCCTAGATCTATGGCTATGTCATCTAACATAACATAGATTATAAGATACTTTATTGACTAAGAGGTGCATTTCTCATGGAAATTTATTAATAAGTTTTTTAATCTTCAATAAAGGTGTGCATAATCTTCTAGAATAGAGAAAAGTATCACCCTCCTCTATATTTAATCTCCTATCTTAGCATTTAAATTATTCCAAGTATCTTGTCTTAGCTTAATAATTAATTAATCAAGGTTAATTATACATAATTGTATACATTTTATTGGATTATCCTAGACCGAGATTAAGGAAAGCTTATTTATATTTATATTTTGATGAACCCATATGATCTTAGTAGATCTAGTCTTCATTCTAGGGTTCCTTATTACCATTAGGGATCTTATATTTTTAATTTTTAATTTCACATCTTATGTTATATATGATGTCCCTTTTCCATATAGTATTTCATTGATTTATCTTTCTTTTAGTGTTTGGTGTGTTCGTTTACACATACTAAATTTCACCTAACCTCCTTGCATTTGATTTAGGGTTAAATATTTTTGTTTCATATATTATTTAGGACTAACACTCTAATCTATACTAGTTTATACCTCATTTTGATATCATAAGGATGA
>VDFB02105785.1:472575945-472677151 GCA_007258455.2 Sequoia sempervirens
AAATCAAATAAGAGAGGAATATGATACGAAGTTAATTAAATAAAGATTTTGATTTATTTAATTAAACGAGTTGGTGTTAGGTTAAATTAAATAAGGTTTTAATTTATTTAATTTAATGGATAGAATTTAAAGATTTAATCAAATAAATTGATTATTTAATTAGATCAGATGGATTGATTTAATTAACAGAAGGGATTGACTTAATTAGATAAAATGATTTATTTAATTAAGAGAGGAATATTGATGAGTTTAATCAGATAAGGAGACTTGATTAAATGGTTAGACCGAGGGATGATTCAAGAAGAAATGGTGTTAGTAGGTTAGGATCAGATGCATAATGTCAATCGATATATTTTACGTGTCTACATGTTTCTCCTCTTTGAAGCAATGCACTTGTTGCGTTGGTTCAAAGAATAAACGATCTTGATCAAAGCCAAAATTTTTGCTATTTAAAAACTTGCCCCACTGCTACCTAGTGGGAGAGAATATGCCAATATAATGCCCCCTCAAGAGATTGGACGAAAATTCCAATTTTTGGGTGATCTCGCGAAAAAAGAGGACAAAGTACCTGACGGGTCCGAAAAGGCTCCAGGAGGCTAAAAACGTGTTTAAATGCAACAAAACGATGAAAAACAAGCCTTAGCTGGATAAAAACAGGTTTAGAGGTCCAACACCCAAACAAGATAGCCAATTATGGGGAAAAAACTCTAATTTTCATGCTTAAATGAGGCCCAAGTGGTCACTTTCAAGTCATTTTCAAACACCTCCAATAGTGACTTCGAGATTTGAGCTCAAACCTCTAGACGATATGGCGCAACGACAACTTCCTCTACACATTTCGAATCGAGTTCAGACGTACCAACGGTCACCTAGCATCGGGGCACCGGTAAGTGGTCCTTATGCAAGCTTTTTGTCTTCATTTAATGCTTTAGAGAGTCGGTTCATTTGCAGCGGTGCTATATGGCACCACTCAGAAGACAAACTGCGCTGCTTGGTGCTAAATAGTGCTATCGCGGTGTAGTTTGGAGTTTAGAAACTCTGCCATTGAGCTCGAGGTCGATGTGTGAATTTATAAAGTGTGACGTGGCGTTGCCAATTTTGTCCAAAGTGCACCGCTAGGAAGCAAACTGCACCGCGACAGTGCGATTTGGCTCTTTTCAGCCCTAGCATCGGAGTTTGATTTAAATCAAACTGCGACGCCATCATGGGTTGCACCACTGGGGAAGTTTTTTGAATGATTGATAAAGAATTTTTCAAAAAAATTAACATGATGACCTTCCTTGATGCAGGACAGGGCGAGGGAGCTCTACTCCTGAGAGCACAAGTCGTGGGACCTGGCTAACTATCTAAGGGACCTGAGCGACAGGGACCAGGACCGACTCCAGATTGCGGGGTTGTGGAACATTATGTACGCAGCGCTGATCCGTACTCACTTAGGGATGTTGTCAGTGCTAGCAGAGAGATGGCATAGCAAGACATCTTCATTTCATCTTCCCACTGGTGAGGCCACCGTCACTCTAGAGGATGTTTGGTGCATTCTATGATTGCCTGTTCACAATCACCAAACGATCTTTGATATGGACGAGGGATGCGAGGCTTGCTTCTGAGTCCTTGCCACATATGAGATTATCTTCTGTGAGGGGCAGATAGAGCTTGAGTGCCACTGGATCTTGGCACCTCCCTACCACTGGGTGGTTGAAGCCATTATTTTAGGCCTTGTTGCCCCTGACAGGCGAGGGAGATACTTCAATCCTGGTTGGGGATACTGTTGGGAGCAGATGGTCTGAGATAGGCCAGTTCATTTTGCATGGGGGCCTGTCCTTCTTGCTTCACTATATAGAGACCTCCATGAGTATGTTTACATGGATGGGAGAGCACTGGGAGTAGGGGTGACCCTACTTCACATCTGAGCATGGGAGCACATTTCTGTGCTACGTCCATGTGTTGTTCTAGTTCTAATGGGGGAAGATGATCCCCTTGTAGCACGATATAGAGGTGGTGTGTCGTTCACTCACACCGGGGAGAACAGGATCCCCTACTGGAGGAGGGTTCTAGATGAGATGCAGGTGTTTACCTGGTGCCCATACCTTGGTCGACCTGATGGGCCGAAGATGCTAACCAGATGTTCTTCTATTGCCAAGATCATTTCATGCAGGGGCGGGAGCATACCATGCTCGAGAGGTACCTACCAGGGCGTGTGCAGTGTCAGTTTGGGGAGCTGCAGGATCGTCCCGATAACGATTATGTAGCTGTCTTCACCCGCACCATGACACAGATCTCATGGGGGCGGTATATTCCTACCTTAGAGGCAGTAGACAATTTCAGATAGCTGGTAGCCCAGACATGGGCCTATGATCAGGATTTAGTAGATCCAGGCACCACCCAGGCCTACAGAGATTGGTTTCGACCTCCACTTCAGCTGACGATTCCAGGTGCAGTCCCAGATGTGTAGAGAGTCAGAGGCAGAGGGGGAGGATGAGGACAGAGAGCCGAGATTCGATAGGATCCACCACTTGTACCTCCAGTCCAGCCAGATCAGGGAGATGTGCTTATGCAGGATTAGCAGCAGGAGCCACCACGAGACGAGGATCATCCTTGGGTGCAGCCACAGGTGCGGCCACAAGTGCAGCCAGCAGGACAGGCAGATGCATGAGACATTTTGATTGTACAGATGCAGGCCTAGGTCCAGGCCCTGACAGCTGAGAGAGACTAGGCGAGAGCTGAGAGGGATTAGGCGATCTAGCAGAGACAGGTCGTAGAGCTGCAGGTGGCCATAGAGCTAGGCCAGAGATAGTAGATAAAGAGTATGATAGCCTCCTCCTCCCAGGGTACAGTGCTAGTTCACTCCTATAGGGATGTCGTCTAAGAGGCAGAGTATTACTGACGGGCCTATCATGATGTCGTACCTAGAGCAGAGTGGGTCCTAGAGTACTCAGAGTGAGCTAGCCACAGACTAGCAAAGGGTCATGGTGACAGGGGCGAGGGTAGAATTCACAGAGACCGAGCCTGATCGAGATGTTGTGATACTCTTTGTGCCTTATGGGCTCATTTTTGATAGCCCAATGGGCCTTTTGTACTGATTGACATATATGTATAGTGATCCGATTTATTCCTTGTACTATGACAGTTGATGATATATATATGAGCCGATTTTGATGTGATGCAATGTGTTTTATGTATGTATGGTTCTACTTCTATATGTTATGGATGCATTTATTTCTAATGATGTTTATGCATTATGATTATGACTAACAAATATATATTATGTTACCCTATGATATGCAAATGTGATGTGCAATGATGTTATCTATATGATGATCTATTTATGATAATACAAATGAGATTTCAATATGTGATATGGATTTTAATATGATCTATGATGTTCCTGATATGTGACCTATATTTGTTTATGGATGCATATATACTTTGCTTATAATAAATTTTGTACGTTTATGCCTATGTGGAATGAATTATGCAATGAATGTTTAAGATGTTTTTTTATGAGATGATATGGATGATGTAATGTGAATGTAATGGTCGTGATATGATGCAAATGGGATGGTTTTAATGCAAATGAGATGGTTCTATGAGATGCTTAGAATAACAAATGTTATTATCCTAATGATGTTGTAATGTGTGCGATGCAAAGTGATATGAGAATGCGTAATGTAATATGAATGTAATGTGATGAAATGATGTCATGATGCTATGTGGGCATGTATGCAAATGAATTAAATGCTTATATACTTATTATGTATGATTATGCAAAAATGATTATGAAATGCTTCTATAAATGTTATGTGATGATTTGGATGTAATGTAATGGATGAAATGAAATGAAATGGATGCATCTATTTTTTGAAAAATGCTTATGATGACATGCTTTAATGATGATGGAAATGCAATCCATATATGATATGTTTATGCAATATGCTAATGATTTGTGGATGCAGAGTCAATGACGATGATGATGATGATGATGAACTATCATAGTACCTTGTTAGTGCGGTTAGCCAGGAAAGAAGGAGTCATTTCAACAAGACTCAAGATGATGTAAATGCAAATGATGATGATGATGATGATGGTGATTACTTTCTGAGGAATTGGGATTTTCAAAGGGCCAAATTTTCTTATGTTTGATAACACACATGGTACGATGCATCAAAGTATATAAAAAACCAGGATGGCGTTGTACCTAGTGAGATGGACTTTGACTTGACAAGCAGATAGGAGAATCCTTGTTCACACCTGACATACGGAAACCTTGCTAGGATGCATTTTAGAAGTTTCGAACATCTCAGACCAAAACAGGGAAAGGTAAACCTAACCATGCAATAGTCAACAAGTTGTCCTAGGCCTCCTCCATACATACCTAACAAAGCAAGTATTCGCCGAGGTTATATTACAAGAATGTCCAACAAGCATAGCAGACAAAAGATAATGATCATTGCCCCATTCCTATTTCTCTAAATCCTTCGTTTGGATATCATTGAGAGATCCTCAGAATGAGCGCAAATAAGATAAGTCTAAAGATAAAGACAAAGTAAACAAACAAGTTGATGTTCTTCAATACCGCTAACCAAAGGAGGATGTGTTTTTCAGGATAAGAACCAAAACTATTGCCAAAAGATAACGTCCATTGTAGGAAGGATACATCCTAGGACATGTTAATGGATGGTGGCATGTCATTTCGTTTATCCAAAACGTTCTTTCTGATAAGTAATGCCCATTGTAGGAAGGATTCATCCTAGGAAATGCCATTATTAGATGATTGATATGGGACTGTTTGGATGATGGACTATCGACACAAAAAATTGACCAACTTGCTTACGTACTGATTTAAACCTGAGACTTGACGTTTTGAGTTTTCACTTTCAACCTGCTAGGCTTGTTTCCAACTATTTCACCAAAGGTTGAGGATGATTATTAGTTTATTATGAGTGGTGTTATTGCGGGTGCAAGCGAGATGAGATGGATGGATTTTTTTTTTTTTAAAAATTTGCAATGTTTTGAGGCTGTTTTTGGTATTTTTCAAGGTTTTTTCAAATGTTTTGTTTTTCTATTTTCCAATGTTTTGGGGTTTTATGATATTTTGACCAAGAGACTAACTTAAAGACCTATCCTAGGGGCCTCGGGGGCTCATCAACAGATTAGCCTTGCCAACGTTATACACATAGAGACCACGTAGTTCAACTGACGACTCGACTGATTTACAAATGAAGATATACACGATGAACTATCAGTTTATTATGATAGACTCCTAAAGGACTAACCTAAGTGTCTCGGGAGATGATCAAAGATCAACCTTGCTTATGTTCAAGCTCAGAGACGACATAGTTCGACAAGACGACCTTGTTTTTTTTTATTTTTGATGATTTTTTGACCTATTTTTGGATTTTGATATGTTTTGATGTTTTTGGATTTTGTGCTTTTTCGATGTTTTTGGATTTTCTGATTTTTTGATGTTTTTTGGATTTTTGGATTTTTGGATGTTTTTGGATTTTTTGATTTGAGGACTTTAAGAATATACACGAATCTGATCCAATGAGAACATGCCCCCAATGTGATGTAATAGACTACTTTGATAAAGGCAGGACAAATTGACCTTGAGGATGGGCCGAGTAGCACTAGGAGGGATCATGATACGAAAATAGGACCAAACTATGGTGTAGATGCGAGTGGATGAGTGATGGATGGAGACCCAAATGCGATGGATGATGGAAATGTAATAGATGAATGATGCAGAACAAGCCGTAAAGATCCTGGTGGATGGAAAGTGCTTATTTACGCAAGGTGCCTATTTGCTAGTTTTTCACCAAGGTACTTGTCCAAAGTGCCACCAAAGTGGTTTTCACTAGAGGACGATTTTTCTCTTTACTATTTTTGATCATTTTTCTGATTTTTTTGGATTTTTTTCTTTTTTGATTTTTTTGTTGTCACTAAGATGCCTGTTTGCCAGGTTTTGCCGAAGCAACCATTTTTTCAGGACATTTTCGATTTTTGGATTTTTGGTTCTATACCTTGAAAGATTTAGGCATAAAATTTTTTGAGATGGGAGCTATTCATGGGCTCCTGCAGAGGTTCCCCTTCGGGTGTTGATAACTGATATTCCCTTGATTTGTAACTTGCTATGATGACGAACAGTCCCAGCCAATTAGGTTCAAACTTGCCTTTGCTGCTTGGGTTTGGGACATTCTTCTGATTCTCTTTTAAGACCAATTCTCCAACTTGGAACGTCCTGCTTCTGATTTTCTTATTGTAGCTCCGTTTGAGTCCATTCTGATAGACTTGCAAATGATTCAAAGCATCTATACGTCACTCATCCAATAGCTCCAACTCATTTAGTCTTGAAACCCAGTAGTCTTCATCCGTGATGAGGTTTATAGTGATATCCTAAGGGATGGGAGCTCGATCTCAATGGGGAGTACAACTTCTGATTTGTAGACCAAGGAGAAGGGGGTGGTGCCAGTGGGTGTGTGGATGTTGGTTCGATAAGCCCAGAGGGTGGGATTAAGCTGCAGATGCCAGTCACGACCTACGTCATTGACTATTTTCTTGAGGATTTTCAGAATGGTTTTGTTTGTAGCTTCTGCTTGGCCATTGCCTTGGGGATAGTACGGGGTGGAGAAGCGATGTTGGATTTTGAATTTCTTGCACAAATCGCAGACATCCTGATTCTTGAATGGTGTCCCATTATCTGAGATAATGGCTTGTGGGACATCGTAGCGGCATATGAGATAGTTCAGAATGAACTTTGAAATCTGCTTCCTAATTATATATGTCATGGGTATAGCTTCCACCCACTTAGTAAAGTACTTAGTTGTGGTTATGATGAATTTGTGGCCATTGGATGAGGTGGGTGTGATTTTCCCAATGAGATCGAGGCCCCACTGTGAAAAGAGCCATGGTGTGACAATAGGATGAAGCTCTTGAGCTAGAGCATGTATGAGATCCCCATGCTGCTAACATTGTATACATTTTCTAGCGTGATCATGTGCTTCTCGTTCCATTGTGGGCCAGTAATACCCCATCCTCAGCAGTTTCTTGGCTATGGTCATTCCACTCGAGTGTGAACCACAGATACCATTGTGTACCTCAGTTAGAGCGGTTAATGCCTCCTCAACATTTAAGAAATGAAGTAAGGTACCTTCTATGCTCCTATGGTATAGGGTATCACCTAGGATAACAAATTTTGATGCCTTTTTGACAAAGGTTTGTTTTAGGTTTGAAGGTAGGTCGGTGAGTATGACTCCTATTCGAAGGTATGTGTAGATGTCATGATACCAAGGATTTCTAGGACCAACGATTTCACACACATATTCTGATTTGGGTACCTCAAATGCGGGAATGAGAAGCTTCTCAATCAAGAATTCATATTTTGGAACATTGTGAGGTATGTCTAATAAGGACCCAATTGTTGCCATGGCATCTGCTGCTCTGTTGTTGGTTCTAGGAATTTTCTCAAATGTTATTTCGATGAAGGATTCTTTTAGAGTCTCCACCAATTTCTTGTATGGAGTGAGCTTGTCGTCCTTGGTCTGATATTCATCATTGACTTGATTTATGATCAATTGAGAGTCTCCGTAGACTTTGAGGGCTATGATGTTCCATTGCACGACTATCCTGAGACCTATAGTCAAAGCCTCATATTTTGCAATGTTGTTAGTGCTGGGAAATGCTAGTTTGTATGACCTTGGTATGCAATCCCCTTGTGGGGTGATGAAGAAGACACCAGCTTCTGATCCATGTTGTGTGTATGAACCATCAAAGTATAGTTTCCAATGGTTAGCTACGTTGAGATTAAAAATGGATTCATCTAGAAACTCTAAGACAAGAGGATTCTCATAATAGATAGGTGCTTCTGCTAGTTGGTCTACGATGGCTTGTCCCTTGATTGCTTTCCGCTCGACATACTCAATGTCGTACTCTGACAATATCATCACCCATTTTTCCATTCTTCATATGAGCATTGCCTTAGATACTTGAGAGGATCAATTTTGGCGATGAGCTTTATCTTGTGTGCCAACATGTAATGTCTGAATTTTTGAGATGAAAACACTACTATGAGGCATGCTTTCTCAATGAATGAATAGTTTAACTCATGCCCAACCATTGTCCTACTGATATAATAGATGGCCCTTTCCATTCCGTTTTCATCATGCTAAGCTAGGAGAGCTCCAAGGGCTGTTGCTATTGCTGATACGTATAAGATCAATGGTTTCTTTGGGATGGGTGGCATTAAGACTGGTGGTGTCAGTAGATATTCCTTGATTTTGTTGAATGCCTCTTCACACTTGGTATCCCATTTGTACGCTACTCCCTTGTGGAGTAGGTGAGAGTATGGGTTTTTTTTGTCCGTCAGTTGTGCTATAAATCGTCAGATGGATTGAAGTTTGCCTTGGAGGCCTCTCAATTGTTTTTATGTTTTTGGTGCTTCCATTTCGAGGATTTCTTTTACTTTTGCTGGATCCACCTCGATACCCCTCATTGATACTATATATCCTAGAAATTTACTTGATTGTACGTCGAAGACACACTTCTTGGGATTTAGTCTGACTTTGTATTCCTCCAGTCTGTCAAAGATGGCACTTAGGGTTGCTATGTGATCTTTTCTTTTTCTGGACTTAGCTAGAATGTTGTCAACATAGTCTTCAACCGTCTTATGAATCATATCATGGAATATCAATGTCATAGCCCTTTGATATGTTTCTCTTGTGTTCTTTAGGCCAAATGGTATCATGTTCGAGCAGTAAGTCCCCCATGGACAAGTGAAAGTTGTCTTATGTTGGTCCTCCTTAGCTATCATGATCTGATTGTACCCTGAGAATTCATCCATTAGTGACAAAATTTCATGTCCCGCTGTCATGCCTACTATCATGTTGATGTTGGGAAGTAGGAAATCATCCTTTGGACATGCCTTGTTCAAATCTCTAAAGTCTGTGTAGATTCTGATATTTTCGTTGGGTTTTGAAACAGGTACCAAATTTGACACCCATTCTGGATAATCGATTGGTCAGATGAATTCGACATCTAACAACTTTTTAAGCTCCATTTTAACCAATAAGGCAATCTGAGGGTGCATTTTTTGAAGCTTTTGTTTGACCGGCTTTGCTTCTAGATACACTGCTAAGTGATGAACCACAGTCTCTGGATCAAGCCCTTGCATGTTAGCATAACTCCATGCAAAGTTTATTTGTCTTTCCCTTAGGAATGCCGCTAGGAGCTCTTGCTCTTCTGATAGTAGTGATTTTGCATAAAATGTGATATGCAGGATCTCCTTTGTTCCTAGGTTGAGGGGATTGCATTTTTCAGCCAAGATTGTTGACTTCTCCTAATGAATAAATCTTAAAGGAAGATTGAATCCCCCATCCTCGGGCACCTCAGAGAGGTTTTCACCATTGGATGCGTCCTTTCTTTTTAATTTTTTCTTTTCAAAGAGTGCCACAGTGTGGTTTTCACTTAAGGACTTGGATATGATTCTTAGTTTCTCACTTTTGCGACTGAAGGATTCGATCGCTTCCCCATAATAGGCATGTGTGTCCAACTCCATTATAAACCATGCTTTGTGATCCCCATCTGGAATGTTGTCCCACAATCCCATGAATTCTGAGAGTGCCTCATCGTTTTTGAATCTATCGAGAATCAGTGGTCCTTGTTGGTCATAATCGATGAGTTGGGGATATACTAGGTGGATCTCATGATTTTGATGGTCTATTTCAAAGGAAAGGGTGATAATCATGCAAAGAGTAGTATCTTCAAATAGCCTAGGTAGATTGGATGTGGGGTCATCATCATCGCTACTACTATAGACATCGGTTATATCAAAGGTATAGTTGTCTAGAACACGACCTGTGGATACTAGTAATCGTAGTTTTGCTATAGTTGGCTGACAAGGTTTATTAACTGCTCTAACCGGAGGACTTCAACCACGTATGGTTATACTCAGATGGGTACATCCAAGGCCAAGATTTGTTATTGGTCGCAGCTCTAGCATGATAGGTATTATGAGCCCATTGTCATTTTTTCCAAGTCTTTGGTTTCTGTTGTAGCCCATTGCGAGCATCATTTGCAGACCCTTTCTTCTATAATCCATTGGTAATTCAGGTGTTGGTCTTTCATCTTGATATAGCATATGTGATAGATCTACCTCAATAACCTCTTGGCTAAGGTCTCCCCAGCTTGTGAATTTGGGATAGTCTTCAGGAGACGTTTGTGATGTGGAAGCTTGATTTTCTTGTGGACGACCCCGTGATCTAGGAGATTGTAGTAACTCTCCTACCAAAAAAGAATTGTTAGGGAGCTTGTAGCTTCCACAACCGTCATCCTGGATGATGAGCTTGATTTCAGAGATGTGGGAATGGTGGGAGTGGCGGGTGTCTTTGTCACAGAAGTGGATGCAAGGGTGGCGGGATCGATGTATTGTGTGGATGGGCCCTCATCATTTTTTGGTACTTGGGGGATTTTGTAATACTTTGTTTCAAGATTTTTGCAATACGAGAAAGGTACATGATCTCCATGGATGGTAATTTCTTGTCCATTATGTGTAAATTTTACACATTGGTGGAAGGTTGATGCTATTGCTTTCATCGCATGGATCCATGGACATCCTAAGAGGATATTATATGGCAAGTCAAGGTCCAAGACCTGACAAGTGGTTTCCATGATGGTGGGTCCTACTTGAATAGGGAGTTTGATTGTGCCCTGAGACACTCTTTCTTGGTCATCATATGCTCTTATTGTGATACCCTTCCCTTTGTCAATAGAATCTTCTGATATTTTCAACTGCTTGATGAGGCTGAGAGAACAGATATTCAAACCCGCACCTCCATCCACCAAGACCCTTTTGACTTTGCTCTTATGTACTATGGCTTCCAAGTGAAGTGCACGGTTGTGAGATGGTTGGGCGGGGAAATCCTGGTCAGAGAATGTAAGAAGATTAGGCGTAATGATATTTCCAACCATAGCTTGGAATTGGTCTGCATCAAGGTCTGCAGGAACAGTGGATGAGGCCAACGCTTCTTCAAGAATTTTCCTATGGGCTGATGAGATTTTTAGCAACTCCATGATGGAGATTTGTGTTGGCATTCTCTTGAGTTGATCTAGGACATTGTAGCCATTAGGAATAGGTCTAGATGTGGGGACTTTGTTTGGTTGGGATGATCCTGCGATGGTCGCTTTTCTGCCTCTTGTGGTGACTCCACAATCTTCGACATAGGCACCTTTGATAGTAATGACCATGTAGTCTTGATTTAGGGAGGTGACGACTGTTTCATATACATGATTTATGTTTGAGTGGGTTCCTTTCCCTTTATCATTTTTATTCCCTTTGTTGGCATGATTCGACATCTGATTTGTATATATCTTAAGATCTTGATTTCCTGTAGGTTGTTCCACGTTTATGATTCTTTTGTCGATGAGATCTTGGATGATGCTTTTCAATCTCATGCAATTGTTTGTGGTATGGCCTTTGATTTTATGGAATTCGCAAAGTTGATTCTCGTTATACCAAGGAGGTTTGACATCTAGTTCTTGGTAATTCTCAAATGCAGGTGCTCTGATGAGTTTTTCATCTATCAAATTTTTCATTATGTTCTCAAGTGGTTCCCCCAAAGTGGTGTACTTTCACTTGGGATAACTCCTGCGTTGGGGTGGTCCTCTTTGCTCATTGAGATTATTGATTATTTGATTGTTGTTGTGCGGTTGGTATGTTGTGTGATGAGTGTTTTGGTGTTGTGTTTGGATTTGTGGTGTGGGTGTATTTTGGCGAGGAGCACTAATGACCACCTTGGCATCGACGACACAATCATTAGTAATGTTTTTGTTCCTTTCCCACGTGTGAGGTTTATCATTGTAATTGGATGGTGGGCGGTTATTTTTCTATTCGTGGTATGATGTTGATTCTGCGGGTTGAGTTACAAGGGCTCTTTCGATGCTGAGCGCCTTGGGGATCAATTGTTCATATGTAGTAATGCTCCGAACCTTGAGATGGAATGCTAAACGACCTTCAAGGTTGGCTATGATGGTGCAAACTTGTTGTTCTTCTGGCATTGTCCACTTGCTCCGATTGGCCTTGGATCGCCATCGTTGTAGGAATGAAGCGAAAGATTCACCCTTTACTTTTTTCAGAGTTGAGAGTTCTTCTAGACTGACATCCATTATAATGTTGCATGCGTAGTTCTTAATGAATGTGTCTATAATTTCTTGAAATGTTCTAATGCCTGAAGGTAGGCAAGAAAACCATTCCATAGCATGGCCTGCCAAGCTCCTAGGAAATAGCTACATCAGATAAGTATCGTCATATGCGACTTCCATACAATGAACCTGGAATTCCCTGATGTGATCTTTAGGGTTTCCCGTCCCTCGATATTTGTCAAATTTTGGGATCTCAAATCCCTTGGGAAATGGTTTCATCTCTAGGCTCCTATCAAATGGATAGGGACACAAGTTGCTTGGTGTTTTCGTTGTTCGCCCTGATTGAAGATCAAGCACTTGTTGCGAGAGCAACCTAAGTTGTGCCATCACATCATTTTGGGGATCAGGGGGTGGGATGAAAGTGTTTTGGGGTATTTCAATCATAGGTTGGATGGATGTGTTGCTCAATGTGTTATTTGATGGTATTTGTATGTTCTATCGAGCGAGGTAGGCTTCCACCTGCTTTTGTATGAACAACGCTTGTTGTTGATCTTGTTGTTGTTGTGCTAAGATTTGTGCTTGTTGTTGCGCTTGTTGCTGTTCCAACAATGCTTGTTGTTGTGATTGTTGTTGTTCCAACAACGTTTGTTGTTGGGCTGCCAATTTTGTTGCTTCTTGTTGTTCTTGATATTGCTTTATTGCTTGTTGATATGCTTGCAATTGCGCTGCTTATCTTTTTGCAAGGAGTTGTGCTTGATATTGGGCTTGTTGTGCCTGATATTGAGCTTGCGCTTGTGCGGCTTGTGCTTGCGCTTCTTGTTGTTGCAATAGGAGTTGTGCTTGAGCTGCCTTTTGTGCTTGCAATGCTTGTGTGGCTTGTTGTTTTTGTTGCAATAAAGCTTGGGCTTGTGTGACTTGTTGCACTTGTAATGCGGCTTGTACAGCTTGGGCAGCTTGTGTAGCTTGAGTAGCTTGCTGAGCAGCTAGTTGTATGGCCTTTTGTTTCTGAACTTGTTGGTATCCTCTTTGGAAATTAGCTTGCAATGCTGCATTGTATTGGCTTGATGTGGTGGAAGTTGGTGGTGGTGGGGGTGGAGGTGGATTTGGAATGGCGTTTGTGGTAGTGGTGAGCGATGATGTCATGTTGATTATTTAATTGGTGGATGGTGTGGTGGTTTGAGTGATAAGTGGCACTGTTGATGTGATTGGCCCTTGAGAGACCATGCTTTGTGATGTTAAGGGGGTGTTTGATGATGTTGCAATTGCTTGTGCATTTGTTGTCTGTTGTTACAATGTCAACAACAAATTTTGGGCGTTTGGTATAATTATTTGGTTGATATTTGGAATGTTGTTTTGATCGATATTTGGAAAAGGGGGAAGCCCTAAGCCAAGAAGTGGTGTGGATGATAATGGCAATGGTGGGAGGGGTGGAAATGTAAGAGGTGTAAGTTGTTGTGAAAATGTTGTGGTGCCGAAAATACCCCCAGGTCCGAACATGTCTCCTTCCTCTTGCGAATTTGTGAGGAGAGGTGTTTGAGGTGTCACGTGAAAGAATGATGATGATGGATCATGATGGAAGGTGAGAGGAACATTTTTGTGTGATGGATTTTGGGGTATGTTTTGTTCCAATGTGGTGTTTGCGTCCAAGTTTTGGTAATTAACAAGGGGGTGTGTTTTGATAGCATTGGAAAATGCATTTCCCTTATTAACATTAGGTTGGGTTGGAGCCACATATGTCATGATTTGCAGAATGTTTTGCGTGATGTTTTGGGATGGGGGTGTAGATGAAATGGGAATGGTGGATGAGATTGGAGGAAAAGATGTTTCCACTATATAGTACTCACATCAAAATCCGAAGGTAACTTGGCCCCTTGTTTTGCTAACTCAAGCATGTATAACAAAGGGTTAAGCCTCATCATGATGTTGATGATTTTATGGCTCTCTAGATTTTGGAGCATTTCAGTCATTTCTTCATGATACATTCTAAAGGTAAGGTCCTCTCCTTGGTTTTCTTCTTGCAGATTTTGCGATGATGAGATGGCCAAAGGATTACTTGATTCGGTGGGATTCATTTCTACGTTTGTTTGGCTAAGATCACTTGAAGCAGGTGTTTCTTTGTTGGCTTCCATACTCTTCTTGTATTGAGATCTAGTTAGAACCATAAAACGAGGATCAATTTTCAAGAATAGGAGAGATGAACCTCTTGATTCTTTTGAATTGATCTTTACTTTATGTCTCTAAGGAGAAATTTTTAGGATATCTTAAGGATCAAGAGATGATATGGTGATGATGTAAGGGATGGATGATGTGGATGTTATGGTCTTTTGATCAATCTTGGTGGGAGATGCTAGGCTTTATGGACTTTCGGATATGTTTCGGATTTTTTATTTTGATTTTCCTTTTGAGTTTGTCCTTGATCTTCATTGGTTTTGATTATTTTGATTTTGAACAAAAAGACCCTAAGATGTTGGATGATGATCTAAGGGATAAATTTGTTCAAGGGATGATGATTTGAATATGTTTAGGGAGAAGGATGCATCTACCCACACCTATTCAAACAAGATGATAATTTAGCTAAGCATGCAAAGAAGGATGCATCTATGTATACCAAGCTAAACAAGATGATTTTTGATGACTTTGACTAAGCATATGCAAAAGGATGCATCTACACATACCTAGCCAAAGGTGATTTTGATAAATTTTTCAAGGATTTAGTCTCAAGGATTTTGATGATTTTGATTTTTCCACAAAGCCTAGCATTTAGGGATGATTTCAAGATTTTCCAAAAGGTGATGGTGAGATGGTGATTTTTTTGAAGGATGGATGAGAAGATTTTTGGTTTGCTTTGACCCCTAGAGGAACCCTAAAAAAAGACACTTTGTTTGCCTAGACCTAGGTATTGAAGAACATGCAAATGCTTCGTAGAGACCTTTATAAGTAAAGAATGACTCAATTTGGACCTAAATTTTCAACCAATGATTTTCGTTTTGGATTTTTTCAAGAATTGTGGGGCTTCAATACATATGAAACTTTATTTTGTTTAGCTTTGCTTAATCGCTTCGTTTTACCAAAAACACTTTCTTTGATTAAGTTTTCAAACTAAGATGTCCAATGTCTTAGTTTCTTCAAACCCCACAAGATATGTTGTGTGGAAATTCAATGAACTTAAGACAAGGGTTTTCCTATCATTTACTTAAGGAAACAAATCAAGATGTAATCCAATGTTTAGAAACCTCTAAGGACGTGAATCCCAAGGGAAAGCAATAACATATGGATTGAGTCAATTGTATTTGTCTCCAAAAGGGTTTGAAATTTGGATGATGTTAAGTGTTTGTTTTTGAGACATTTTTGATCAAACAATGCATTTTGTAACCCAAGAATAAGTACAATCCTATGGATGTGTAAGACAATATTTGTTGGATTCCCACTTGGACAAGTCCAGCTACACTTATCTCTAGCGAATGGTTAGATGCTTGACCCCACTGGCTCCCCTCCACGACACTCACTTATACACGGCAGCCAAGCATCAACACCCATGAAACTCCCATGGCATGTTTTCCATTTCTACTAGAAGACCGTAAAAGAGTGGGGTGACTTTAGAATGACTGTTCTTGCACCAACAAATAGATTAAAGGATTTTGGAAAATTCTAGCACATGGGTTTTAATAAGGACTTTCCATTTGTGGAGATTGACCCATACAACAAGAGTCCCCTTTTAGATCCATCTTGTCAGAATCAACAGTGTGATATTGGCGTTTCTTCCAATACCCACATTTATATCCTAGTTGGAAATACTCTTGGCTTTAGAGTGTTACCGGTTGAGTCGTTCCCTTGGGTGAGTACTTTTTCCCCAAGTCAGGCCCTCTAGGATAAACAAAAGCGAATGAAGAAAATATTCGTAACTCGATCAATCCTTGTTGGCAACAAGGAGAGAGAATATATGCAACAATGCCCTCACTCACACTCGCACAAGATGTTGTTCAATTTTAAACCCAAATCGAAGTGTGGAGGTGATTGCTTTGTCTCAACCTAAAATCATGAAAAAGGCCTTTTGATTCTCAAGATTGCTATAAAGCGAGAGAGAAGCACATACATCCTTTTTCAATGAGGTTAGTTCAAGTAAGCCTTCACAAAAAACAAAATTGCACTTGTTCTTTTTAAATCCCCAAAAAAAATGTGAGTTCATTTTAAGCACCAAATGACAAATGAGAGACACTTTGTTCAATTGTTAATCCAATAAACCAAATCAAGTAAGTTGTGATCCTAAAGTTTGTTTTAAACCTTTGCAAAAAATTGGAAAGATTATTTTAAAACCCAAACGAAAATTAGTGTCCTAAGAAAGAGGAGATAACAAATTCTTAAAGAAGTGTTAAACAAACACTAAAGTGTTTAAAAACACTTTGATTTCGTAAGACATTGTCCTCATGCTCCTCCTTCCTTTTTTTTCGATTTCTAACCTACAAGGAAGAAAAACCAATCAGATTCTGGAAAAACATAGAGACAAAAAAGCAGAAAACAGAGAACAAATTAATCATCAATCAAATAACACGTGTTAAAAATTAAATTTCCCCTTTTACTCCCTTCCAACATCGCAACTCGCAACTACGTCATAGTTTGATTTCCTAGCGGTGCTCTCACAGCACCGCTTGCCAGTCAGCATCGCTCTGTGTTGGGACAAAGAGCTCAACTGCATCGCACTTTTCGTCTAGCATTGCAGTTTCCTTCCAGCGTCGCAGTTTGATAAATTTTTGAAAATTCCTGCAAGTCAACGAGTCCAGCGACGGAGTTAGAAATTCAAATATTTTGGCGGGACAAGACCAGCATCACGGTTTTGATTTTAAGCGGTGCCATATAGCGACGATGAGCTCCCAGCGTTGGAATTTTTTGTGTGTGAAGAAAAACACAGAAATTTTGAAAAAAACTGATTGAAAGTGAGATGCTGCCCTCCTTCTAGCACCAAATGTGTGAACCCCAACCTTGGTACCTGCAAAACAACAAGAATAAACAAGTTAGACAAGAGATTGCAAGCCAAAACAAGGATTCCCCATGAAATCCATTTACAAACTCAAAGTAGGAAAGAAAATAATGAAAAGCATAATGAAAAGAACAAAATAGATTGAATCCTAATTTACAATGATAATGGATGAAATTTGAGAGATATTTGAGCATGGTAACTTTACATGAATTGTGGATGATCAAATGAGGATATGAGCTCTTTATTTATAGAATTCTAAGATGGATGAATGTCCAAATTTGAGCAATGTGGGACTAACACTCATCCAATGGCAAGATGCCACTTGTCAAGCTATGAATGGATGAAGGATGTGCAAGATTTGGGGATTGTGCCAATAAATGCATAATTTTGAATTTCAAATTTGTTGAAATGACATGTAAGAGGGAAGGGAAAATGCAATAAATGCCACTTGGCTCAAAAGAACATGTAAGATGAATTTATTGCCTTGTTGGATGTACATGTTGACTTGGAATTTTTGAATTCAAATTGAGAGAATATTCCAAAAGATTCCTTGTGAGGAAAATAGAGATTTAATAAATGAATTAAATGTATTTTCATGTGCAACTTGCATTATCTAGAGGATGGGACATGAGATGAGATTAAATTAATCAAGGGTTAATTAATTTAATGAGAGAGGTTAGATGATGTGACCTATTTGACTCAAATTTATGGGTTTATTTAAATCAAATAAGAGAGGAATATGATAAGAGGCTAATTAAATAAAGATTTTGATTTATTTAATTAAACGAGCTGGTGTTAGGTTAAATTAAATAAGGTTTTAATTTATTTAATTTAATGGATAGACTTTAGAGATTTAATCAAATAAATTGATTATTTAATTAGATTAGATGGATTGATTTAATTAATAGAAGGGATTGACTTAATTAGATAAAATGATTTATTCAATTAAGAGAGGAATATTGATGAATTTAATCAGATAAGGAGATTTGATTAAATGGTTAGACTGAGGGATGATTTAGGAAGAAACAATGTTAGTAGGTTAGGATCAGATACACAATGTCAATCAGTATATTTTACATGTCTACAATAGGTATGGTATATTGAGTCTTCACTAGTTTCCAGACATCATATCTAAGGTAAACCATATAGCCTTCCATCTTTGTCTTCCATAATGCATAGTCTATGCCATCAAACATAGGGATCTCCTTCTTGTTCACCATCCTAGATCTACCTCAAGTAGTTAAGCTCTTTTATAGGGAACCTTGCTCTAGAACCAAGTATTGAATGAACAAGACAACTGAGGGGGGGTGTGAATCAATTGTATCTTATCAAAACATAAAAACCCTCATTAACATTCAGATCCATAGGCATTCATTAAACCCTTAATCTATTATGAAGATTTAAGAAGAAGAGAAAATAAAAGAAACTAAAATAAATTTAACACCATGAACAAGAGTACACTAGATTTACATAGAAAACCCAAGGAGGGAAAATCCGTGATGAATATTAGCTCACAATATAAGATTGTAAAACTGGTTACAAAGGCTCACTACCAGAAGGGGCACATTTCCCTAAAAGGCTCATAGCCAAGGATCACTATCGAAATAGAAAAAGAAGATAGAGAAGAAATGTTACATAGAGAACATGATCTCAATACAATAGAGATTCCACCACAATAACTCCAACACCTTCATAGTCTATTTGAATGATTGCAGAAACCTTTTGCTCACTGCATCTGATAATCCAACACTTGAAAACTTGTATTTCTCTACTCAATTTCATACTTTACAACTCTAAAATTCACATCATTCACATCAAAAACTTCACATTTTCATCTATCTTGGCCTCCTTCAACAATTCAACTCATACTTAAACCATCCTCAACCTTGAAGCCCTTTCCAAGGTTGACAATACACATGAAACATGCAAATTCAAATTAGGTCAGTGCCAAAACACTTCCATGGTAGATAGAAGTGAATGTGGACCACATCAAAACTTAATTGAGATCCAAATCAACAATAGCACTTAACCATGTACGGTACCACAAACAATATTTATCCTTCACATGTAGTGTAAACACTAGGTCGATCGTTACCTGTGCAAACACCTTTAAAATTTTAAGTACATACTTCCTCAAACCCAAAGAAAACTTGTGAACCTCACACCATGCTTGAACATGATCTAGAATATTCCTCAAATATCCTGAAATCCAACAAAATCCTTCACAAAAAATTCCACCTAAAGAATGTACAAGCCCAATACACTCAAACTACTCTTCCATACAAGTATTACTTGAAAACTTATCTTCCAATGCACCAAACCTCAAATCCTCTTGAATGAGGTAAACTACCAACACCTTCGACACACCTTCAAATTTGAAAGAATTGAAGCATAACTACGGAGAAATGCAGAGAAAAAATATTTCTCCCATACACCACTGCAATGCACAATCACACACTGGTGAACACAACTTCTATTACACGATGATCGAGCATACCATCTTTTGAATATAACATCTCTGAACACCTCTTATCAAGATATCTGAATTGCATAGGAATATCTTCAACCTAGAAGAAAGTGGATCAAAACCAAAACAACTCTTTGTAACCCAGAACAACACTACAACACACTGCTTCCTCTTTTTATCAAATTTTATCAAAAGCACTTGTAAACCAAGCACCATAGACACATCTAGAACATCTTCATCACACACTTGAAAACCAAGCACCACTCATTTGACACTAATAATTATTGATTAATAATGAGTTTGACCACTCTAATTAACATAAAATTTGGTTCCAACATGATTCTCTTCAACCAAAGCTTCAAAATTGCACCCCAAAAGACCATCTGCTTGAAGGTACTCACTAGACTAATGGGAGTATCCATATCTCTTCACATAAATTTAGGAATCCCTTGAATTATGTATGTGAAAATTAGGACACACTAATTTCTAATAATACACTTGTGTGAAAAGGCACCCCATAGAGTGTACCAATATATCTTGATAAAAACTAACCGTATGTGTATCTAATTAGTGATGATGGTTTTCAACCTTCAAACATGCTCAACTTCAGTATTAAAATAAAAAAAACCACAAATTTAAATAATAGAATGAGCATATAACATTAGTGATTGTGGCTGGATTCCTTGATTTTTGAAAGGCATCTCCATGCCAAATTAATTAGTCATAATACCCATCAAATCAAGTTTGAATGTAGGTGTGGTACGAAAGGGAAACCACCACCTTTGGTCGAGAAGATGCTTAAAATAGTATTCCCTAAAATTTAGAAGGTTTCCTAGCATTTGTAGTGGCGTTCCAAAATAGAGATCACAGTAAATGTGAAAGCAGTCACAGATTCCCATGTTCCATCCAGAGGTGACAGTGAGCCAATGACACTTTTTTAGCTTTCCTTGGCCATGGACCTTCTTATGATTGTGCCAAAGTGACACGTGGAACTAGCGGGAAAGAGGTTCCTATTAGGAGCTTTCATATTTTCTCTTGTTGGCCTGCGAGTATTAAGGTAGCCAATAGCGTACCTTTACATGAATTGCAAGCTCAAAGTTTTCTTGAGCTTACACATGTATGACACATGGCATTTCTAGGTGATTTATCTTTTTTTCTTTCCTTTTGATACTTCCATTAGGTGAATATAATAGATTAATTATATAGTGGCATAAGATTTCCAAACCACTATTGGGGTCACATGAAAGCAATACATGTGATAATGATACACAAGCAGTTAAACAACCAATCACGCACCTCCCACAATATTCAAGCTTTAAAATGTTCCTAAGCTTGTGCCCATGTGATGCATGTCTTTGTCAGGTGTTGTTCTCAATAATTTTTCCTTTTGGTACATGTCTTGGAGGAGAACAATGCAAGTAATTATCACAAAGTTAGGCCATCATAAAGCCTTAGAAGGCCTAATCTGGGGTCTAAAAAAAATGACTTCTTCTTGGAACTTTTAATGCCAATTTACAAGGTTACACTCTTGTGGACAAAGATTTTGGCACCCTAATGCTCTCTAACACTTCTAGGGTTTTTCACCTAAAAGGAGAGAGATGGGCCAAAATGGGCAATGTCCCCACTCAAGATTAACAAAATATGGATGAAATATGTCTAAATGTAATGATCTAAATGCTGAAAATTGATGAAAGATATTGATTATTAATGCAAAACTAATGAAATGCACCTTGTTTGAAAACATAGTGATGTATTCAAAAATACCTAGAAATGAAGGTAAGTTGTAACAAAAAATGATAAAACCAAAGGTGTGCACCTATACGCTGAAAAAGGATGGAATGAGGGTTTGGAATCTTGAAAAACTTGATTTAGAAGCCAACTAGGACACTTGTGCCAATCTGGGTGACTTAGTCCCAGATCTGGAAAAATTGCTCCCAGAGACTATTTCAACCAAATGGGTATCCAAATCTATAGAAACCTCCAAAAAATAGGTTCAAAGGGACTAAGTCGCCATTGCTGGCGACTTAGTCCACTTCTAAATTTTTGAAAATTCGAAAGTGTAAACGAAAGCCCTCAGTCTGCACTTCGGTTCTTGACTGGTATCTAGTTCTGACACATTGATTTTCGGGCCTGAAGGTGACTTTTAGTGGATATTTTGGCTTTGAGAGCAAGGAGAGGTCTTCAACACCTTTGAAAACTATTCTTCAATGATCTTCAAACCTTCAAAGTACCTAAATCTATGAACACACAATGAAAGAGAAATAAATGTTGGATGTTAGGGCATGGGAGTTTTCCTTGGTCAAACCCCTTTTTAGGTAATTAAACCAAAATGAAGAAATAATGTAATGAAGCATGAAATAATAGAGTTATAGACTTTCCATGATGATAAATCTTGAATTTCTATAGCAATAGATGAATAATCTGTCCTTGAATGTTTGAAAAATATTATCTTGATGATCTAGAATGCTAAAACCCTAGCTTGCTTGACTTGAGAGAAGATGAATGATGAATGAAATGATTAGGTTATGGATTAGGGTTTAAAGGTTTATATTTATATGCAATTAACCTAATTTTCTCATTAATTTGATCCCTAAGGTTGACATGAAGGAAAAATAAACTTAAATTCTAATTTTTCCTGCCTGAACTTTGAAAAAAGCCCAAATGAGACTAAGTCGCCAAGATGGGTGACTTAGTCCCACATGGATGGGTCTAAGTCACCTAGATGGGTGGCTTGGTCCCATAGGGGCTCTTTTGTCAGCTGGATTGTTTGGGAATGAAGAAATTAGGCTTCTAGGTTGTTCTAGTCAAGTCTTTGATAAAAATAAGCCTTGGGATGCACAATATGGGACCATAAGGGCATATTAATGATGATGTAAAGAAAAATTAGGGCTATGGACATAAAGTTCGATGTGAAAGTGTAATTAAATACACTTTACAACATTAAAATGAGTTCCACATAGCCTAGAAAGGCACAACATCCAACGTGAATGTGTAAGACACATTACAACACTAGATTAGAATTAGGTTTAATTTACAAGCCTTCTATATTAATGTGAGAATGCAATTAAATACATTTTACAATAATGAATTAAGGGGAAAATAGGTCCATTAGTCTAGAAAAGTGTGGAAGTCTTTTACAACAATTTACAACACCTTTACAAGACATCAATAAATGCATTTGCAAGGGTCCAAGACCTAATGTGGATGTATTAAACACCTCAAAACACTAAATCAGGGCCTCATTAAGTCCAATTTATCATCAGTTATTCCCAAATCAAGCAAGGACAAAGGGATACTTTTTCCATGTCCACAATTAGCCCCCACTTTAGTGAGAGGATGAACCTACTTCAAACTCACACTAAAGTAGACATTCAAGAATGTGGATGGAAAAGGATGAAAGAGATCAAAGGAGGTTGCGCAAGCCCCCAGGATCTAATATCCTAAGTCAAACAAACATAAGTGCAAAAGGACACGCACAAGGGTGAATGATTTGCAACAAAACAAGATATGAGATCATGCAGTGGCAAGAACTAGAAAGAAGAGAAGAGCAAAAATAAAAAGGTGGATCAAGCTTCGACCATTTGTGCAACATGATGTGGATTAGATCTAGACTATTTTTCCAAAAATGCATACTCAATCTGAGGTAACATAACTCTTGGCTATCCATCAGGTGAGAAGCCCTAAAAGGTGAGACACATATGGCCGATATGTGCTCACACACACGCGAGTGGCTATGGGGAAAGTCATGCCTCAGAATGGGCTTCCTGCTCAACCATACCAAAGTTATACCTCCTGATAAATTTTATAAGGCACCACAAAAAAATGATCTTCGAGCTCCATGAGGCAAGCAAAGCTTCGTATGCTTAAAACTTATAGACATAGTGTAATATTTGTTCAAAGGGATTTTGCTTAGTTCATGCAAGATCTCATCTTAGGGAACATTGTGTGTAATGTTTCCAAGAGAGGAAAAGTGAAAATGGTATCATCTTGTTTCCAAGAGAGGACAAGTGCAGTGTCTCATCCCGGGAAACATTGTACTTAATGTTTCCAAGAGAGGAAATCATAAGAAAAAGAAAATCACACAATAAAATGTGAGTGTCAATGTATTCCACCACTTTAAAGCGGTTGCTAACACGATTATTGTGAGCAATAGCTTTAAAGTAGAAGGAGACACGAGAGCTTACATGGAAATCCCTATGCCAAGTCATATGTTTCCAATAAACTGTCATTGAAAAGGGAAGTATGTCACATGCAAGCCAACTTAAGGCATGTCGTCCACATATCAAGCTTGCTCTTATATGTTCATGAAAGGTTAATGGCTAGCCAAAAGAGATAACGACAAGTGACATACAAGGACAAGGCTACCTAACCCCTTTCCCCCACTTAGTGTAGGACAAGGGTGAGCCAAAATGATTGATAAGATGTAGGTGGAAGTGAAAATTAGTATTAATTAGAGGAATTAGGTGCCCTCACATAAGGAAGAGCCCCAAACTCCTTAAGATGTTGAATTTTACTACTCAAAGCCTTACATTCATTAGTGGAATGACCATGAACTCTATGATAGGCACAAAATTAATTGTTTCAATAAAATTTCTTCTGAGTTCTTGGAGGAAGGGCTATCAAGTGATCTTGGAGAAGTTGTGACAAGATACCCTCTTGATCAATGGTAGAAGATGCTCCTTTAGTTTGCGACAAAGATACCTCATGCTTAGATGTACAAGATGTCGTACCTACACAAGACTCTTTAGATTGTGAGATTTTGTTCTCTCCTTTGCAAGATGGTGTAAAATCTAACAAACTTAGAGCATTAATGTTTTACGAGATGACATTTACATTAAGCAAGGATTTCTTTGTTTGTTTCATGTTTTGTAAAGGATAGGTTTCAAGACCACTAGTGTTGATGAGTTCAGGATGTACTATAGTTAAGGTTGGTTTAATAGAGCTATTTTTGGTAGTGTTGATGTTGAGTGAAGGCTTGGTGATTTCTATCAAACTAAAATAATCAAGACCATGAGTTGTTTCTAACGTGTTAGGGTCGATGGGTACACAGATACCTTGTTCTCTAGCACCACATCCTTTTCCACTATAGCCAAGTTGTTTCATAAGTCCATAACCTTTTCCATATATCTTTTTCATTTCTTTTGAATTGGGTGGTTGTTCATTGTTAATTTCATTGAAGTTCATTGTGTAATCAGTTATCTTGTGTTCTAAAGTGGTTGAGGCAGATGCTTGGGAAGGGTCATCCAAATTTTGTGTTGACATGACTGCTTTTTTGTTGCCCTTGTTAGAGTCTTTTGTTGTGATCTTGTATTCTCCCATGAGTGTTGGTGTGAAATCTAAGGAACCCCAATCATCGTCTAATAGCTTCGTGATTTGTTCAATATGTTGTTGTTTTCCTTTTTGTTGGGTTGGTTGTACTTGTGTAGTTGGTGACACTGTCTATGAATAATTTTCTTTGTTTTTCTCAATGTTTAAACAACTATCTTGATCGGGGTTAGCTTCAAGTATGTGCAATTTGTTGTTGTAGATGTATTTTATTTTATGATGAAGAGTGGAAGGCATTCCATTCATTGCATGAATCCATGGTCAGCCTAAAATGAGATTATATGAAAGATCATTAGGCATAACATGAATTGGTGTATCCAATGTAACCTCCCCAACTGTAAGAGGCAAAGTGATCACACCAAGGGGTTGTTTGCCTACATTTTCAAAGCCATGGATAGACAAGGGATCAGGTTGAATTTATGATTAAGCTACATGAAGCCTATCCAAAATATTTACACTACACACATTAAGGGATGAGCCACTGTCAACAAGGGTTCTCTTTATCCCTATTATTTTATATTGAGATATTATTATGAAAACATCATTTTTTTTTTGCACTTCCAAAGGGGGGAATTCACTTTGGTGGAAAACAATTTCAGCATTCAATCCTTGAATTAGAGCTGCTATGTCATGCAGTTGTGCATTAGAAGGGATAGGAATTTGTTGTAAGGCCATTTGAAGTATAGTGTGATAGTTAGGTGAATTCTGAAGTAAATCCCATAGGGATATCTTTGCGGGAGTTCTCTTAAGTTGTTCAACAAGATCATACTCCCTTAATCGATGAGCACTAGGCAATATAGAATTAGGAAAAGCTAAGGAAGTTGGGGTTGGTTGCGGTGGTTGTAGATTATTTCTAGTGTTGTATGTATGAGCAACGAAATTATGACTTGGTTGCTATGACACATTATTCTGAGGTGGGTATAGGATAAGTTCAGGTTTTTTGTTAGTGTGGGGTTTGTGTGATGGTTCATAAAGGATGAGTTCAGGTTGGTTTTGAGTTTTTTGTTTGTGTGAAGGTGGGTAGAGAATTAGAGGGTTCTTAGGCTATCCCACGGGGTATGTATGAGGTCCATTGATCGAGGGGGATCTAATGGAAACTTGCACATTCATAACCTTAGTGGTCTTGGTGTGATGCATCTCTAATAAAGGGAAATCTAGAATCACCTTTTGATTTAAGGAAGACACATCACTATTGTTTCCATTTTCTAGCACCATGATATTCTCCCTATGAATCCAATGTTCTTGACATTCATGGATTGGTTCTTCTAAAATGACTTCATTGCAAGTAGGGGAATGATCAATGGTTGAATTTTCTTGCTCAATAAGGGATTCACTAGGTGAATGGGGACAACTAAGCTTCTCATGGTCGTCATTAATTATGTTTTCTAACATCAAAGTATCTTCTTCACAACTAAGAGAGATACTAGGAGAAGAACAAATTTTATTTTCATGATTACCTATGGTTGTGTTGTCTTGATCATCAATGTCTTGTCCACTAAGAGAGGTAAGAGGAGAGAAACTAGGATTCTCAAAACCCCCATTAATTGATTCTTCTAGCAAAATATCTTTGTCACGAATAGGAAATATATGAGGAGAAAAAAAATATGATTGTTAGGAATGTCCAAGGTTGTATTCTCTTTCACTAAAACACTCTCATAGGGAGGGGATAGGAAACATTTCTTAACATTTCTAAATATGTAAGATACTAACATTGTTTGAACAAAAATGAAAATCACATGTAACCATTTCATGCAATGTTTCAACAATGTAAACAATGTATATCCAAAGATGCAAAACACTTTTATCCAATGTATGCAAAACTTTAAGAATGCAAATAATGTATATGCAAGAATGAAAAACACTTTTATCAAACTTATGCAAAGTTTTATGAATAGAAATAGTGTGTATGCAAAAGTGAAAAGTACTTTTATCCATGTTATGCAAAATTTTAGAAATGTGAGCATTTTCAAATCTAATGATGATTATAATTGAAATGATTTCAAAAATGACTTACCCTAAATTGATGTTTTTGAGCTAGATGCATAAAACAACTGTTCTTGAAACTTTCCAGACTTATAGCATATGATACTAAGAGGCTTAGAAAGCACAAAAATGAGGTTTTTGATGCTGTAACAAATAGTGAAAAATCTGGATTGGGACTAAGTCACCCAGAATGGCGAATTAGTCCCAATTAGGGTTTTTTCAAAATTTTCTAAAATTTTCAATTGATTTGGATGCTTTTTAGTTTGCATGACCTGAATACTAAATGAAAATGTAGTTTTCAGATGTTTTTCAATGATTTGAGATGCAAAAATGCAAACTATATGCACTTTGACTAATGCAAAATTTGAAAACCCTAGAATGCAAATTAACTAATGCAAAATGCAATGCAATGTTAATGCAAGCTAATTCTAGGATGATGATGGAATCCAAAATCAAAAAATAAAGTATTCTAAAGGTGGGTTCACCAGAATGTGGATAAAGATTTTGGCACCCTAGTGCTCTCTAACACTTCTAGGGTTTTTCACCTAAAAGGAGAGAGATGGGATGAAATGGGCAATGTCCCCACTCAAGATTAATGAAATATGGATGAAATATGTCTAAATGTAATGACCTAAATGCAGAAAATTGATGAAATATATTGATTATTAATGCAAAACTAATGAAATGCACCTTGTTTGAAAACATAGTGATGTATGTAAAAACACCTAGAAATGAAGGTAAATTGCAACAAAAATTGATGAAACCGAAGGTGCGCACATGAAAGCTAAAAAAGGATGGAATGAGGGTCTGGAATCCTGAAAAACCTAATGTAGAAGCTAACTAGGACACTTGTGCCAATTTGGGTGACTTAGTCCCATATTTGGAAAACTGCTCTGAAGCCCGTTTCGGCCAAATGGGTATCCAAATCTACATAAACCTCTGAAAAATAGGTTTAGTGGGACTAAGTCCCACTGTTGGTGACTTAGTCTACTTCTAAATTTCTAAAAATCCCAAAGTCGAAATAGAAGCCCTTAGTCTGCACTTTGGTTCCTGACTGGTATCTAGTTCTAAAACTCTAATTTTCAGGCCTGAAAGTGACTTTTAGTGGATAGTTTGGCTTTGCAAGGAAGGAGAGGTCTTCAAAAAAATTTCAAACTATTCTTCAATGATCTTCAAACCTTCAAAGTACCTAAATTTGTGAACACACAATGAAAGAGAAAGAAATCTTGGATGTTAGGGCATGGGGGTTTGCCTTGGTCAAACCCCTTTTTAGGTAATTAAACCAAAATGAAGAAATAATGTAATGAAGCATGAAATAATGGAGTTAGAGACTTTCCATGATGATAAATCTTGAATTTTTGTAGCAATAGATGAAGAATCTTCCCTTGAATGTCTAAAAAATGCTATCTTGATGACCTAAAATGCTAAAACCCTAGCTTGCTTGACTTGAGAGAGAAGATGAATGATGAATGAAATGATTAGGTTATGAATTAGGGTTTAGAGGCTTGTATTTATAGGAAATTCACCTAATTTTCCCATTAATTTGATCCCCAAGGCCAACATGAAGGAAAAATAAATTTAAATTCTAGTTTTTCCTACTCGAACCTAGAAAATAGCCCAAATGGCACTTAGTCACCAAGCTGGGTGACTTAGTCCTACCTAGATAGGACTAAGTCACCTAGATGGGTGACTTGGTCCCACAGGGGCTCTTATGCTAGCTAAATTGTCTAAGAATGAAGAAATCAGGCTTCTAGGTTGTTCTAGTCAGGTCTTTGATCAAAATAATCCTTAGGATGCACAATATGGGGCAATAAGGGCCTATTAATGATGATGTAAAGAATAATTAGGGCTAGGGACAAAGTGTGATTAAATACACTTTACACCATTAAAATGAGGTCCACATAGCCTAGAAAGGCACAACATCCAATGTGAATGTGTAAGACACATTACACACTAGATTAGTATTAGGTTTAATTTACAAGCCTTCTAGATTAATGTGAGAATGCAATTAAATACATTTTACAATATTGAATTAAGGGGAAAGTAGGTCCATTAGTTTAGAAAAGTGTGGAAGTCTTTTACAACATTTTACAACACCTTTACAAGACATCGATAAATGCATTTGCAAGGGTCCAAGACCCAATGTGGATGTCTAAAACACCTCACAACACTAAATCAAGGTCTCATTAAGTCCAATTTACCATTAATTATTCCAAAATAAAGCAAGGACAAAGGGATAATTTTCCATGTCCACAACTCTTGGGACCTCCCTTGGAGGATTATTCCTCAAAAATGGGCCAATGTTGCACTTTCCATAGCCTTAAAGCATCAAACATTCAAAATTTCTATGTAGGATCCACACAATGCTAGTGGGCGTTGGGATCAAAGTATATGTAATTTAGAACCTTTTTGGGGGAAGGTAACATTTTGGTGCTTGAGGAGGTTAGGATAACCATCCCACATACCATTCAAAATAACTTTTGTTATGCACTAGTAGTCACTAGGCTTAAGATTAGGCTTTTCAAACCACCCTTATATATAAGAGTTGTGTAGAAAGTGATACATCTCATGTGAATATAGGCTTGTACTCTTCTTTTGAACAGATCTGAGACCCACCCAAACAACTACCACACTAACAAGGTGTGAAATGAAAATGATCTGACATTAGCCATGTAGCTAACTTGAAACCCTTTACCTTCTTTGTGAATAACTTGTGCAAAAACCTCCAGGTTGAGAAAATTACATGAATCGCTTTGGAGGTTTCATACTTTGATGTTTTATTTATGCAATAAAATGCATTCATTACATATACTTTAACAATCCATCAATCCTCTATGAATTGAACAACTATTTACATAACTGCTCAAACAAAGAAATACATCTAGGATACATGATCACACTCATCCTAGAACATGTGAATCACCTAAAAAAAATTCTATAATTCATGTACATGTATAAAACTTGTTACTTATCAAGCTATTTTTAAATTCCACTAGATTAAAAAAAATAGTTCGATAGAAATTCATTTTACTTTAAACATAACTGAAAACACTAGATATTTAAATGAAGTTCTTCAATGTTCTTGTAGCTCTCAAATAGAAGAAGCTAATATATCTTATCCTATATATGCTTATGCACATGAATGCCACATTGGGCTACTTTTTCTATTTTCATAGGTAGTTTTATCCATAGAGGGATACATCACAACTATCTCAATACTACTTATCCTATTAATCCTATATATGTGGGTTCATGCTCATGGATACCATATTTTGTTATCTATTGTACTTTAATGGGTATTTTAGACATTGAGGGATGCATAAGAATTATCATTCCCATGCTAGCCTGGGATATGATCCTATCTTTGATTATATCTCCATCGTATTGCCATATTTCTATATATGGTTACTATAGTTATTTGAATGATTATATGTACTTACATCCTTATCATTTGTTATTGATTCATAATATAATTATGATTATCTCATGATACATTCTATTATCAATCTATTACTATATGTCACTATTATTATTTATATATCTAATGAGATCTTACTTTAATTAATTAAATAATTATGCATACATGATCACACAAGTTCCCATTTTTGTATTCAATCTATGTGGTGAGTGAAAAATTACTTATAGAATTTTTTATCCTTGTCTTATAAAAACTCATGGGAGAACATATGTGAAGGAAAATAACATAAAAGGAAAATTTCCATTATTAAAGGACTACATGTTCATCTATCTATTGTATTTGGTTTATGCATTTTTAGAATGCTACATACTCAGAGATTCATGTGCACATTAAAGTGGCCGAGGGAAATTGCAATGCTGAAAGACACATTCTTGATACATTTTCTATTTTATTTTGTGCCTAATTTGGGGAAATGTTTTAATGCATTTATATTGGTACAAATGGTACATTTTGTGCATATTTTTGCCTACATACTTAGGCTTTCTTGTACCTAGTGTTATGTTGATCACTTATCTATATGCTTATGTGCACACAATCATAGCTCAAATGTCTAATCTATCTATTTATAATCATTAATCATACCATTATCTATAATCCAAAACTATTTGACATAGAACCAACCTAGCCATTTGACCTAATTTATGTTCATGGTTGCAAGCTCATCCTCATAGCTACAATCTTGATCCTTTTAATTAAAACATCAAAACCAAACATTTAGCCAAATGACCCCAATTTAAACTTTGGTCCCAATCCAACTATGCATAAGTGCGCATACTTCAATGTTATATTTATCTAAAAATAGACATTCATTACATTTATTTTAATGATCCATCTATCATTTTGACAATTGAACAACTATTTATATATATTCTCAAACCAAGCAATAAATCTAACATATATGATCACCTTCATCCTAGAGCATGTGAATCACCTAGCAATCATTATAAAATTCATGTACATGTATGAAACTTGCTACTTATCAAGGAATTTTTAAATAACATTAGATTGACATAAATACCTAAAAGTGTGATAGAGAATATCATTTTCTAGAAGTTTTCTTATATGATAATTCATATGAATGGATCTTGAGAGAATTAGAGATCAAGTTCACAAATATGGAGTGAGTTCATAACCCTAAACTAGAGATCTAGAATTGTGAAGTCAATATATTATAGAGAAAGAAAGAAATTTCTTGTTCTAGTCTACATAGGGAAGAGGGGCCAATATTCACAAGGGCTAACTTTGTGAGCATGTAGTGGTTGCATGGAATATTAGAGGACCTCCGTATTTATTTAGAAATGTGAATTAGCCTCTTATCTATCTACAAATAAGGTTTGGAGGTTTGACCCATCATCCAACTTGCCACATCATCACATCTAGTGAAAAGTGTCAAAATTTTGACTTTTTAAAGGTTCAACCAAAACTTAATCATGGTATCCCTAGTAGTTGAACAAAAAAACATCACTTTTTTAGTAAAGTATCATATTTTTATTTAAAATATAATTTATATGCAACCCAAATGAACCAAATACCTATTGATAACCATAAATATTTGTTATCTCTAACTTTTATATCCAACACAAATGGATCAATAGTTGAATACTAAAACATTTTGACAATCCTTCACATTTCATGAAAAATACAAGGTATTTATTGTGCTCACCTTTATATTTGTGATAGAACAAAATTTAATATCAAATAATCCAATGCATATACATTGTTACCCCAATCATTGTACACATAAGAACAATATTTTTCACTATGACAAAAATACTTGTTTACATGAGCATCTTATTTTTTAAATCACATACTTATAGTTGATAGTTTTGATATTTATATGAAACAAAAAATTATCTATTTTATTTGTTAATGAATGTATATATGCTTTTTTACATAACACTCATTAGTTTCTATGTGTTCAAGTATGGGTCCATCTTGACCAACATTTGGTTATTTTTTGATTTATACATGGACTAATTATGTACAATATATAGTATAAATGTTAGAATTGTGAAACAAGCACAAAACCACGAGCCACAAGATCAAACAACAAACAAATACACCTTCCACACAAGAGATCTGCAAACAAGAATTGCTATATTCATTAACAATGAAAAGTTACAGAAGAAGCTTTCAAGAAGATATGAAAGCTTTAGATATTTCCCATGAATAATATACGAGAGGTAATTACAAAGAGGGTTGAATGCTTATAGGGTGAGCTTCTCTAATGAGTTTGGAATATCTCCTGTCAGTTGATTATTTTGTAGTTGTCTTCAATGTAACCGAAAAAAAAGAGAGACTAAAGATCAACATTCACGAAAACCCCAATTTATGTACAACGTAATAAGATATCTATAAGAGTCTCGAGAGTCATGGATCTCTTACAATATTGTAAGGTTCTGCAATGAGCTAAGGTTTGGAATAGGACCTGTAAGATTATTGCTTCCTAACAGCTAAAACAAATAATTGAAAATGAGCAATCACCCTTAATACTTCTAACATAAAAATCATTCAATATAATATAATTACTACAAGATAAGTGAAGGTTGTTGAGATCTCACCAAGTGAGTTAATGCTGTTAAGTTGGCTAAGCTTGAAGGGATGTTATCAGTGAGAACCATGTTTGTTAGATATCTGAAAAGAGTTGAAATCACGTTTTCTACAACTGAGCCAGGGATTTAATATTAAAATGTAACGAAATGAGTTGCTATGAGTTATAAGTAAAGAGATTTAGACGACAGTAACTCGTGGGGGACTATCGCCATTGCAGGTAATGCCGATTAATGGATAATCTACTGGCAAACATGGATCTCCAGCTATCTAATCATTTGGAACATTCATTGTATTTGCTATTTCCCGAATAGCAACAACTGTCATTCAACTTGTACAACATTAGACGTTCCAAAATTGTATAGAGCCCTGAATTACAATGAATTGACTTCCCATAACTACAAATAAATTAATTATTGAGCTTAGTGAATGAGATAGAGAAACATACCATCTCCGGCGTGTGTCATAATGTTGTTGTCTACTATTCGATATGCTTCAGCTGCACTTATGAATGGCCCCATGTCTGATCCTTCTCCAGGACTCAATTTTATGATTATAGAGTTAATTGTGTCAAACTGTAACATCCGATATATAGCCAAGCATTGCCCAAATAAAGTGAAGTCTAGCAAGCCTGTTACTTGAACATCACTAATGAACACTTGAAAGGTGCGTTTTGAGGAAAGGCTTGTATTGTTGATGTTGTAGAAGTAAAGAGAAAAATAACAGGAGACATTGTAAGGGCAGAATCAAGCTGGTCTGAAATTATTAGGTCTTCACCTATTTACGATGCAATAGGAGTCTGTAAGACAGAAACAGGTGGTTTGTTCCATAAGTCGCTACGCAAAGAGTGGGTCGTGATGATAATGGTTGTTGATGACATTGTAAAACTCTTCCAAACACGATCAAATGGGTCCTTGGGATACTATACCACCACATCATAATTGGATTAGAATCCTAGAAAATGTAAACACAACAGATTTAGAACCGACGCTCAAACAAAATGATTACTAAACTTACTTTGAATCATTATAGCTGCCATAATCCCTACGAGAGAACTTAACTAAAGCGGTGTTGTTGAAATCAGTCAAGTTGTACATTGGATATTCTAGCGGTCTCAACTCAATTGTAGAAATGAAAACATAACTGTCATCTTTTGTCTCTGAGTTTCTTGCCAGACATAAACTCAGACTGTTGCTTTTGGCAGCCAAGATGATCTCGTGAAAACGTAAGGAATTAGCAGATACATCCCTTAAGCTGACTTTGCTCCACTTGATTCCCTCTATAAATAAATCAAAGACGCTTGCCAAACAAAGACCTTCAAATCCTCCATAAGCAAACCGAGACCTTACTAGGTAGAGTGCATCAGGAGTCACAGGAATAGTGTAACAATATTTATTTACTTCCAGATTTGTAAAATAGGCTAAGGACTGATACTGATAGGCATACTTAGAACCCAATGAAGGCATACTCGAAGTGTTTCTTGTTTTGATGAAAGAAGAATCGGTAACCCAGTCTATGCCCACGCCGTCCGTCCAATCTTTTGAAGCGCCACAGTTAATGCTTAGAAATCCTGCATAGAAAGGACAATCAATGTTGAAAAATTGTAGATCTTTTTCTTCAGTAATAGTAGTATTAGATGAAAACAAACTACCTAAAACTTACCATCTGGGTTTGAGAGCGTGCAAGAAATGAACAATCCAATGATAATTAACAAAGTTAAACTTGTGAAATTCATGATGATGGATGATATGAAATGATATGATTTGGTCTTACTAACACCCGCGATATATAAGTAGAGGAGGAACGATCGTTACGCATACGCTAAATGGAAATGAAAATGGGGCAGATGTTTCGATTCCTCTTTCCACTCTTTTGATAGTTCTGTACATTCCGGCTTAATTTTCAGGGGAAATTAGAAAGAAATCGATGCCAATCAAACATAATACGGACAACCCAGTAAATGTAGGCTAATTTTTAGGGTGGGGTCCATACGCTGTTTACTTCGCCGTGACTTGCGGCTTGTCAGAGATGGGCTACCCACTTAACGGACTACTTGACAATTGAACAATTAATTTATAAAGTAATCACAATTAAATATTAATAGTAAGTATAAGGTTAAATAAAAATTGATAGTTTATTTTTCAAAATATTTTAAATAAATTAAAAATAAATGAAAGTAATGGTAGTTAAATTTTATTTATATTAAAATTGTGAATAAGATTATATATATATTATTTTTAAATTTAAAAATTATTAAATATTATATTTATATAAAAAAATTAAAAAGTTGTAATTTAATTGATATAGTACAATTGATTATTATGATATTGCTATCAGGATTCAACCGTGTAGTTTCGAGTCAAACTCATTGACCCATGTTTCATGAGTAGTGGTTCAACAAGAACCCAACTCTCATGATATCGAATGGTCCACAATTGATTATGTTTTTAATTTGTTATTAATTATGTCAAATATATACATATATAGCTAAGGATTATTAAAATTCAAATATAATAAAATAATTTGTAAACAATTTTAAAGTAAAATATAATAACTCATGAGTAAATATAAATAACAATTTATACAAACAAGACAAATGAAATAAGTTCATAAGGAGAGAACATAGTGGTAAAATCACAAAATTGTTGTGTTTGTAGTGATAATGCTTTGGGGATTAAGGCTAAAAAAACCTTATCAAATAAAAAAAATAAATGAAATAAAATAATTCTTATCTAAACTAAATTAAAACAATTCCTAAATAAAATTAATAGAAGTTTGTATCTTTCAATTTTCTTAGATAGATGTATTTAAGATATCTATATTAGTTACTACTATTATTATTTATATATATTGATGACACCAAAATTAGTGATAATTTTAAGAAACCCCTCTCAAAAAAAGATATAAAATCCTATGGATCTTTCATTTTTTAGGAAAAAATATAATTTATATTAGCAAAACTTTCTTTTTTTTGAAAAAAAATAAAAATTTATTGGCAATTTTCTTACATCACTAAAACTTTATAGAAAATTTTGGTGAATCTTGAAAAACAATAGGAAAAATCATTAATTATGATGGTGAATCCATCCAATCTAAAAAAGTAATTCTCATGGAAAATTAGGGGTCGAAGGTGAAAATTATCGATGGGTTTAAGGGATAGACTATAATATTTACTTGCCACCATTGTTTTAAAATATAATCTAATGACCCTCATTGTATTCTGTAAGGTAAAATGTACCCATAATTTGTAACTCATGGGGCCTGAAATTTCTTTTGGATCATTGATCTAACAACCCTCATTGTATTATATGAGGTAAAATGTACCCACAATCTATAATACTCGTAGGCCCAAAATTGTAGGCCCCATGAGCATTATAGGTTGCGGGTATATTTTACTTCATGGAATACAACAAGGGCCATTAGATTAGATTGTAAATTAATGGTGGAAACTAATGACTGGAAACATGGCCCTAAATCAACTAGTAATTCTGATATACTATTGGCGAATTAATATAGATTTCTACTATAATTTTAAAAAATTAGGTGAATATGATCTAATCATGTATCGAATATTGTGGCAAATTTTTAAGTTAAATTTTTTAATAAAACAAATTATTTGGTGATTTAAATAAGACTATAATAAAATTTTGTAAAAATGTGGCGATTCATGTCATGTTATAGTTTGAACTATCAACCAATTTTGGATTCCCAAATTTTCAACTATTAGCCAATTGAAAAATATTAGCCACTAAAAAAATCACTGAACAACACTATCATTATAGTTATAAATTGATTTATTTTGTTGTATAAAAACAAAAATCTTTATAGCCCATTCACAATTACAACTAGGTGAAAGCTTGAATGCATATTTTCTAGGAAAAACCTAATTACATTTGTAAAATTTAACCCCATCCCAAGTTTTTGAGCAATGTCACTTTAAAGGAGAGGTAAGTAGGGAATATTTTCATCACATGTTTATATGTTCATAAATTGAAATATTTTAGAATATATTTATTATATTCTATTTTTTTAGTACAAGCTTCTATAAATCCTAACCCTAAACTTAATGTAGTTGAAAATATGTCTAAAGAGATCTCTGCATTAGCCTAATTACCTCCTACACTTTTGGAAAACCTGTGAGAAAGTCAAGAGGAGTTATTAGGGAATTTAAAACAAACAAATTCAACTTGTAGAACTAGTTAGTTTTATCATTGAAGCCATCTATAGAAAACCCACACCATGCATTACTTTCTTTATAATTAGAAGAAATTATTAAGAAAGTTAACTCCGTAATGATTTAAGTTGATGAATAAAAAAATAATAGAGATTCATGACATGAATTTTATGCAACAAAGTTATCTTACAATGAAGTGAAGAGAAAAAATATAACAAAAGAAAAATTTGTGATCTTTTAATTGATCCCAAAAGCAATGCACTCCTTATAGTAGCTTTGAAGAGATCTCCAATTCATTGGTGCAATCATCTTAATATAATTTTTTTGGATAGGTGTTGTATATGTTGGAGTACAAAAACTATAAATCTCAATTGTAGTAATAAAAATTCTTCCAAGTAAATGCACATAATCATCGTTGTCAAATATTCCTTCAAAGAACCTTCAAAACCTTGCAATTTTTTTGTTGTTCAGATTCAACATATGTCATTTCATACAAAAAATTTGAAACTCTTATTTACTACCACATACAATAAGCCAAAACATTTGATATACCCAAATATACAACATTTATTTACTGAGTTGGTATGTCCTAGAAAGGGCCAGTGAAAATAATGACTTTAACACCCTTCAAACCACTTCATAAAACACCCTTAATCAGCTAGAGTAGGTCAACCTCTAATTAAAAGAAAAATAACTATGTTTTGATCCTTTAAGAAACACTTGGGTACATGCAAGATCATGATGGGCCAAAAAGTGGCAATATGATGGGTATGTGGCTGATGACTTTTTTTACCCAAAATTGATGAAATGAAAAGGGTTTTTAAAGGAGATTCTCATCTTTCCACCAATATAAATTATTCTTTACTTTGAATTTAATAAATAATTATTATTCATTTTCTATTTGAATTATGACTAAAGGCTTGATTGATAGCCTGATTGAAAAACATCTATAGCTTTCAAATAGTATCATAGTTTTTGAATCCGAAACATGTGTCACATTATATGCTTCACATACTATAGGATTAAAAAAATGAATTTCATTAAGTTTTGACCAAGTTAAGGTGGCCAGACATATGAGTTTTTATATTTTTTTAAAGTTGTAATACAAAATTCATAATTAATTATCTATTTGGAAAAAAATTACAAAAAAATATGCATCACATTGGGACATGAGTCATCTACTTATATCTAAAATCTTACAAAAAAATATTATCATTTTATTGTGGTTAGCATGGTTAGATAGACACCTACTTCTTATTTTTCCTTGAAATTTAAGTACTCATTGAAATTTCAAATTTTCACCAAATAGATTTAAAAAAAAACCCTAGTAGTTTAGAAACTACATTCAATTTTCTATAGATTCTATTCTTACATATTTTTGAAATAATATAGATAACTTATTCAAATTTTTACATCAAGTTGCCTAACTTTGATTTTTTTGAATTTTTTGCCACTTAATGGCCTGGTTTTTCCATGATGATCCTAAACATACCCACTTAGAGTTTTGAATAATTTTATAAAAAATGAAGAACCTCTAATAGATTTCAAAGGCCTTCAAAACATGTGAATGTTCAATGATCTGAGGTAGCCACCATGTATTCTGATAGCTCGGTACTTTGATGCTTTTTGAACCATGCAAGTTTCTCAAAATGTCTTCCATGAAGAACATCAAAAACAGAAAGCCAATGACAACATTATTTCAATACCAAACCATCAATGACATGAACCAAGAAGAACACCTTTAGATATACATATCATGTCAAATAAAAACCAAGACAAGTAAAGCAATGATTAAGGTATTCATAACATCAATGACAAACAATGCCAAAGATAATAGTATAATCTTTGACCACACTCCATGTAATAACCATGAGGTTCCACTATAGGTTTGAGAAAAAATTACTATGATTTTATCCTTCATGTGATTCACAATTATTTTGATATGAGAAAGTTTTAGAATAGAGGTGGAGGCTTTGCTCAAGATAGATCAAGATCCTATCAAATATCAAACCTTCAACTAAGACCATTAGCCCAAAAATCTATACATCATGTGTGAAAATACCATAAATCATCAAGGAGACTATGAAAGTGGAGACTATCTATGCCATTGCTAGTCTCATAGAAACCCTTATACAATATGACATGTAGATGTTCCAACCTTATGGTTCAATAGATGATCAACTAGAAAGACCATTGAGTTCTAGTTCTCCTACCTCCCACCTATGCTATAGCTATTATCATTTTTTCTCTATATGAGATCATAATCCATAGAGTGCAAGGGGTGTCACCTCCCATTAGTGCACTCACTATCTTATATATGTATTGGGCCAATTTATGCATAAAGATGGGTGACCAAAAAGTGGCCACCATCACTTTTTAGTCAATCAAAGGAAAAATGTGAGTGCATTATAACACACACATTTTATGACTTGGTAGTGACCAAGAATAGGCCTCATAAAATTTGATAATTCCTCTATCAAAGATTGGATTTTTTTCATTTTAAGTCTCTTAAGGGACTTTTCCAAAAATATGCAACTTACATACATTGAGACACCTAGGGAATGGAATGGGGGTCTCTCCTAGCTTTGAAATACCTACCTTAACATGTTAAAACAATCAATTCAACCCCATAAAGTGTAGAATAAAAAAATATGGCTCTTGGAAATATTAGGTTGAATACAAATAACACATTATGTAAGAATGTATTCATTTTTTTTGTAGCATTGAAAATTGTCCTCCCTTATAAGTGATACAATTTCACACTTAGTTTGGGCCTACTTCAGTGACCCTTGCATTTATGCATTTTAACACCTCCTAACTAGGCCATAATCTCCTAAATTATGCATTATGAGGCCCATTTTTATCATTTTCTGAGGAATTGCAAGCATTGAACAAATGAATTCAATTAATGTTTTGTCCCCAATACTTTATGTCCTAGAAAATAGGGTTAAGACCCATACACCATTTGGCGTATGAGTCCTCCTACTTTGCTATGACCCAATTTTAGATATGTTGGTGTCGACATTTTAACATTCAAAATTCCATTTGTAAATGTTGGCTATCAGGATCTAATCTTCGAGAAATTAGAGAAATACCTATAAATACCTAGTCTTCTCACTATTTGAAGTCTAATTTGAACTTTGGAGAAAAGGAAGAAGCAAGAGATCATTACATTCCCCTAGATCCACCTTTGAATTTGTAGGTTTTCAAGCTTACTAGCAGATTGATCAAGTCCTATTTCATGATTGAAGATTGATGCCAATAGAAGAGGATGATGGATTCTAAGTTTGGGAGATGCATTTGGCCATTTACTTCAACCTAATGGCTTATTTCGTAAGTGTTCTTGTCTTCAAACTTCATCCTAATTATAGCCTAAAGCAAGGTATCATTGCATTTCAGGTTTCCTAAGAGTGTTTTGACTTCCTCTTAGGTAGATCTTGTCATTTTCATATAATAATCCTTATTTAATGCACTTTAGTAGGGTTTTATGCATTTTTAGCTCATAACAACCTTAGATGCACTTAAGATTAGGGTACACACATTATTCTCAATCAATTTTATTGGCTATTGTGGAGGTAGAAATGCCAAAATGGGGGTTTGAATGAGACAAACTCCTATATAGACACACCCATACCATCTTCATTGTAATCTTCATGCATCCTTCTATTAGGTAATGAGTCTTTTTAGTAGGTCCTTGTATCTTGCCCTAAGGTTGTGCACCTTATTTTGTAAGTCCATCAAGGAGTAGTGAGCTTCCTTAGGTAGTGATCCTTAAAACAAAATTGTAATTTTGTAAGAAGTGAGATTTATATATTGTTAGTTAACTCTCACTATGGTTTTCCCACTTTGTGTTTTCCATGTAAATCTTGATGTTCTTGTAGTGGTTGATGTGGTGCATGATTTGATTTCTATTTTTAAGAAAATTTGATTTAATCTGCAAAGGGAATAGTTTAAGTTTTAGTATATACTGATTCAACCCCCCCTCTCAATATTCGAGTGTGTTCAACATATACATATGCTCTTCAATGAATCAATATAAGACTCAATTCTATTTATATTCTACAACTTGTCTCAAATATTCTATTATTTTATTTTAAGAATACTTCTAATTTCTAAATACATAATTATTTTATTTGTATCATGTTTTAAAAATAACTAGTATTTAGCAAAGGATTATATATAACCCTTTTAAGCACAATATATACAATAATTGAACTATGTAAAAGATAACTAAGAATGAATTGAATTATAGAAAATAGAAATGCATTTGTGGACTTAAGATTTACTAGAAAAATCTCAGTGTATTATATCCCACTAAAACTATAGATCAATCATGTGTATTTACTTTGAGTAACTTATTTATGACTCTATGGCTGGCTCTCACCAGTGTCCCATCCTTTGCTCATTAAGCTATGGTGGTAGAATCTTCTTTTCATAGGTTGGTCGCTTTGGAAAGAGCATAACAATAGGATCTTCTAAAATAAAACACCCTTGGCAAGTTGTGGCCAACAAGATTATTCATTAGATTATCAAAAACCTCATCATGACCTCTTGCAAGCCAAAAAGGAATCCCTCTAACTTTGAATTCTCTATTGCCTCATCCTAGAACCTTTATGGGGTCTTCAATGCTCTAAGCTCTCATATCCATCTAGGTAGGAGCAACACTCCCTAGTCCCCTCAAGCCCAGCTAGATTAAGCTCAATTTTGATGGTTTAACCAAAGGTAACCTAACCCGAGCAGGTGGGGGTGGTGTCCTAAGAGACCATCACCATGGTTGGACATGAGTTCAACATGGACCTATGAGAAGAGTGTTCTTGGTTGAGTCATGATGATTTGGATATCCTTAAGGAGCATTCTCATTCCCTACTCTTGGTCTACTCAACAGTTCACTTGAGAGGTATTGCCCATTTTTCTTTTAGGTGCATTATGTTTATGATTTTTCTTCTCATGGTTATGGATCTTGAGACATGGATATTTGGTTTCTGGAGGGTTCATTTGAGGAGTGTTGGCATCTTTATCTCCTTGTACACGTTTGGTTTAGGAGATGGTTTATTGGGATGATTTCCTTGGTTTAGGAATGGTTACATTGAGTTTGATCTTCTTGTTTTAAGATGCTTACATCCATGATTAGTTACATGATACATATATTTGATCTTGGTGATTGGACGGTTGGATGTTGTTATGGAGTGTTGTGGAGGAGATCATACTTAACATAGTTGGTATTTAGAGGTGTGTGTAGAAGGACATGCTATAGGTGTTTGGTTTGCAGGTTTTGCATATCATTGTGGATGTTCCTTGGCACTACATGTTTACATATTCTATGTGATGTTGTTAGTAGACTTGGAATACCTAATCACTTATGATGGTGCCTTATTTTTGGAATGTTAACGAAGCGACATGTTGGATGCACTCATTATAGGTTTGCATTCATCTGGACATTTCCCATGCAATGGGAGCTCTTGGATGTGTATGTCACTCTTTGGCAGGTTTGCACATGGAGTTTGTTATTGTAGTTTATGGGCGGATATGTGATGGCATGAGTTTACTATGTTATGTATACCTTGGAGGTATGGATAGTTGGATGTGTTGGCATTTGTTATGGGTGTCATTTCAGCTATGATGATTCATTCTTGATAGCTACTGTGCATATTCATTACCTTTGGATTAAGTGTTTGTGTTTTGAGATATCAGTTTGAGGCAGGTTTATGCTTCTTTGTGACAATTATTGTGACATCTCTTTGGATGTGTTCTTATCTTAGTGCATTGGCATGGTGGAGGCTGAGAGTATTCATGGATGAGATGGTGGTCACCTTGGGTCTTGTTACAGGTATCTTGATGGAGCACATGGATCACTTGGATTTGAGGATGGTACATGTTTCCTATGGAGTTTATTAGCTTGATTTTTGAGCTTACTTGTTACCTCCTTATGCAATGTATACAAAAAGTGGGAGATTGTTAGGATTAGGTGTTGTATAGCTTGCATAATGCTTATAATGCTTAATTTATCATTATCATGTGTGTGGTGCACCTAGAGGTACCTAGATGGACATGCATCACTAGGAGTTATAATGTTGGGGCCACTTTATGTTGTATGTAACATTGGGACTTTGTTGGTAGATGTTTAGTGCTCCCCTTGGGATTCACGACATGGACTAACTGCCTCTCGTGGATCCGTTAACTCTGGTAGTTGTATTGGGTATTAACATGTCGATCTTTTGGTGCAATGACAACTGTGGGGCCAACAATTGGTATCAAAGCCAGAGGTGCCAGGTTTGAATCCCCTCGAGTAACGCTGAGGGGGAGTTTGTTGGCAGATGGTCAACACTCCCCTTAGGACTTGTGACATGGACTAACCACCTCCTGTGGATCTGTTAACTCTAGAAATTGTATCAGGCATTAATAGATCGATCTTTTGGTGCAAGGACAACTATGGGGCCAACATACTTAATTTGTAAAATGTAATTATTTAATATTGGGGAAAAAAATAAAATATAATAAAGTACCCAATATTAAATGAGGGGTCACATGATTTTGGGAACATGGTTTATTTAATACCACTTAGTGGTTTTGTGGGAGCTTGCTTCTATAAAAGAAACCATAGGGGTAGTTGTCTGGGGTTGGAGAGTTTCTTGTAGGTTAGTAGGTTGAGCTTGTGCATGTGTGAGGTTTTGAAGCATGGAATTGGATGTGTGGATTCATGCTTGGTCACATGGAATGCATGGATAGCTTGTGCTTCAAAAGTGTTCATGGAGTCTCTGAAGATGTATTGTAATGGGTTTTCATTGTTGAATAATACATAGAGTGTGGATGCTTTTGGAGGTTGGGTTTTTCCCTCTTGAGGGTTTTCCTAGGGTATATCTTGTGTCATCTTTCATGGGTATGTTGTCTATTCTCTTGCATGTTGATATTGAGTATTTACTTGCATGTTTTCAGATTTGGGTTATGTGGAAATTATCATACAATAGCTGCAAGTTTCCTTGCAGTTGTCAACAAAGAGAAAGGAGGATTCAAATCATCAAATTTTGATGGTCAATAAAAAGTTGCAAATGATGGATAAATTGTAACTGCAGGGGTGGGCATGTGGAATAGAGGAACTAAAATAGAGATTGTATGAAGTATGAATTTTAGATAATAAATTAAAGTTTCCTTCAATCTGTCATATAATGTAAATGAAATTATATTTTGTTGAGTGAACATTGGAACTGAGTGCAGTGTTAAATCAGATTTGTTTGACAAATGAAATTGTCAAGCAAATTGAGTTTTTCTTAAATAGCAAAATTGGGGAAATTTGTTGTTGTCTGCGTTAGAGTTGGGAATAACTTGATCACTTGTTTACTAAATATAGTATTCATTAGGAAGGAAGCCAGATCACCAATGCTGAAATACTCGACATTAGTTCCAAGCTAAAAATTCTCAACATTAGTATTTGATCCTAAACCAAATGGCTTCATCTTACATTTGGTCCCAAGCTGAACATGCACAAGTCTTAACACTTTGATGCTATGTTTTTTTAAACAAAAAATCATTATATTCATTCTAATGATCCATCTATTATCCAATAATTGAATAATTATTTGTATCTTAACTAAATAAAGCATCAAATCTAGTATATATTATCACACAAATCTTATAATGCATGTTCATGAGTTAACAATCATTATGAAATTCATGAGCATACCTAAAGCTCCTTGTTTATCAAGATATCTCTAAATATTAAAAGCTTAAAAAAAACCTCAGTAGTGCAATAGAGAATGTCATTGTTCAGATATTTGTTCTCCTAAGAATTCATAGAAATGGATCCTCAAAGCATCAAAGGTCAAGTTTGTCAATATAAAGTGAGTTCACAACTAGAAACTAGATTTAGAATTGTGAAGCTGATCTAACATAGAGTAAAAAAGAATCCTCATGTTCTAGTTCACGCACATGGCCATTTAAAACATTTTTAAATTTTAAGCTATAAGAATCTTAAGATCTTCAATAAACAATAAACACTCTTTGATCACAAAGCTAATTATTATTTTTTGATTATTGCTATTTATGAGATGATAATAGTTTTCATTACTTGATCCAAACCATTTTATCTTATTTAGTTAAAAGCACCACATATATTTTATACATTTAAATTAATTGATATTTAATTATCATTAACCTAAGGAAAAACCTAATTTTCCTTATCAATAAAAGATAATCAACTAAAAATGTCACTCAAATGCAATCCATAACCCTTTTCTTCAATTGAAGGGATAAAAGACAGTAATTAGGAAGAAATAAATATCTAGGTAAGAGGGAAAAATAAACCACTCTTCAAATTTTTCAATGTCACGCTCATAGCCGAACCACAACCATTTAATATAAAACATCACTCCGAAAATCTAAATAATTGGAGACTAGAAGTCACGCTCCTTTCCCCATATCTAGATAAGACATAATGCCTAACTACCTAGGTTTGGGCATTTCACTTGAATTGAATAATTTGCTCTGAGCGTGTCCAAGTTGATTGCCGTCTTCAGAGACAAGTGCCACTGCTTCCTCTAGCTCTTTTACAATTACACTCATTTTGGGTCTATTTATTGGTCTTGATTCCAAACAATTAAAGGCAATCTCTGCAACTTTCCAAGCAGACGTTAAACTGTATTGCCCGTGCAATGAAGCATCGATCAGGTCTTCTAGTCTCCCACATGAGATTAAGTTTTTAGCCTGTAAAATATAGAAGATAAGAACTATGCATTTCTTATTAATGAAATTGTCAAAATGATTATAAATTAAGTAGAATTACCGTTTGGACTACTCCATCGTTTGGTGATATTCCAGAAATAATTTCCAACAAAACTACACCAAAACTATAAACATCACTCTTCTCGTTTAACATTCTTGTTCCAAAATATCTGCATCAAATTCCAAATCTTAAAACAGTATCCGAAACCTGGCTTGATCGTTAAACTAGTCAATTGTTGAATTTAAATACAAAAAGGAATAGGAGAAGTATGAAAGTACTCAGGATCAACATAGCCAATGGTTCCCTTCACATTTGTTGTTGTAAAGCTCTCTGAGTTTTCTAATAACTTTGATAGACCAAAATCAGCAACCTTGGCATTCATTTTTTTATCCAGCAGTATATTAGTGCACTTTATATCTCTGTGTATTATTGGAGGATTACAACCTTGATGTAGGTATAATAAACCTGAAAAGCATGTAAAAGAGTTGTAAAATGTACTAAATTTTTATTATAGCAAAATTATTTCACAATTGCAACCAGTTGGTCTTGTTAGAAAAAACTACCTTCAGCTGCTTGGAAAGAAATGTTAAGTCTAGTTTGCCAATCAAGTGGTTTCTCCAGTTTAGCTATCCCTGTAAACATAATATCAAACCTTTTAAAACCAAAATTCATATACACTTAATTATATTTACAATAAAATAAAATTAAAAAATACCATATAGATGATCCTTTAGTGTTCCACAGTGCATATATTCGTATACCAAGGCTACTATGGATTGTCTGCAATACCCAACAAGATTTACAAGATTCTTATGGTATATCCTTGAAAGGAGGGTCACCTAGAGCCAACAAGAACACAGGTATCATATGTTAAATAGGGAATTTATGCTGAGATTTTTTCTAAATTAAAATTAATTTTTTTTTTATATGACACGTTCAATATTTGTGGAAAAGGAAAACCTCATTTCGAAATTCTTGTTTCCCTTGGCTTGAATCTGATGAAAGTATTTTGACTGCAACGTCATATCCCGAAAGTTTGCCATAAAATACAGATCCAAATCCTCCCTTGCCAATTATTGTGGAGTAATTATTTGTAGCTGCTTTAATATCTTCCTCAGTGTATTCTATCGCCAATTTATGATATTCATTTGGACCATCTTCATCTGTTTACAAAAATTTTTAGAACACAGTTTTCTGACAATAAACAAACTGTCTAAATAATATTTTTTGGTTTTGAATGATCTTTTTTTCATTTTGTAGGAATTTCGGAAACACCTGTGCATGAATGTTGAGATTGCTTGATAGGACCATTTGTGATACGTGATTGTTGTCTATGTTTGTATCTCCATATAATTACAAAAATCACAACCATCATTAGAACTGAACAACCAACAGAAAGTCCTATAATCCAACTTTTTGCCTTGTGATTTTTACTGCCCCCTGGAAAATTACTTTCAGGAGCTAAATGGAAACCACTTTGAGGAGAAATATTGCTTTGGGAAGAAAATCTGCATGGTAAGGGGAAAATACAGACGTCAAGGATAGAAATTTTTTTTCCTCTAAAATCTTTCTACAATTCTCCTTTTAAATTATAAGAGGGCAATGAGATCCCTTGAAAAGAAATTAAACAAGAAAGTCTGTGTTCTCGTACCGAAAATCTAGACCAGATTTAATCAAACCAGCTGGCACTGGTCCATTCAATTTATTGTTCTGCAAAAATCTGAAGAGTATAAAAGTTGCTAATTAATTACAGGTAAGAATAAAGGTTATATTAATTGAACATAACATTCTATTATATTGTTTTTTTCTTTCAAAGAGAAATGTAAACACAAATACAAATGTTATGAGCAAATATAAAAGTATTAAGTAAACGTACAATTCTTTCAAAAGGGTAAGCTTCTCTAAAGAGCTTGGAATATGTCCTGTCAGTTGATTGTTTTGTAATTGCCTTCAATATACCGGGAAAGAAGGTTAATGATTAATATTCACCAAAAGTACATTTAGTCTGTCTTTCATATACATAATAAAAGTAATGTCTCCGAGAGTCATGGATCTCTTACAGTATTGTAAGGTTCTTCAATGAGCTGAGGTCTGGAATGGAACCTATTAGATTATTGCTTCCTAACAGCTAAAACAAACAATACAAAATGAGAAGTTTCCTTTACTTTTCCCTAGGATCAGTTTGAACATAAAAATCATTGGAAATTATTGAGCTAGGAGTTCCACAAGGCAAGTGAAGGTTGCTGAGATCTTACCAAATGAGTTAATGCTGTTAAGTTGGCAAAACTTGAAGGGATGTTGCCAGCGAGACCCATGTTTGTTAGATTTCTGAAAAGAGTTGAAATTATGTGCTATAATTTAGTCACAGATTTAGGGTTGAAATGTAACGAAATGAACTAATATGAGTTGTAAGGAAAGAGATTTACACAATAATAACTCGTGGGGGACTATCCTCATTGCATTTAATGCCAGTTAATGGATAATCTGCTGGAAAACATGGATCTCCCCCTGTCCAATCATCTGGAACATTGAGTGTGCTTGCTATTTTCCTAATAGCAAGAACTGCATCATTCAATTTGTACAATATTAGACATGGTTCGAAAATTGTATAGAAAGAGTTTAAATAGCCTGTGAATTGCAATGAATTATAACTTGACTTTCGATAACTACAAATTGCAAATTCAACACTTTAATTTTTGTAATGTCATAAAAAAACATGTCATGCATTGTAATCCAAGGAACAACAAAAAAAAAAAAATGCTTTGTCTTTAAAACACGTCATGTTGATAAACCGGAGGTATTCAGCATTCAATTATTAGTTTTTCGAACCAAACTCATTGATCTATATCCATGACTAGTAATTTACAGAAACCCATCTCTCAATGATCAATAGAGACTCACCAAAATGTCTTTTATTTTATTTTTTAAGTGCAGACTTTCCGTTTTGCTAAGCTCTTTAAAGATGAGATAGAGAAACTTACCGTCTCCAGCGTGTGTCATATTGTTGATGCCTACTATTTGATATGCTTCAGCTGCATTTATGAATGGCCCCATGTCTGATCCTTCTCCAGGACTCAATTTTATGTTTATAGAGTTAATTGTGTCGAACCGTAACATCCGATATATAACCAAGCATTGCCCAAATGAAGTGAAGTCGAGCAAGCCTGTTTCTGGTACATCACTAATAAACACTTGGAAGGTGCGGTTTGAGGAAGGGCTTGTCTTGTTGATGTTGCAGAAGTAAAGAGCAAAATAACAAGATACGTTGACAAGGGCAGAATCAAGCTGATCTGAAATTATCAGGTCTTCGCCTACTTGCGATGCAATACCAGTCTGTAAGACAGAAACAGGTGGTTTGTTCCATAAACCGCTACCCAAAGAGTGGGTCGTGCTGATAATGGTTGTTGACGGCATCGTAAAAATCTTCCATACGCGATCAAATGGGTCCACGGGATAACTATGTCACCACATCATAACTGGATTAGAATCTTAGAAAATGTTAAGGCAACATATTTAAAACTCGCACTCAAACAAATCGTTACTAAACTTACTTTGTATCATTATAGCTGCCGTAACTCCTCCGAGTGAGCTTAACTAAGGCGGCGTTGTTGAAATCAGTCGAGTTATACATTGGATATTCTAGCGGCCTCAACTCAATGGTAGAAATAAAAACATATCTGTCATCTTCTGTCTCTGAGTTTCTTGCCAGACATAAACTCAGACTGTTGCTTTTGGCAGCCAAGATGATCCCGTAAAAACGGACGGAACCCTCTGGTAAATTCCTTAAGTCGACTTTGGTCCACCTGATTCCCTCTATAAAAACATCAAAGACGCTTGCCAGACGAAGACCGTCAAATCCTCCATAAGAAAACCGAGGCCTTACCAGATAGAGTGCACCAGGCGTAACGGGAATCAGGTAACAATATTTATTTACTTCCAGATTTGTAAAATAGGCCACAGACTGATACTGATAAGCATAATTAGTAGAACCCAATGAAGGCATACTCGAATTGCTTCTTGTTTTGATGAAAGAAGAATCGGTAACCCAGTATACGCCGAAGCTGTTGGTCCAATTTTTTGGAGCGCCACAGTTAATGCTTAGAAATCCTGCATAGAAATGAGAATCAATGTTTAAAACTCAGTAAGGTTAACATTAGATGAAAAAAACTAGCTCTAACTTACCATCTGGGTTTGAGAGCGTGCAGGAAATCAATAATGCAATGAAAGCTATGAAAACTAACAAGGTTGAGCTTGTGAACTCCATGATGATCGATACACCATAAGACAATGGGATTGGAACTGTAAAAATAGAAGGGAGAACAAGTGTATGAAATGGTATGATTTGGTCTAGCTAACACAGAGTATAAAGGCTAACTAGTGGAGGAATGATCGTTACGCATACGCTAAATGGAAATAGGGGAGCTGCTTCGACTCTGTTTCCAGTTATTTTCCAAGGTTGACATGCGGTGACTTGCTGCTTATCAGAGGTACGTAGTCAACCGACTAATTGACTCTTACAATTTGTGTGAAGGGGGTGAATATAGCAGCACACGGCACGGCATAGACTTGGGGGTACGCTCATGGAAATTTGTAAGATGCTTCCAAAAAGTAGTAGGGAAGACAAGATTTGCTTATTACACCTACACACCGGATTCAGTACGTTTCATCGTCTAATCAAGGAATAGAATGTCGTTTGCAAAGTAGTCTGCTTCTTGAAGGCTTTCCCAAATTTCCTTGTAAGTCGATTGTTTTCATTGACTCGTCTAATGACTTAGGTAATATGTGCTTAATCAAAAGGAGTTTTAATTACGATATCTTTTTGGAGCATTAATTCTAATCAGCAACAATATTTGTGTAACATTCAATATTGGATTAATATGTACTGAAATAAATTTATAAACTACGTGTGAAATTCTTGTAGTTCAGCATATTCTTATGGAATGAAGGGGTACAACACATATTTTCTTATCGGGAGATGAAGGAAAGGGTCACAACATTAACCTTTGAGAAATAGTTGTTGACAAAGGGAAACAACATTAACAACATAATTCTGTGATTGCAATTTGTGATTGATCTATTTTAGTTTTGAAACTTAATTTCTATGTAACTAATCACTTAAATGATAGGTGGAATTTATTGGAGAAAAAGAGTATAGTTAAGGGCACTTTGTTGTATGAGATATAAAATAGTATTTTAGTGGGCATTTAAAGTTGAATATTTTTGTATATTGAGAATTTGTTTTGAAAGTTTATATTTTTAAAAAATTATTTCATCTCAAGTTTGCAGATGTGAAAGTTATGGGTTCTAAAAGTTGGAAGATAAAAATTATATTGAAGTGGTAGTTTTGTTTTTATCAAGTGGTAGTTTTGTTGACAAGAAATCATAGACTAAATATTTATTTTATTTCAATGTTAATGTTGTATTTTATCCAGATGTAATGGATAAGGAAGAGAATCAAAACATGTTCAATCGGTTACAAAATAACACTAAGAAAAATATACATACATTTATATACACCATTCATACATATATATAATCTCCATAAACATCTCATATACGCATCATGTCATTGTACAATATATTATCACATATCCATTATATTAAATCTCATATTGAACACTTTCATATATTGTTCTCCTCTTACTATTCTACTCTTATCTAAGGCTCTCATATATATTTGTCTTCTATGCTTTATCCTATGTTCTATTACTTGACACTCTTGGTTTGGTACATATATGGTATTATCATAGATTTATCACATATTGGGACATGTTCCTATCATTTTTTTATTTATAGTTATGTCCTTTTCTAGTGCTACAAGTCGTTGGAATGTGTTATATTGTTGTTTTTCTTATCAATATTATCTTCAACTATCCTTGTATTGATTAGGGATGCGTTATCTTACTACTAACTTTTGAAACCCCTATGAGTTTTCACCATTGGCCTCCATTAGATTGCTCTTTTTGGTTTTCAATCTAATAGGATGTCAACTTTGACATTCTGACATAATCCTCCATCTTAAACCATATCTTTTATAAAAGACATGTTGGCTCTATCCAACACTATGTAAAAAGAAAAATAGACATTTGTATCAAAAGAAACCTAAAATTGTATCATTGTGAAGTTTTTTCCTCAAAAATTACATATAATTTTTCTTTTACCAGGATGCTTTTATATATAGTCCTCATGTGGTTATCTATGTAATAGTTCATTGAAGACTAGCCTATTTTAGGTAGTGTACTTGTCTATTAATCTCAATAAAATCTACCAAACTACTATGCATCTATAAAGAGGCTTACCATTGAAACTAATCACAAACTGATAACTTACTTTAATTATTTTATTTGATATATTATGTTGAGTATTTAATCCTATAGGTGATATCATTAAGTATGTAGAATCTCAATATGTTCCCTCACTTCAAGGAATAATATGAGTTGGATGCTTATAGTATCTAGTTATCCACAGTAGATCTATCTCAATTTTTAATTCTTTGGTATAAAATGGCCAACTCAAACAATAATAATATAGTGTATATATATTGTCGCATGTCCCATCCATGTTAATTTCAACATTCAACTTAGTTTGAGTTGTGACACAATTTTAACTAGTAGTTTCCAACTATTTTTTCTCATATTCTGCCCAAATCTACTCCTTAAATTTAGCCTTTTCTTCATCCCAACTCTTTGTTTCTATTATGAAATTATTAATCTCTATTACTAGCTATTTATCCAAGGGTAAAGTAGATTCTAAAAAATATATAATAGTTATGATTAAATATCTATCATTGTTTTTTATAACTCATATTGATAGCCATGTATTTTGTTAATAGGAACCCTTAGCACTAGTTTATAGAATATATCCCATCTGAAATTGTTTCATTTGTGAGATTTGTGATAAATCTACATATGGCCCCTCGCAGTGTAGGAAAATGCATACCCTTGCATTTTCACACTTGTTTGAGCCTTCCTTGCTTTGTTTATCCCTATTTATGTCTTAATTGGTCCTATTTTGCATCCACAAGCCTAATAAATTGTATCTTTTTATGGCTAATCCCAACATACTTCAAAGGGGAAATGATAATTTAATGATTTTGACTTTGTGTCCTTTTATTTGTGGGTCGAGACTAAGAAGCCACCTAGGGCCTCTTTGTCCTCCAAAGGTCTTGGGACCCTAATTTCAAGTGTGCCTTAAATGGATTCCCTTTTGGAGTATGTGACCCAAGTTTCATGCCTCAGCACTAAGACGCCACCTAGGGCATCTTAGTCCCCCTTAAGGTATTTTTGAGATTTAATTTCAAATATTTGTGGGATTTAATCTCCTTTAATCAATGAATTCATATGTCAAATTTTTGTGGTGTGATTTTTGGATATTAAGCATAGATAAGTATAAATACAAGGTTCCTTCCATTTATTTCTCATATCCTAACATCTAAGCATTCAAGTGTTTATGCAAGTTTGTGATCAAGACAACATGCAAGATCAATTCATCAAGCATTTGGAGCCATCATCAAGATTCAAGCATCATATCAAGGATATTCTCGCATCATGTGTGTTTTGAGCTAACATTTGTGATGTAGGGTTTTGATTTAAGCAAGCATTTCATGTCAAGATCTATCAAGAATTCAAGCATTTCAAGATCCACATTCAAGTTAGCCATTTCACACAAGTTTGCAAATTTCTTAACAAGGGTTTGGTGAGTTGCAACATAGAACTTTGATCACTCATCATTTCTCTCCTTCATTTCATTTCATTCCAAGGTTTAATTACCAACAAGGGGTTTGACCAAGGAAAACCCCCATTTTCTAATGCTCAACAAGTTTTTCTTCTCTTGTTTGAGCCTTAGGATCACATTTAGAGATTTCATAAATTTAGATTAGGACTAAGATGGTAGTAAGGAAACATAGTCCTCCAAGTGGAATTTTGTAGAGATTCTTTCGAATCCTATTCTGACATCCAAAGATTTCGCATCCCCCCCTGAAAAATAGAAATGTGACTAATAATAAAACAAGGGCATCTTAGTCCTCCCTAGCATTTTTTGACAGTTTTTTTGCATTTCCAAAACCCTCATCACATTTCTAGACTTCCCAGGTACGCATACCCTAACTTGGTGTTGCTTAATTTCATCATTTTCACTCTTCATTTGGCTTGCATCACTAGGTTTTGTAAGTTGAATGTTAAGTTATCTTTTCCAAGCTTTTTCTTGGCGGTGAATCCCTCAAAGATTAAAGAACCCCCTCCTAGGTCTTCCTTGTTGAGAATTGACTCATCCTTTGGTTTGCTAGTTAATCCAATTTGGGATCCTAGGACATATTTGAGTGACAATAGGAAAATAGTGGTGCAACAACATCACTCATTTTCATCATTGTTCATTTTGGTAAACCTACATTTTTAGAACATTCATTCATTTTTTTTATTTGGAGCTCATTAAAGTCCTAAATCTAGGTTGCATTCATTCTTGCATTGCATCTTGTATTAGTGAAAGTGCATCTAGGGTTTCTCACATTTGCATTAGTGAAAGTGCATATAGGTTGCAATTTTGCTTTCTTGCATCATTTTATCGAATTAAAAAACTAAAAAGTGCATTGTCAGTCATCCTGATTACATTTAGGATCATTGCTATTGCATTCAAAATTGAAAAAATTGCATCTAATTTTGCATTCAATTTCTTTTAATTAGTCACTTATTCTTGGATTCATTGGCACACTTTTCTATTTCTAAACATCAAGTCCTTAGGTAGACAACCTAGAAACACTGTGAAAAATCCATATTTTGTTGTTTTTCTAAAAAATACCCTACTAGGACTAAAGTGCCCTTGCTGGCGTCTTAGTCCCTCTATGGGTTTTTGGCTCAAAACTCTATCTGAGTTGTTTGATGTCTGTTCCACTTTCTAGAACCTCAAAATTCCTTCAATAGGACCAAGATGCCCTTGCTGGTGTCTTTGTCCCTGTTGAGTTTGAAGCTATAGTTTTAGGGTTTACATCTACTTTTCTATGCTTCTATTTGCTTCTTTCAATTTTCTGTTATAGTTTGCAGAATTATTGTTATTCCAAGTGTATTTTGAAATCATTTCAATTACAAGCTTCATTAGATCTGAAAATGCTCACATTTCTGAAACTTTGCATAGTATGGATAAAAGTACTTTTCACTTTTGCATATGCAATTTTTACATTCATAAAACTTTGCATGAGTTTGATAAAAGTGTTTTTCATTTTTGGATATACATTGTTTGCATTCTTAAATTTTAGCATGCATTGGATAAAAGTGTTTTACACCTTTGGATATACAGTGTTTACATTATTAAAGCATTGCATGAGATGGTTAAAAGTGCTTTTCATTTTTGGTCAAATAATGTTAGTACCTTAACTTTCTAGGCACGCTGAGAAAAAATTAATATCCCCTCCCTATGAGAGTGTTTTATTGAAAGAGAATACAACCTTGGACAATCCTAATGATTGTATTTGTTCTCCTAATATCTCTCCTATTTGTGAAGAGGATATTTTAGTGTTAGAAGAACCAATTGATCAATGAGAGTTTTCAGAGTCCTAGTTGTTTCTCTCCTTCTATCTCTCTTAGTGGAAAAGACATTGATGAATAAGAAGAAACAACGATAGCTAATCATGATGACCACATAACACAACAAGAGACCATTGAAACTTCAACTAGTCTGCATTCATCTCCCAACATCTTCACCTCTTGTGATAATGTTCTAGAGGATGAAAGCGTAAGTGAAGATATGTTGGTGTTGGATGATAAAAACTTTTAGATTAATGACAAGCCTCTTTACGATCCTTCCCCTACCTATCCTATTTTGGAAGATATTATAGGAAAAATGAATGAAATTACATATGATCATGATAATTAGATTTGTTCTTCTCCTAGTACCTCTCCTACTTGTGAAAAAGATACTTTGATTGATGAAACTCATGAAAATCTTAGTTGTCCCTCTTCACCCAGGGAAACCCTTATTAAGCAAGACAATTCAACCACTGATGATTCCCCTACTTGCTATGAAGTCATTTTGGAAGAACCAATCCTTCAATGTCACAAAAAATTGGTTTGTAGTTCTCCTAAAAACTCTCCTAATAGGGAGGATATAACAGTGGAAGAAAATGAGAACATTGACAATAGTAATTCCTTAGATGAAGAAGATGAAGTGACATTAGACCCCTTCACTAAGAGATCATGAAAATAAGGATAAGTATTCTGAGGTTATGCACATTAGATACCCCTTGGAGTAATCTCCTAAGCCTAAACTTATTATTTGTCCACCCTCTCAAAAACCACAAGTTTGAAACAAACCCGTTCTTATCCTCGAACCACCTAAGAACGATGTTTTACAACAACCGAGTTACAATATCATTGCTCATACATACAACACTAGGAACAATCCATAACCAAGACAAACACCTTCAACATCCCTCCCATTGCCTATTCCCATTTTCCCTAGTGCTCCTCGTTTAAATTCACAAAGTGGAAAGGAGTATTCAATCTTGTTGAACCACTTAAGAATACTTCTGCAAAGATATCCCTATGAGACCTAATTTAGAATTCACCTAACTATCATACTATGCTTCAAAAATCTTTGCAGCAAGTTGTGGTTCCCTCTAGTGCAAACTTGAATGACATAGCAACCCTGATTCAAGGAATAAATGCTTATATTATTTTTCACAAAGTGAGCTCCCTCCTTTGGAAGTGCAAAAAAAACATGATGCTTTCATGATCATAGCTCAATACAATAACATAGGGATAAAGCAAACCCTTGTTTACAATGGCTCAACCTTAAATGTGTGTAGTGCAAACCTTTTGGATAAGCTTGGCGTCGATAAATAAAAAATTCAACCTTACTCTTTATCTATTAATGGATTTGACAATGTTGAAAAACAAGTGCTCGGTGTGATCACTTTGCCCATTACAACTGGGAAGGCCACATTAGAAACACCGATCCATGTTATGCCTCACAATATTTCATACAATCTCCTTTCAAGTAGACCATGGATTCATGCAATGAATGGGGTGCCTTCTACTCTTCATCATTAAATGAAGTATATTTACAAGAACAAAGTGTACACACTTGAAGTTGACCCTGACCCAAATAGTTGTTTGAACATTGAGAAAGGTAAAGAGAATCCTTTGAAAACATTAACACCAACTACAAAAGTAGAACCCATGCAAGAAAAACAAAAAGATAGATGTCCTAAACCCTTCACAATGATATCACTAGATGATTGGGGTTCCTTAGAATTTGAACCTACATTCATGGGAGAATACAAGATCATAAACAAAGACTTTGAAAAAGGAAAAGAAAAAGCAATAATGTGAACAAAGAATTCAGATGACCCTTCAAAAGCATCCACCTCAACCACTTTAGAAGAAAAAGAAAATTACAAAACAAACTTTGATCAAGTTATCAAGAGTAACCACCAAATCCAAAAGAAATGAAGAATCTTTAAATGGAAAAGATTATGAACTTATGAAACCTGGATATAGTGGAAAAGGATGTGGTGCTAGAGGACAAGGTATATGTGTCCCTATAGAGCCTCAAATGCAAGAAAAGACTAGTGGTCTTGGTTATTTTCCTTTGATCTAGAAATAAACAAGCCTTCACTTAACATCAACAATCTTGTTGTGCATGTTTTGCACACACGACCTGCCATAGGCAGGGACCCCCTTTTTTTTGCTCCGACAGGTTGCTTTGCTCCTGTCTTGTTTTGCGTGCCCCACTTTCCAAGCCCAAATTGGTCATGTGCCTTCAAACAATCAAATCCCCTACCCAAATTCACCTGTTTGAGGTATTCAAATCTGCGGAGAAATAAAGTCCCCCATCCCCTTTCTGCCTTTTGTCTTGCTTTGGCTGTTTTCAGACCCGTCAGTCAGTTTCCACATTTTTGGCTTTGGGGACAACTTTTTGGTGGATTTGTGATATGTTTGTGGTCCCTAAATGAACTTCAGGTTTGTCAGCGTTAAGTTAAGTTTCGATGGTTTCAGAAACTTTGCCTCAAGATTCCTTCCTCATTGTTTTTGGAAACATCAAATCCTACCGGCTCCGTTTCCTCAATTTTGACTTTGGGGGCAACCTTTTTGGATCGAGGATGTGTTTGAAGTGCGTAACTGAACTGCCAAGGTTTCGTCAAAGTTTGGTTAAGTTTCGATGGTTTTGGAACTTTGCCTCCGGAATTCCCTTCCTCCTTGGCTGTTTGGAAACATTCGTGGACCCCCGTTGCTCAGTTTCCTCAATTTTGACTTTGGGGGCAACCTTTTTTGGATCGGGGATGTGTTTGAAGTGCGTAAATGAACTGCCAAGGTTTCGTCATCATTCCATTAAGTTTCGATGGTTTTAGAACTTTGCCTCCGGAATTCCCTTCCTCCTTGGCTATTTTGGAAACATCCGCGGACCCCAGTTGCTCCCGTTTCCTCAATTTTGACTTTGTGGTCACCCTTTTTTGGATATGGGATGTGTTTGAAGTGCGTAAATAAACTGCCAAGGTTTCGTCAAAGTTTGGTTGGTGGTTTCGGACTTGTTGCCCTTTTTTTTTGGAACTTCTTCAGCCACCTCCTTTTGGCTGAGTCCAGGCCCCTCGTGGCCGTTCGGGCTCCGCCTCTCCGTGTGTTTGCAGAACTTTCCCACCTCGCTCCCCTTCCCCGCTTCTCCGTTCCCGAGCTTGAATTCCTTCACTTTTTGAACAACATCAGCCCGCCCCCCTCCGGTTGTTTTGTTTCGCTTTGGTTTCTTGCCCGGCCATTTTCCTTCCATTTGTCGTCTTTTTGTTGTCCTCCGCCTTTCGGTTCGCCCCTCGATTCTGTTGTGCCGTTGGCTTCATTGTCTTTGATTCGATCCTTCGAATGCTGTCCTTTATTGGCTGTTTTCCTTCATCACCACTCGCCGTCCTTCCTCGAGTTAAACCCCTCCAAAATCTGCTCCCATCTTAATTTTTTCTCTCTGTTGCTCTTTCCCTTAGGCCTTGGTCGGCCCTCCGGTTGTTGGCCAGTGGCTTTGGCCATCTTTTGCCATCCTTTCGGCCTTCCGGGTCGGCCCTCCGGATCTGTCCGCGTTCGCCATTGGCCTTAGCCATCCTTTTGCCGTCCTTCGGCCTTGGTCTTCCCTCGGATTGTTGTCCTTCGTTGGTTGTTTCCTTCCGTAGTAAAGCCACCCTCGAACCCGCATTAATGTTTATGGCCCAAATGAGCTCCAAATATGAATATCAAGATATTTTGATGATGCATGGATAGATCTAACAGGGAATTTGTAGGTTTGACTGACATTTTCCTTAACTCATGTATAAATGTACTTATGACACTTCATGTTTGCAGGAGTCAAGAAGCCTTCCGTAGGTCTATCGAAGAGGCCCATTGAGGGAGTTGTCCTACCTTTTTCCATATGATGATGATTTCTAAGGAGCTTTCTACCGAATCAGGGGCCACCAATCCATTGATGCCAATCGTCGACAGACTCGTTTGATCAAAGGAAGAACACTACAAGCACATCAAGCAAAAGACAACTTTCGGATAGTTCTGCCTTTCTGAAGGGAAATCAGCTAAATGACAAAATTGCTACAATGTGGCACTAGATGACAAAAGCAGGGAAAATACAAGGAATATATTTTTAATTGTTGAATATTGTGGGGTAGGTGAAACCCTAATGTAATTGAATCCTAGCCATTCATTTGGGCTTTGGAAAACTATAAATAGGGGCTTGCCCTCATTTATGAGGTTGGAGAATTGATGTAAAGACATTCTGCACAATAGAAAGCAACATTGCATGATTTATGGGTGTTCCTTTTGAGTTTTCTCTTTATGTATGCATGGTTCACCTTCCATGTTAGTTTTAGTGTTAGTTTCTTGAATGGGAGTGGTGATGGTGTTTGCTGTTTCAGTATTTGATGAACTTTCAGCTCATGCTTTTTGTGGTTCATTGATGATAAATCACTTTGCAAAGCTAGTTTGAGCCTCTTTCCTTCATTGCTGCAACTTAGTTCAATTACATGTGCATGTGTGTGTGTAATCTAAAAATCTGCAGTCCTTAGAAGATTGCACTGGTTTTGTGCAATTGTAGGTTTCTCTTGGCTAAACAAAACCCAGTTTAGGAAGTCTGTCTACTTTAGCAGCCACCATTGTTACTGTTCATTCATAGCTTAGGATTAGAATAGCTTTCTTAACCCTTCTCCTTTTGTTGTTTCTTTTAATCCTTGGTTAGAGTAGGATCCAAAGTATCACCATGAAGCCAAATCAGATGAACTTGATGAGTTTCAACTTGTTGTTTTGAGTGGACAGCCACTGTTCATTCACTTTTAGCACTTTGAAACTGCATTTGCAAACCCAACTTCCATGCTTTGTAACTCATCTGTAAGACTACCTTGTGATTCTTGAAAATCACATCAAACAACTGAGATATTCCAAGCACTGTCAAGACCTGATATTAGAGACTTTGGGATAGTTTTTTGCAATTTGATTGTGGAATATTGTCTTTCAAGAGAGGTAGTGCAGCTACGCACTGCCTATGTTGAGAGGTGCATAAAAAACACATCAACAAAACTGGCACTAGAGGGAGGGCTGACACGTTGGGAATACAAAGCTAAATGTTGGAAGTGATTCATTCCATGCCCTCCTCCTCCTAACGCCATCAAGAGAACTGGCGCTAGAAGGAGGCCATGACATGTTGAGGCTACAAAGCTGAAAGTTGGAAATCGAAAGAAGCACTTGCAAAGAAGAAATATGAGATAGAGAGATCTCTTTCAATGCTAAAAATTAGAAAATTTTGAAGGAAAAAGAAACTGAGTCAAAATGGAGCAGCATTCACAAATTGACATCACTCAGCTGCATACAAATTTGAACAAGAGACTGAAGAAGCCATTGCAGCAATTTGTGTTGGTAGATAGATGTTGGATCCATTGCACTTGCAGGCATAGTGAATTGGGGTGTCTAACATTCTTGGACAGAATTGAGGTCTTGCAGGGAGAAATTCCCTTTTGGGAAATATATCAGCCTTTAGCCCTTGCAGACTTGGAGGAAGAATTGACAACCATGGCAGCCAAGGCATTCAAGGAGTTGATCCAGGAACATTTGAGCAGCAAGGATGGACCAAGATTGGAGGAAATATTGATGTCAAGTTGGTGCAGATTTCACAATGCACCCCACTCTGAATTCACTTGCTCATCATGCACAAATGTCATCGCCCAAGTCAAGGATCATGTGAACAAGTTGGAGCAGCCATCTCCTAGTAAAGGGGACTCATCCCATGAGGTGGGAAGGTTGTTGGAAGCTCGAGGACAACACACCACAGATGAATCAAGAAATCTGACACAGGCTAGTGCTAGGACAACAGACATAGAGGATCAGATCCAAAAGGAAGAGGATAATTTTCTTAGGACAACAAGCTGCCTTGATGAACAATCAGCTAGAAACAGATCAAAAATTTGTTCCTCCGTTGAAGAAAAGCAGTCCCCTGCTCTAGAAGACGGATTGGCAGTTGAAGATGAATCAAAAGAGTTTGCAGTAGTGTATGCTGGGGCAGCAAATGAAGATGTTGAAAATCAGAAAAAGGAAAAGGTTGACAGCCTTGGGACAATAGAGAATGATGGAAAAAAAATAAGCGAGATTATATTAGAGGACCTCTCCTTCATGAATGAAAATGATCAAGCATCTAAAAATGCAGATTTGGAGGAGCGGGAACAACGACTTGCCACAACTGTCTACTATTCACCTTCCTTCCCAAATGATGATGAGGACCCACTGGTGGAAAGATATGACCAGCTCATCTCGAGACTAGCGAGGGATTGGACTGAGTTGAAATACCAAGTGGATTTGGAGATATTGCTGCTCCCAAATTGGTGTCGACTCCATGATTCATCGCACTCAGAGATCACATGTAAGCTATGCCAAGAGGCCATTGAGCAAGTCAAAGGACAAGGGGCACAACCAAGCACATCACCTCCCATAGCCACTTCAAGGATTGAAGAAGAAGACCAAAATCCCAAATCAACTAATGACTTAGTTGAAGGTAGTCCTCAAGAGGATGTTGGGGCAGCAATAGAAGAAGGACAACAATACAGTTTCAGACTTCCGAGTGATGAAGTAGATCAAGTGGGAATGCTGTCCACCAGTCATTAAGAAGTTCTTCCTCTTGAAGAGCAGTTATGTGCCATGGACGGTGGGCTTTTTGACGAGTCTTTGGAGGGAAATTGTGCAATAGACTTTGGTCCCCTTGATGAGGTTCCATCAATTGATAACTTCTTTCCATTGGGAGCTGCACTACTGAGGTATGCTCATGTCGAGGAAGAGCACATCCCAGAAAATAATAGCGATGAATACATACTCCTTGAGCCCCCGAATAGTGATGCACTAGAGTTTCCAGATTGGGAGAGGAGCTCCTTCTCCATTTACGTTGATAGTGACCAAGAGGAAACAAGTGGGCGCCATGAGGAGATACGTGAACAGCAAAAGGAAGAAGATAAAGGTGGAGGTGTTTCGATGGCTGCCAACAAATATGACGCGCTTGGTCAACCGTGGGCTGCAACTAAGGGTCCTTCCGCCTCAATCCTTGCAGATTTTCCTTCACAACCAGAGAGCTGCAATGAGACAGATTCATGCATGTCATCATCCCATGACATTGAACGTCACAAAAATTAGGTAAACACTTGGGAAGGGAAATGGGACAACATGCTACCTTTTGAAGACGACCATCAAAAGGGCACCAAGATTACAGATGATCGACAAGGTGAGGTGTTCCTCCTTCAAGAACAACCAATTGGGACTGTGGATCTTGATCATAGCTTGGAAGAGCTGTTTGCTGCCCCGTCCTCCCAGCCTTATGCATGCTTAATGTCCAAAGTGTTGCACCCTCCACCGCGCCCACCCGAGGCTGCCAATGCAACAGTCAAGGATGTTATGCTTGCTCTCGATTGTCCAACGCTACCACCTTCGTGTGATGACATCCAGGTTTTATCCTTCCTTTCCCCTATCATTTCTCATAACTGCACTTATTATTTTGATTATGGGAATGAGGGAAAATGAACCTATTTATGGATTAACCATGGGTTTGGCGAGCCTCCTCAATTGCTGATTTTTCATGATGACGTGATTGAACTTGAGTGTTGCAACATTGAATTTCCTTTTTCAGAATATAAAGATAAATTTGCATGGTTAAGAACGACAACAATCATCCATTTGCTTGTGCATGCACTACGAAATCTAATGAGTGTTAATGTCAACTCGCCTTGCTTGAACATAATGCTTTGTAAATATCTTTGTACATAGTCGTTTTTGAGTAGTATAGGTTTCTTGTAAATACTCCGCTTTCTTGCTTTCCTTAGGTTAGTTGGTGTGTGTAGGTTGCTCGCTTTGTAGGTTGTTTTCCTTTCATTTGCTTTCGCTTTGTTGCTGCTTTGCTCGGGGTCCCTTTGTTTTTAGCTGGGCACATCTGTGCGCACAACAACCATACTTATTGCCTGGGGTTGTTCTACATATTTATTTATCAAACTCTAATCAAGTCTTCAGAGTGGATGGTGAAGGTCTTTCGTTAGTGTCAAGCGATCTGGGTGTTTAATTCGAAGAGGATAAGTTGTTGGTTTAGTCTGACTTTGACGTATTCTGAAATCTTATAGCTCTTACACATCTTAAGAATTCGACGGTCACTATAGGGCCTTTTGTGAAGTCTAGTTAAGTAAAAAATCTAAAATTCTGCTCTAGCGCCACTGTGATTCTCAGCCCTGAGTGCGAGCTTCAATGCTTGCAGGTTGAAATAAAAGAGCTGAAAGATAAAAGAAAGAAATAAAGAAAATACTGAAATTTAAAAGAAAGAAAAATTCAACTTTTTAGGGGTATCCGAGCAACTCTACCGGGGCTATGGACGCCCGGCCGGCAGTAGAGCAATGTTCGGGAGAATCACAACGATAACCTCGTCGGGGCTATGGATGCTGTGGCGCGAGGCAATGTCTGGATGCTTTTGGAGTTAGAATAAACTACGTAGCTTAACTGACAGAGCTTGAGTTCCTGTAGCAACTGAAGAATGGGAATTAACGCAATTGCACACACTTGGATTTTAGCATACTGAAGGTTGGGTTGGCTAATGGTTTTGATCCTTTGGTTGGGCGTTTGGTTTGTTTGCCATAGCGCGAAGGTCAGAACCAGATATTTTGGGTTCGTGATTCCAGTTTGTCATCAAAATGCTCTTGAACATTTCCCCAGTGAGTCGCCATTTGTTGTGCATATTTTGCACACACGCCCCGCCGTAGGCAGGGAACCCCCTTTTTTTTTGCTCCAATAGGTTGCTTTGCTCCTGTCTTGTTTTGTGTGCCCCACTTTCCAAGCCCAAATTGGTCATGTGCCTTCAAACGATCAAATCCCCTACCCAAATTCAACTATTTGGGGTATTCAAATCTGCGGAGAAATAAAGTCATTCATCCACTTTCTACCTTTTGTCTTGCTTTGGATGTTTCAGAAACATCCGTGGACCCCTGTCGGTCTAGTTTCCACATTTTTCGCTTTGGGGACAAATTTTTGGTGGATTTGTGATATGTTTGTGGTCCCTAAATGAACTTCCAAGGTTTCGTCAACGTTCCGTTAAGTTTCGATGGTTTCGAAACTTTGCCTCCGGAATTCCCTTCCTCGGTTGTTTTGGAAACATCTGTGGACCCCCATCACTCCCGTTTCCTCAATTTTGACTTTGGGGGCAACCTTTTTTGGATCGGGGATGTGTTTGAAGTGCGTAAATGAATTGCCAAGGTTTCGTCAAAGTTTGGTTAAGTTTCGATGGTTTCAGAACTTTTCCTCCGGAATTCCCTTCCTCCTTGGCTATTTTGGAAACATCCGTGGACCCCCGTCGCTTCCGTTTCTTCAATTTTGACTTTGGGGGCAACCTTTTTTGGATCGGGGATGTGTTTGAAGTGCGTAAATGAACTGCCAAGGTTTCGTCATCATTCCATTAAGTTTTGATGGTTTTGAAACTTTGCCTCTGGAATTCCCTTCCTTCTTGGCTGTTTTGGAAACATCCGCGGACCCTAGTTGCTCCCGTTTCCTCAATTTTGACTTTGGGGTCACCCTTTTTTGGATCTGGGATGTGTTTGAAGTGCGTAAATGAACTGAGGTTTCGTCGTTTGGTTAAGTTTCGGTTTTTCGGGCTTCGTCCTTCTTTTTAGTTTGGAACTTCGGTATTACCTGCCTCCTTCAACCTCTGGCTCCGGCCTCTGGCCATTTTCGGGGCTTAGCCTCTGTAGCCATTTCGAACCATTGGCCACCTCCTTCGTCCTCGGGCGGGCTCCGTGGCGTTACGTTTGTCTCCTTTCATTTGTTTTTCATCAAGAACGCCTCCTTCAACTATTTGGTTTCAGATTATTTATACGCCTTAAACTTTCTTCTGGTTTTCCTTCCATCGTTGTCTTTTAGCCCATCCTCCACGCCTTGTGGCCCTAATTTTTGTCATGGCTTTTAGATTGTCTAAAATCTTTGCCTCCTTCGATTATACAAATTGGCCTCAAATCTTGTGCGCTATTGGCCGTTCCTTTTTAGGCAAGCCCTTGACCTTTCCTTTCCCCTCCGAATGCCGTCCGTTGTTGGCGTTTTCCTTGTTTGCTGTGCCCGTCCTTCCGGCCTTCCGGTCGACCCTCCGGATTCTTGTATGCCATTAGTCATTGGCCTTTCCGTCCTTTTGCCATCCTTACGGACTTAGTTGCCCCCTCCGGATTTGTCCTTTATTTCAGGTCCGCCTCATGGTCCTCTTCGCTTCTTTGTGGTTGTTGCCTTCCGCCGTAGGGGAAGCCAACACCCTCGAACCCGCATTAATGTTTATGGCCCAAATGAGCTCCAAATATGAATATCAAGATATTTTGATGATACATGGATAGATCTAATAGGGAATTTGTAGGTTTGACTGACATTTTCCTTAACTCATGTATAAATGCACTTACGACACTTCGTGTTTGCAGGAGTCAAGAAGCCTTTTGTAGGTCTATCGAAGAGGCCCACTGAGGGAGTTGTCCTACCTTTTTCCTGATGATGATGATTTCTAAGGAGCTTTCTGTCCGAATCAGGGACCACTAATCCATTAATGCCAATCGTCGATGGACTCGTTTGATCAAATGAAGAACACTGCAAGCACATCAAGCAAAAGACAACTTTCAAACAGTCTCTGCTACAGTAAAAAGGGAAATCAACTAAATGACAAAATTTCTACAGTAACTGGCACTAGATGACAAAACAGGGAAAAGACAAGGAATGTATTTTTAATTGTTGAATATTGTGGGGTAGGTGAAACCCTAATGTAATTAAATCTGGGCCATTCGATGTAATTGAATCCTAGCCATTCATTTGGGCTTTGGAAAACTATAAATATTTGTAAGGGTTGGAGAATTGATGTAAAGACATTCTGCAGCAATAGAAAGCAACATTGCATGATTTATGGGTGTTCCTTTGGAGTTTTCTCTTTATGTATGCATGGTTCATCTTCCATGTTAGTTTTAGTGTTAGTTTTTTGAATGAGAGTGGTGATGGTGTTTGCTGTTTCAGTATTTGATGAACTTTCAGCTCATGTTTTTTGTGGTTCATTGATGATGAATCACTTTGCAAAGCTAGTCTGAACCTCTTTCCTTCATTGCTGCAACTTAGTTCAATTACATGTGCATGTGTGTGTGTAATCTAAAAATCTGCAGTCCTTAGAAGATTGCACTGGTTTTATGCAACTGTAGGTTTCTCTTGGCCAAACAAAACCCAGTTTAGGAAGTCTGTCTACTTTAGCAACCACCATTGTTACTGTTCATTCATAGCTTAGGATTAGAATAGCTTTCTTAACCCTTCTCCTTTTGTTGTTTCTTTTAATCTTTGGTTAGAGTAGGATCCAAAGCATCACCATGAAGCCAAATCAGATGAACTTGATGAGTTTCAACTTGTTGTTTTGAGTGGACAACCACTATTCATTCACTTTCAGCACTTTGAAACTGCATTTGTAAACCCAACTTCCATGCTTTGTAACTCATCCGTAAGACCGCCTTGTGATTCCAGCAAATCACATCAAACAACTGAGATATTCCAAGCACTGTCAAGACCTGACATTAGAGACCTTGGGATAGTGTTTTGCAATTTGATTGTGGAATATTGTCTTTCAAGAGAGGTAGTGCACCTACGCACTGCCTGAGTTGAGAGGTGCATAAAAAACACATCAACAAATCTTAAAAAAGATTCTTCTAAGCCAACTTTAGCAATAGTGCATCTCAAATTGATAGACATTGGTGGTCTTGATTGTTATCATTTGAAAGAAACAAATAAATCCTCGCTTAACTTTAATGTCATCATGCAAAAGCCTAATGATTTAAATTTGATATATTTTACGTCTTCCTTTAAAGAAGAGAACAAAATCTCATAATCTATAGAGTCTTGTGTGAATATGACAACTAATACTAAGAAAGAGATATATTTGCCACAAAAAAAGGAACCATTTTCTACTTCTGATCAAGAGAATATCTTGTTGAGACTCCTCCAAGATTGTTTGAAATCTCTCCCTCCAAGAATACAAAATAAATTCTACTACAAGCATTCATTTTGTGTATATCATAGAGTTCATGGTCATTCTACTAATGAATGTAAGGCTTTGAGTAACAAAATTCAACATCTTAAGGAATGTGGTGCTCTTCCTTGTGTTGCACCCAATTCCACCAATTGATATTGATTTTCACTCTAGTATGTTTCTCATCAATCATTTCAGCTCACCCTTGTCCTACACTAAGTGGGGGCAAGGGGTTAGGTAGCCTTGTCCTTGTATGTCCCCTATTATTTCCTCTTTTGGCTAGTTGACCGCCTTCCATGTATATGTATGAGAAATCTTCGGATGTGGACGACATGCCTTAAGTTGGCTCGCATGTGATGTAATGAATTATCTTTAGCATTGTATTTTTGGGGGCAACCCCTTCCCTTCTCATGATGTAGCTTATTGGAAACATATGACTTGGCATAGGGATTTCCAAGTAAGCTCTCATGTCTTCTTCTACTTTAAAGCAATTTCTCACAACAATGGTGTTAGCAACCACTTTAATGTGGAGGTATACATCGACACTTATGCTTCATTGTGTGATTTTATTTCTTCTTGCAATGCATTCCTTTCTTGGTGGTGTCATTGGGTTTGATTTCCTTCGAGAGCATGATATTTCCTTGCATTTGTCCTCTCTTGGAAACATTAAGTACAATGTTCCCTAAGATGAGACCTTGCATTTTTCCTCTCTTGGAGATGTTAAGTACAATGTTCCCTAAGATGATACCTTGCATGAATGAAGCAAAATCCCTTCAAACATCCCTCTTTCTTGTTGTGTTGCATTTTTGTGCCTTATGAAAGTCATGGAGGTATGGCTTTGATATGGTTTCTTGGGGCTCACCTAGTGAACTACTAGCTTCACTAGCCCTTGTGAGCATGCATTTTTTTTTCTTTTTGTCCTTATCATAGTCATGGGGGTATGCATTTGATATAGGCCTCTTGGGGCTCACCTAGTGAACAACTAGGTTCACTAGCCCTTGTGAGCATGCATTTTGTTTGCATAGTGGACAAAGTGTTCCACTTGTAAACCTCTCTTGGACAAACAACATAGACCCGATACAAAGCATGTTGGATGGCCAGTTGAAGCTTGATCCATTGCATTTTTCATTTTTCTTTTTCTATTTTTCTTTTTCTATCTTTGATGGTGTATGTTTGTGATTTGGCTATGACTTCATATATCATCCACATGTGTGTTCCTTTGTGCCTATGTTGGTTTGTCATAGGATCTTGATCCTGGGGGCTTGGACAACCTCTTGATTATTGTCATTCTATCTTACTAGCATTCATACATTTGAACCCCTCTTGATTGTGTGGTTGGCTACTTTAGTGTGAGTTTGAAGCAAGTTCCTCCTCTCACTAAAGTGGGGGATAAATGTAGTGTAGGAAAATGCATACCCTTGCATTTTCACACTTGTTTTGGCCCGCCTTGCTTTGTTTATCCCTATTTATATCTCAATTGGTCCTATTTTGCATCTAAAAGCCTAATAAATTGTATCTTTTTATGGCTAATCCTGACATACTTCAAAAGAGAAATGATAATTTAATGATTCTAATTGTGTGTCTTTGATTTTTGGGTTGGGTCTAAGATGTCACCTAGGGTCTCTTTGTCCTCCAAAGGTCTTGGGACCCTGATTTCAAGTAAACCACAAATGGGCCCCTTTTTGGAGTTTGTGCCCCGAGTTTCATGCCTTGGGACTAAGATGCCACCTAGGGTGTCTTAGTCCCACTTAAGGTATTTTTAGGATTTGATTTCAAATCTTAGTGGGATTTAATCTCCTCTAATTAATGAATTCATATGTCGACTTGTGGTGTAATTTTAGGATATTAAGCATAGATAAGTATAAATACAAGGTTCCTTTCATTCATTTCTCATATCCTAACATCTAAGCATTCATGTGTTCATGAAAGTTTGTGATTAGGAGAGAATTCAAAAGAAATTCATCAAGCATTCAGAGCCATCATCAAGATTCAAGCATCATATCAAGGATATTCTTGCATCATGCGTGTTTATGAGCTAACATTTGTGATGTAGGGTTTTGATTTAAGAAAGCATTTCAAGTCAAGATCTATCAAGCATTCAAGCATTTCAAGATCCACATTCAACCTAGCCATTTCACACAAGTTTGCAAATTTCATAACAAGGGTTTGGTGAGTTGCAACATAGAACTTTGTTTATTCATCATTTCCCTCCATTTCATTTCATTCCAAGGTTTAATTACCAATAAGGGGTTTGACCAAGGCAAACCCCCATTTACTAACAATCAACAAGTTTTTCTTCTCTTGCGTGTTTATGTTTGTAGATTTAAGTTGGAGATCACATTTGGAGATTTCAAAATTTCAAATTGGGACTAAGACGGTAGAAAGGGTGTCTTAGTCCTCCAAGTGGAATTTCGCAGAGATTCTTTTGGATCCTGTTCCGACATCTGAAGATTCCACATTCCCCCCAAAAATTAGTAGTGGGACTAATAAAACATTAAGGGCGTCTTAGTCCTCCCTAGCATATTTTGACAACATTTTTTCATTTCTAGAATCCTCATCAAATTTTTAGACTTCCCAGGTACACATACCCTAACTTGGTGTTGCTTCATTTCATCATTTGCACTCTTCATTTGGCTTACATCACTAGATTTTGTGAGTTGAATGTTATGCTTTCTTTTCCAAGCTTTTTCTTGGTGATGAACCCCTCAAAGCTTAAAGAACCCTCTCCTAGGTCTTCCTTGTTGAGAATTGACTCACCCTTTAGGTTGATAGTCAATCCAATTTGGGATCCTAGGACATATTTGAGTGACAATAGGAAAATAATGGTGCAACAACATCACTCACTTTTCAACATTGTTCAGCCCTAACGGTGTAAATATGAGAAATATTTGCACCAAGTTGATGATATGGTGTAACTATACTTTTATTAGGGAAAAAACTATTTTATCTTTTCAATTGAATCAAATACTAAAGATAAGAATATTATGATTACCTATTGACTGAGGTATATGCTCTTTAGTTATTTTCCCATAATAATTTACCCTTTTATATCTAGAGTTTCCCCTCTTCCCTTTTATTAAACAAACTATCAAAAATTTCAATCTTGTAGTTGGACTTGTTGATTCATTTGTTTTCCTACATGTTGCTCATATTCCTCTATAATTTTTCCACCCGTTTCTTTTAATTATTTAGTACATGATCCACCACATCTTCTTTGTTCAAGTGGCTTCCTTATGTTCTTCTTCTACATATTTCACTATTTCATCCTTGTGCTACATGGCATCTTTTTTTATCTTGAACCTCCTCTTCTATGGCTACTTTTGACATGATAGTTTCTATTTCCAATTATTCTACAATCTTCCCCACCTTCATCTATAAAGTAGATCTTATGGTATACTTTATTTCCTCATGTTTTCATTTTATTTTTTCAATGTGATTTTTTCCCATTTAATAATAGTGGAGGTAGAGCGAACTTATAGTCACTAAAATTTAACCAAGGCATCACAAGTTTTTCATTTGGTGATGAGTTCTTGTATTTTGAATCTTATCATTCATAAATCCTTTACTTCAGGTAACAAGGTATCCACTCTATGTTTGGATCTAGGCTCTATATGTTAAATATATTATACTTGTTTTTTAATACTTAAAGATCGTTCAAGTTTCTCTATTATTTTCTCCATTGAAGTGTGCCTAATTTAATTTATATCACCATAGGTAACAAAATTTTATAATGAAGGGGCATTGAAATAGGTTTCAATCATTTTCGAAAATAGAAAAAAAATTAAAAAATGATATATTTCCACATATTTTATATATAGATTATATATAAGACAACTTATCATCTGGGTTAAAGAGCGTGCGAGAAATGAAAAATCCAATGAAAGATATGAAAACAAACAAGCTTGAGCTTGTGAACTCCATGATGGTCAATACACCACGAGACAATGTGATTAGAATTGCAAAAATAGAAGGGAGCACAAGTATATGAAATGATATGATTTGGTCTAGCTAACACAGAGTATATATGCTCACTAGTAGATGAATTATCATTACACATATGCTAACTGGAAATGGGGGAGCTTCTTTGACTCTGTTTCCAATTATTTTAAGAGGTTGACATGCGGTGATTTGTTGCTTATTAGAGATACGTAGGGGACAGGGGTCCATAGTGGAGCACCCTAACTTCATGTTTCTCAAAATATTACATGAAATTTCAAATCAGTCGTAATTGTGTACAACAATTTATTTGGCAACTCATTTGCTTAATTTTTTTTATTTTAGGTTCATATCATTAAATATGATGCCACATCATCATGCTTTATGTTAAGATATTAAAAAAGGCTAAAAAAAAAGTGAGACCAATAGTGGTGCACTAAGTCATGTCTTATGGGTGCGCTGATGTGGCATCACATGATTTGTTAGTTTGTGTACTTTATGGATAAAAAGTGTTTTGCAATTGGATATTAAGATGCTCCATTATGAGGCCCACAAAGGACTATTTCTATCCCCACTATTGGAGCCCGCTCCACTATGGGCCCCTCTCCCCTAGTCAACTGACTAATCGACTGACTTATAATTTATCTATATGGGGGTGAATGTAACAACACATTGTGAAACATAGACTTGGTGATACACTCGTGGAAATTTGTAAGTGCTTTCTAGGGGTAGTAGGTAAGTGAGAAGATTTGCTTCTTACCCCTACACACCAAGTTCAGTATGTTTCATTGTCTAATCAATGAATAGAATGTAGTTTGAAAAGTAGTCTACTTCTCGAGGGCTTTCCCAAATTTTCTTTGTAAGTCGCTTCTTTTTATCAACTTGTCTAATGACTTAATATGTCCTTAATCAAAAGGAGTTTTAATTATAATATCATTTTGAAGCATTAATTCTAGTCACCATTAATATTTTGTGTAAAGAAGAACTCCAACATGTAACTTTCAATATTGGATTAATATGTACTGAAATAAATTTATAAACCATGTGAGATTTTAATAGTTCAACATATTCTTATGGAATGAAGGATTACAACACATGCTTTCCTATCTAGAGAGGAAGGAAAGGGTTACAATCTTAACATTTGAGAAATAGTTTTTGAGGAAGGGAAACAACATTAACAACATAGTCTTGTGAAAAATATAGGAGTTGATTGTAATTTGTTGTTGGTCTATTTTAATTTTGAAACTTAATTTGTCCTTAACTAATCACTTAAAGGATCGGTGGAATTTATGGGAGAAAAGGAGTATAGTTTAGAAAATACTTTATTTTATGACATATGCAATAATTTTAGTGGCATTTAAAGTTGAATATTTTTGTATATTGATTTGAAAGTTTATACTTGTAGACACCCAAAATCTAACATTTTTCAACCACACCTAATTTTATCCTATCATTAGCCATTAATTAAAAAATATCTATTATTTATTTAATTATTGTCATCATTATACCAGTCCTTTAATTAAATAAATATTTATTACCTCTTCACATGATCCCATAATTAAATAAATACTTTATTTATTTAATTATTTCCATCATTATACTGATCCTTTAATTAAATAAATACTTTATTTATTTAATTAATTCTCGTTTATCCTCTATCCTTGTCCATTTAATCTCATCCTTTCATCTTGTTACCATGGATCACAATCTAAATTTGTCCTCATGAAAAATGTCCCCTTCACATGTCTAACTCCTTGTCTAGATCCATTCAACCTAGATACCTAATTAAAAGTCAAACTAGCTTTTCTTCTTATCCATTCATCTCATTTATCTTCTTAATCCTAGCCATTTCCAGAAGTATTTTTTTCCTTATCTCAACTTAAACCTAGATCTTATCCATAGTTTGACACTTGTCACATGATTTCATCCTTGATCCAAACCCTAATCCTTCTTCAATCTTAGCCATCCATCACCAATCATTATTATCCATTGATTTTGTCTCTTCAAGACTCTATATTTAGGGGCTCTCATCCTTCATTTTTCAAGTCTCATCAAGATGTCAAATTCCTACATGTAATTTTGATAATTTATCTATCAATCATATCTAGGTTATGCTAGAGCATTGAGCAATCACATATAACCATCGAAAGGAAAATAAAATGGAATATTTTAGTGTGTTAATGTTACTGTGATAAGTTTTTCACTTAGGGTAAATTAATCTGATTAGTTTTTCCCATACTGGGTGGTTGTTTACCCATTCCATTTTCCATGCCTTTAAAAGGTTGTACAATATTTATCTCATTATTCATTCACTTTTGGTGAAATAGTGTGTGCTTCTCTCATGCATTGTGAAGGTTTCTTGTTGGAGATGGTGATTCTAGGTTCGGTGGTTTTCACCTACATGGTATTAGAGCTGCACAATCTACCCTCCTTCCCTTGAGAGTTTTAATCGAAAGAGTTTGAGATCATTTCTTGGCATTTGAAATTTTTCAAATTTCGAAATTGCCTTATTTTTCTGTGTTCATCATATTTTGATTTGTGATTGATTGAGGTGTTTTTGTTGAGGAGAGGTGTGATTTGGTGGTCATGAATTTGTATCCTTGTTGAGCCCAATTCTTTGTTGAGAGGGGTGTTTCTCTATTGATTGGAGGCTACATTTCATTAGTCCGTTTAGAGGAGTGATTTTGAGCCAGGGAAGCAGTGATTCAAAAATTTTCAGTGATCCATGTGTTTCAATCTGTATAGCCCCTGTTGTTGAAAGGAATTTGAAATTCTGAAGGTGTCATTTTCTTGAAGGCTTGATTTTTGTCCTCTTCTAGGTGCAATATCCTTTGTTCAAGTCATGATTGCAAGGAACTTTAATGTGTTTGGAGACTATAATTTGGACCAACGGTTCAAATGCTAAAAGAGGGATCGATTTTTATTGAAGGCACGAATTTTCATTAGAGGCGTATTCTCCAATGCACGATTTCCTTTGTGAGCACAAATGATTAGGCACAAATTTTCATTAGAGGTGCATTCTCCTATGCATGATTTCCTTTGTGAGCACAAAGAAAATAATTTGTGCCATTTGCATTTTCTAACTGTAGCTACTTGGAGGGTCACGATTTCCTTGTGAAAAGCAATTTCATTTTTAGAGGATGAGTAGTGTAGCTGTGTTTCTTTTCATTTCGTGTCAGTTTTTTACTAGGAGGCATTTTCAAAGGACGCGATTGGCATTTGAAAAGGCCTTATTTGACAAGGTGTGACTATGTAGAGGGAGACTTTTTGTTGGGCATGATTCCTGTTGAGGAGGCATTCACATCTGTTGAAGCCGCTGTTGTTGAGAGTCACAGATTCATGTTAAAGAAGCAATTTCAAGATTTGGCTAGTGGCTATATTTTCAAATTTTATACTTTATAAAGTTTGTAGTAAAATATTTATGGTTGTATGCTATGCAATTGAAGTGTGTCGGCCTAAGTTTATTTTGGAAGTTGTCTTTGGAAAAAATTATCCCACATTGGCAGTGTGGGATATTTTTTTGGTATTTAAATAGTGTTGAAGTTGGTTTTCTTGGTGTAACCAAGTCTCACAGATTGAGAAAAGGATTTCTAGTTGTGGGGACTCGTGCATTTATTTGGTTTTCACATGGTACAAAAATTTGCTACAAATAAATAGTATGGTGTATATTTCTTTTGCTAAAATTTTCTAGATTCAATCCTTTTAATTTCTTGAGTAATATTTTTTGGATGTTGGAAACATAAATTTTGAGAGGTTGCATTTGATATTCTTTGGAGGTTTTAGTTTGGTGTATTCTTACCTTTTTTTTGTCATGGCCACTCCTTAGTCAGTAGAATTGTTAACCCGCCATAACTACCATACCTGGAAGATGAAAATGTGTAGGTCGCTCCAATCTAAGGGTTTACGGTCCACATTGAGTGATAACCAAACCACTCTTACCAGGGAATACATGATTTTTTTCCCATAGAAACAAGTGTGAAGAAGCTATGGTGTTGAATAGTCTGGATAACTAAGAGAGGGGGTGAATCAGTTATCATAAAATAGTTTTCTTGACTTTAATTAATCTAGAGCAATCTTCAATCAATTAAAATAGATATGAACATGAAAGCACATAACAACACCATGCACACTGAATACCAAAATTTACGTGGAAACCCAAGATGGGAAAAACCACAGAGAATGCTAATTCTCAATTATAAAACTGTACCATAGAAAAAAGTATTTCTTGCTTGATATGGGAATAATTGTTGATAAATTGGACTTAATGATGCCTTGATCTAGTGTTGTGAGATGTTTTTCACATCTACATTAGGTCTTGGATGCTTGCAAACTAAATAAAATATATTTTTGACATCTTGTAAAGGTGTTGTAAATGACTTTGACACTTTTCTAGACTTTTATTAAGCATCTAAGTCTAATGAACCTATTTTCCACTTATAAAATGTATTTAATGACAATATTACATTAATATAGAAGTCTTGTAAACTAGACTTTAATCTAGTGTTGTAATGTGTTTTACACATTCACATTGGATGTTGTGCCTTTCTAGGCTATGTGGACCTCATTTAATGATGTAAAGTGTATTTAATCACACTTTCACATTGAATTATATGTCCTAAACCCTAATTACTCTTTACATCATCATTAATAGGCCCCTATGACCCCATATTGTGCATCTCGAGGCTTAATTTGATCAAATACCCGATTAGAATAACATAGAAGCCTAATTTCTTTATTTCTCAACATTCCAACTGACAAAAGAGCTCTTGTGGGACCCATTCACCATTAGGGGTGAATCAGTCCCATCCAAGTGGGACTCATTCACCCTTGATGGCGAATGAGTCCCATTTGAGTTGTTTTCAGGGTTTGAGAAGGAAAAATTAGGTTTTAAGTTTATTTTTTCTCCATGTCAGCCTTGGGGATCAAATTAACAGGAATTTTAGGTGGATTTCATATAAATACAAGCTTCTAAACCCTAATTCATAACTCAATTTATTATTCATCCATCATTCATCATGTTCTTAAGTCAAGCAAGCTAGGGTTTTATTATTTTAAATCACCAAGATAGCATTTTCAAACATTCAAGGGCAAATTTTTCATCTATTGCTACAAAAAATCAAGATCTATTATCATGGAAAGTTTTTAATCCCATTATTTCATGCTTCATTACATTATTTCTTCATTTTGGTTTAATTACCTAAAAAGGGGTTTGACCAAGGAAAACCTCCATGCCCTAACTTTCAACATTTCTCTCTCTTTCCTTGTGTGTTTGCAAATTTAGGTACATTGAAGATTTCAAAATCATTAAAGGATAAGTTACAAATTTTTTGAAGACATCTCCTTGTCATATAGGTCAAAATATCCACTAAAAGTCACTTATAGTGCCAAAAATTTTAGAGGTGTACACCTGTCAGGAACTGAAGTGTAGACCGAGGTCTTCTGTTTCCACTTTTGGAATTTTAGAAATTCAGAAGTGGACTCATTCTCCATTAGTGGTGAATAATCTCATTTCTAGGCCTGAAAAGTGTTTTCTATAGTTTTGGATACCCATTTGTCTGAAACGGGCTTTGGAACAATTTCCCATATCTGGGACTAATTTTCCCAGAATGGTGAATGAGTCCCATTAGGCCAAATTTTCAAGATCAACAAGATTTTAGAAGTTATTTCCAGTCTCCAGCAAATTCTTAGGTGCACATCTTTAGTTTTACAGTTTTCTATTTTGTTTCATGGTCATTTGTAGGTCTTCTTGCATACAACATTATGTTTTCAAACACTTTACATTTCTTAAGTTCTGCATAAATTATCAATCTATTTTATCAATTTTTTGCATTTAGGAAATTTAATTTATGCATATTTCCATCATACTTGCATTATTTTGAGTGAAACACCACAGTTTTTGGCCTATTTCTCTCCTTTTAGGTGAATCCCTAGAAGTGCAAGAGAGCCAATAGTCCCCAAAAAATGTTGGTTCATTTTGGTGAACCCACTTTTCAAATACCTTCTTGTCTAATTTAGAGTCCATCATCATCCTATAATTAGCTTGCATTGTCTTTTATATAAGTTGCATTCTAGGGTTTCAAATTTTGCATTAGTGAAAGTGCATATAGGTTGCATTTTTTGCATCTTAAATCCTTAAAATTTCTAAAATTCTGCATTTGCATATTAGGTCTGCATCATAAAACACAAAATATAGAAAAATGAATAAAAAAACTCTAAATTTTTTGAAAAAACTCCCCAATTGGACTCACTCGCCACTTAGGGAGAATTAGTCCCTTTTCACCCCTGAAACTTCCTTTTACAGAATTGAAAACCCTATTTTTAAGGTTCTATTTGCTACCTGTAACTATCTGTATCAATTAGTTGAGTTTTTGTAACATGCATTTAATTAGAGGGTATGTGCAGGATCGTCATGGAAAAAATAGGCCCTTAAGTGGCAAAAAAATCAAAAAATCAGAGTTAGGCAACTTGACATAAAAAAATGAATAAGTTATCTATATTATATCAAAAATATGTAACAATAGAATCTGTAGCAAATTGAATGTAGTTTCTAAACTACTAGGTTTGTTTAAAAAAAAAATCTATTTGGTGAAAATTTGAAATTGCAATGCAAGAGTACTTAAATTTCAAGGAAAAATAAGAAGTAGGTATCATTAGACCACTAACCACAATAAAATGATAATATTTTTTTATAATATTTTAGATATAAGTAGAGGACTCATGTCTTGATGTGATGCATATTTTTTTATAATTATTTTCCAAGTAAATAATTAATTATATTTTTTATTACAATTTTTAAAAAATATAAAAAACTCGTATGTTTGACCACCTTAACTTGGTCAAAACTTCATGAAATTTATTTTTTCTTTTTTTAATCCTATACTACATGCGAAGCATAGAATGTGACACATATTTTGGATTCAAAAAATGTGATACCATTTGAAAGCTATAGATGTTTTTCAATCAGTCTATCAATTAGGAGTTTAGTCGTAATTTGAATAGAAAATGAATAATAATTACTTATTAAATTCAAAGTAAAGAATAATTTATATTGGTGGAATTCTAAGAATCTCCTTTAAAAACCCTTTTCGTTTCATCAATTTTGGGTAAAAAAAAGTCATCAGCCACATATCCATCATATTGCCACTTTTTGGCCCACCATGATCCTGCACATACCCTAGATCTAGCTTAAATTAGCTCATTTCATGCATTGTTCAATTTCAGAACATTTCATCTTTTAGATTGTTGCATAATGTAATCAACAAATTTCATTGTTTCACAACTGAAAAATTGCATATAAACATTTCACTTTGAGTCATTGCATTGCACTTTCTTTACTTTCTCATGTTACATGTGTTCTCTTCAAGAATTCCATGTTTCTAGAATATCAAGTGGCTTGTATGATTCTCTTTCTCATGGACATAATCTAGGAAAACAAATTAAAAAATTTGATAAGCATGTTGCATACCCTCCTAGTACCTATTGGATTTGTAAAAATGTCCTAACAGAAGAGAATGCAAGTGTAGACAATATTACAATCATACTTGTTCTTCTCCCAATACGTCTCCTCTTAGTGATGAAGGTGTTTTGGTGAAAGAATTTACAAGCATTGAGTGTTTTGAATGTCTCTCTTCTCTTTTTCCTTTGGAAAACATTTGACAACAAGAAGATGAAATCATAGAAACATTTCTAGAAATCACCTTACCTAGTCTCCATATAACCATGACAATCACAATTATCCTTCTCCTAATACCCCTCCTCGATGCAAAGAGGATAGCTTGGTGTTAGAAGATACACCTATTAAGAGTCATGGGAATCTTGTTTCTCCCTTCCCTAATTCTCCTACTATTTGGGATAATCTATTTGAAAACCATAGTGGTCTTCTCTTGATGCCTCCCTTAATTGTGATGAAGCTACTTTCCAAACTTCAACCTTGGATGAACATATTACAAGCTCTCCTACTAGGGAAGATAATATGGAACAAGAGAATGCAACATTAGACAATCAAGTAGAGTCTTCCCCTAATTTCCCCATTATCGACAACCAAATAAATTCAACCATTGATAACTCCCTTACTTGCGATGAAGTCATCTTAAAAGAACCAACCCTCAAATGTCAAAAGCATTTGGTTTGTAGTTCTCCTCAACACTCTCCTCCTAGGGAGGATATTATGATACAAGACAAGGATAACATTGAACAATAATGATATTATTCCCTTAGAAGAAGATGGAGAGCCCATATTAGACTCTCATTCATCAAGGGATGTTAATATTATTCAACCTCAACTCATTTATCCCCCTTCACACAAACCTCAAACCAAAAAAAAACTTGAACTTTTCCTTTACCTGCCTAAGAATAATGTATCGGAACAATTTAGTCATCATACCATTGATTATACATATAGCACTCAAAATAATCTGCAACCACCACAACCAACCCAAACACCCTTACCTTTGCCTAATCCTATCCTACCTAAACCTATCTTACTAGGTCTTCCTCGTGGAAAGGAGTATGATCTTGTCAAACAACTTAAAAATACTCTTGCTAAAATATCATTATGGAACCTAATTTAGAATTCACCTAATTATCAGACTATGCTTCAAATTGATTTGCAACAAGTTCCTATCCCTTCTAATGCTCAACCAAATGAAATAATAGCCATGATCCAAGGACTAAATGCTGAAATTGTTTTCCACCAAAGTGGACTCCCCACTTTGGAAGTGCAAAAACAAATGAAGCTTTCATGATCATTTCTCAATACAATAGGATAGGGATAAAGCAAACCCTTATTGAAAATGGATCATCCCTTAATGTGTGTAGCATAAACCTCTTGGATAGGATTCATGTGGATCACTCAAACATTCAACTTGAATCTTTATCTATTAAGGGCTTTAACAATGTAGAAAAGAAACCGCTTGGTGTGATCACTTTACCTATTATAGTTGGAGAAGTCACATTGAACACACTGATCTAGGTTATGCCTCATGCTCTTTCATATAACCTCCTTCTAGGCAGGTCGTGGATTCATTCAATGAATGGTGTGCCTTCCACTCTTCATCAAAAAATTAAATACATCTACAACAACAAAGTGTGCACACTTGACACTGATCATGAGCCTTATAGTGTCTTGCAACTTGAGAAAAACCAAGAGAACCCCTTGAACACCTTAACCCCAGCCACACAAGTGGAACCTATGCAACAAAAAGACAATGAACAACACATTAAACAACAAATGAAGCTATTAGATGATGATATGGGTTCCTTAGATTTCACACCACAATTCATGGGCGAGTGCAAAATCATAAACAAAGATTCCAATAAGGCACATAAAAAAGTAGTCATGTCAACAAAAAACTTAGATGACCCTTCGAAAGCATCTGCCTCAACCACTTTGGACAAATAAGCTAATTACACAACAAACTTTGATGAACTTAATCATGAACAACCACCTAATCCAAAAGCAATGAAAAAGCTTGATGGAAGATATTATGAGCTTATGAAACAACTTGGATATAGTGGCAAAGGATGTGGTGCTAATGAACAAGGTATTTGTGTCCCCATAGAGCTTACCACACAAGAAAAAACTCATGGTCTTGGTTATTCTCCTTTAGTAGAGGTAAGATTCAAGCCTTCAATCAATATCAACACCATCACAAACAATTCATCAAATCCAACCTTAACCATAGTACATCCTGAACGAATCGACACTATTGGTCTTGATCATTCTCCTTTGCAAGCAATCAAACAAACAAAGACATCCTCGCTTAATGTAAATGTTATCTTGCAAAACACTAATGATTTGTGTTAGTTTGATTTTACACCCTTCTGTAAAGGAGAGAACAAAATATTGCAATCTATAGAGTCTTGCGTAGTTATGACAACTAATACGAAGCTAGATGTATCTTTGAAGCAAATGATAGGAACATATTCTACCATTGATCAAGAGGGTATCTTGTTGAGACTCCTTCAAGATTACTTAATATTCCTTCCTCCAAGAACTCAAAAGAAATTCTATTACAAGACTTCATTTTGCACATATTACAGAGTTCATGGTCATTCCACTAATGAATGTACGACTTTGAGTCATAAAATTCAACATCTTCAGGAGTCTAGCGCTCTTCCTTACGTGGGGGCACCTCATTCCTCTAATTGATACTAATTTTCACTCTATCATGCATCTCATCAATCATTTTGGCTCACCCTTGTTTTCCACTAAGTGGGGGCTAGGGGTTAGGTAGCCTTGTTTTCGTATGTCACTTGTCATTGCCTCTTTTAGCTAGTCGTTAACCTTTCATGAAAATGTAAGAGCAAGCTTGGGATGTGGATGGCATGCCTTAAGTTGGATCGCATGTGACATACTACATTTTTCATGATGTAGCTTCTCAAAAACATATGACTTGGCATAGGGCTTTCTGAGTAAGCTCTCATGTCTTCCTCCTGTAATTTAAAGCAATTTCTCACTTTCAAGTGGGGGCATACATTGCCACTCATGTTTCACTGCACGATTTTTCTCTCTTCTTGCGATGCATCCTTTTCTTGGTGGTGTCATTGTTCTTGATTCCCTCCAAGAGCGTGATACTTCTTTGACACATCCTCTCTTGGAGATGCTAAGCAAAATGTCCCCTAAGATGAGACCTCACACAAACTAAGTAAAATCCATTTCAACAAACCTTACACCATTTCGCATTTACAATGTTCATTTTCACGTGGCACCTTATTAAAGTTATTAGGAGGTATAACTTTGGTATGGTTGAGTGGGAAGCCCATTTTGAGGCATGACTTTCCCCATAACCACCTGTGTGTGAGTGAGTGCATACTAGCCATGAGTGTATGTGTCTCACCCTTTTAGGACTTCTCACCTGGCGAACAACCAAGAGTTTTATCACCTCAAAGTGAGTATGCATTTTTGGAAAAATAGCCTAGATCTAATCCACAACATGTTGGACAAATGGTCAAATCTTAATCCATCTCATTTTCATTTCTCTTCCTTCTAGTCATTTCCATTGAATGATCATGTATCTTGTTTCATCGTATGTCATTCACCTTGTGTGTGTCCTTTTGTGCTCATGTAGGTTTGACTTAGGATCTTGGATCTTGGGGGCTTGAGTGCTTCCTTAATCTTTGTCATCATTTTTCATCCGCATTGGTACGATTGGACCCCTCTTGAATGTCTACTTTAGTGTGAGTTTGAAGCAAGTTCATCCTCTCACTAAAGTGGGGGCTAAATGTACCATAAAAAAAGTATTTCTTGCTTGATATGGGAATAATTGATGATAAATTGGAGTTAATGACACCTTGATCTAGTGTTTGAGGCGTTTTTCATATCCACATTAGGTCTTGGACCCTTGCAAACTAAATAAAATGCATTTATTGATGTCTTGTAAAGGTGTTGTAAATGACTTTCACACTATTCTAGACTTTTATTAAGTATATAAGTCTAATGAACCTATTTTCCCCTTATAAAATGTATTTAATGACATTATTACATTAATCTAGAAGGCTTGTAAACTAAACTTGACTTTAATCTAATGTTGTAATGTGTTTTGAACATTCACATTGGATGTTGTGCCTTTCTAGGCTATGTGGACCTCATTTTAATGATTTAAAGTGTATTTAATCACACTTTCACGTAGAATTTTGTGTCCCAAGCTCTAATTACTCTTTAAACCATCATTAATAGGCCCCTATGACTCCATATTGTGCATCCCAAGGCTTAATTTGATCAAATACCCGATTAGAACAACATAGAAGCCTAATTTCTTTATTTCTTGACATTCCAACTAGAAAAAGAGCCCCTGTGGGACCTATTTTACATTAGGGGTGAATCAATCCCATCTAGATGGGACCCATTAACCCTTGATGGTGAATGAGTCCCATTTGAGCTATTTTTAGGGTTTGAGTGGGAAAAATTAGGTTTTAAGTTCATTTTTTCTCCATGTTGGCCTTGGGGATCAAATTAATGGGAATTTTAGGTGGATTTCCTATAAATACAAGCTTCTAGACCCTAATTCATAACTCAATTTATTATGCATACATCATTCATCATGTTCTTAAGTCAAGCAAGCTAGGGTTTTAATATTTCAAGTCATGAAGATAGCATTTTCAGACATTCAAGGGTAGATTCTTCATCTACTGCTACAGAAAATCAAGTTCTATTATCATGAAAACTTTCCAAATCCATTATTTCATGCTTCATTACATTATTTCTTCATTTTGGTTTAATTACCTAAAAAGGGGTTTGGCCAAGGAAAACCCTCATGCCCTAACATTCAACATTTCTCTCTCTTTCCTTGTGTGTTTGCAAATTTAGGTACATTGAAGGTTTGTAAATCATTGAAGAATAAGGTGAATTTTTTTTGAAGAAATCTCCTTGTTGGTTAGGTCAAAATATCCACTAAAATTCACTTACAGTGTTAGAAATCAAATTTTTAGAGGCAGACACCTGTCAGGAACTGAAGTGCAGACCAAGGGCTTCTATTTCCACTTTTGGATTTTCAGAAATTCAAAAGTGGACTCATTCTCTATTAGTGTCGAATGAGTCCCATTGCCAGGCCTAAAAAGTGTTTTTTGCAGTTTTGGATACCTATTTGTTAGAAACGGGCTTTGGAACAATTTCCCAGATCTGGGACTAATTCGCCCAGAATGGTGAATGAGTCCCATTAGGAAATTTTTTCAAGATCAATAGCATTTTATAAGCTATTTCTAGTCTCCAACAGGTTCTTAAGTGCACATCTTTAGTTTTACAGTTTTCTATTTTGTTTCATGGTCATTTCTAGGTCTTCTTGCATACAACATTGTGTTTTCAAACACTTTACATTTCTTAAGTTCTGCATAAATAATCAATCTATTTTATCAATTTTTTGCATTTAGGACATTTAATTTAGGCATATTTCTATCATAATTGCATTAGTTTGAGTGAACCACCATAGTTTTTTCCCTATTTCTCTCCTTTTAGGTGATAAACCCTAGAAATGCAAGAGAGACAATAGTCCCCAAAAGTTGTTGGTTCAAAAACACCGGTTAAGGTGACACTAGTTAAGGTTATTTTTACAAGTGATCACTACTAAATTCTCATTGCAGGTAAGGTTCATTGCCAGTGTGCTCACTGCCCGACTATTACAACCAAAAGTAAAAAGGCTCATTGCCAAAAGAAAAATGCTCAGTACCAGAAGAATGATGAAACAGAATCCACCGCTGAAATAGTTGTCACCAATAGTCACACCGAAAGAACCTCACTATCTCCTACCTTTGGTCATATAATTTCGCATACTTCACAATATCTGGATTTTCAGATTCACATTCACCACACTTTCTTTCATCAAACAGAATCAACTTTTACTTATACCATTCCATGCCTTCATAATCTCCTAAGTCGGCTAGAAATAATTTGAATTAGGTCACCACAAAACATTCCCATGGTGGAAAGGAATGAAACGTGGACCATACAAAACCTCCTCACTCAAATCAACACACTACTTATTAACCATGATAGCTAGAAGCAAAGAATAGAATATACATGTTATAATGCGAATAGTGTTCTGGGGCACGTTAACCAATTTCTAGATCGGTCCAGACCCATAAGAGTGTATCTCATTAATACATTGAAAAATGAATGGGACCAGGACAAGCACAACCAAAGATAGATCATCACAGAACAACGTCTAGAGCACACCAATCTGGATCACCAAAGCATCAATCAACCAAGATATGTTGACATCAATGAAAACCATTAATGACAACAATCGACAACATCACATTCCAATAGTCTCCCCCTTTTTCATTGATGGAAACATTCATCAGCAACAAACCAAACAACTCAATGTTAGCATCAATAGCATCAACATCAACAACATCAAGAACCTTCTTTTCTTCTCCCCTTTGACATCAAAGACAAAGGGAAAAAAACTCCCCCTGAAAAAATTACTCCGCTCCCCCTATGAGAAAGTGACCAAGAATTGACCCAGATAAGGGTGAGCATATAATACCTTTGACCAATGCACACCCTAGTGCAAATTATTCTAGACTAGGAAGGGGAAAAACCCCTAAATTCTGCTAGAGATGCTCAAAAGTATCTTTGCTCAATGGTTTTGTGAAAATGTCTGCAATCTACTCTTTTGTAGGTACATATTCAACTATTAGGTCTCATTTTCCAATATCTTCTCTCTCAAGAAGTGATATCTAATGGATATATGTTTCATTATGGAGTGTTGTATCAGATTCTTGGAAATGTTTATTGCACTAGTATTATCACACATAATTGAGATTGGTTCATCAAATGATATTCCAATGTCCTTCAACATTTGTTTTATCCATAGTACCTAAGTGCAACATGAGGATGTTGCAATGTATTTAGCTTCAATAGTAGATAAAGATACAAAATCTTGTTTCTTACTTGACCAAGCAACCAAGTGGGAGCCAAGGAAATAAGCTCCACCACTTGTGCTCTGGTTGTTATCAACACACCCGACCCAATCAACATCAATATAAGCTGTCAAAGTGAAATATGAATCCTTTGGATACCATAACCCCATATCTTTTGTACCCTTCAAATATCTAAAGATCCTTTTTACTGCAACAACATGTGATTCCTTTGGTTCTTGCTGAAATCTAGTTAGTAAAAAAACAACATACATAATGTCTAGTCTAGAAGTAGTCAAATAAATAACAATCCTCCAATCATTGACCTATACATACTTGCATCAAATTTAGGTGAATCATCTTCTTTTTTCAACTTACATCCGATAACAATAGGTGTACAAACCAGTTTGAAGTTATCCAATCCAAACTTCTTCAATAATTCTTTGGTATACTTGGGCTGAGAGATATTCCTTTGTTGTTCTGATTTACTTGTAGTCCAAGGAAGAAATTTAACTGACCTATCATAGACATTTCAAATTCCTTCTGCATTTCATATGTAAATTTTCTACACATCATCATTTCCTCCAAATATTATGTCATCAACATAAACCACAACAATCAACATTTGATCTGGGTAAATTCTATAGCATAAATTACTATCAACAAATCCCTTTTGAAATCCTTATCCAATCAAATACTTGTCTAATTTACCATACTAGGCTCCAGGTGCCTAATTCAATCCATATAAAGCTTTCTTCAATCTACAAACAACATCTGGTTCGCTTCCAAACTTAAATCCCTTTGGTTGCTCAATGTAGACTTCTTCCTTTAGTTTTGCATTCAAGAATGCTGATTTTACATCCATATGATAGACTTTGAAATCCTTAAAAGCTGTAAAAGCTAAGAACATCTAGATTGCTTCCATCTGGGCAATAGGGGCGTATGTATCTTCAAAATCAATACCTTCGATCTAAGTGTAACCTTTGCAAACTAATCTTTCCTTGTTTCTCATTACTTTTCCATTTTCATCCAGATTGTTCCAAAATACCCACTTTATTCCAATTACATTTTTGTCTGCCAGTCTGGGCACAAGTTTCCAAGTCTATTTTGTCTTTATCTGATCAAGCTCTTCTTTCATTTCCTTCACCCAATTCTGATCATTGCATGGTTCTTCATAGTCTTTGGCTTAGTTTCTGAGAGTAAACATAGTAATACTTGTTCTTGAGATTCTTTGCTTCTTGTGATGATTCCTCTATTCGTATCTCCAATAATCTAATTTTCTGAGTGGTTTCTCTGTACATACCTTGGGGTTTTAGTTGTAGATGCCAGAGCCTCCTTTGTCATCTAAGTCATTTGATTCATATTCAACATTCCTATCAGGATTTCTTTTAACATCTTCATCCACTTTCACATTCACACTTTCAACTATCTTGTTCAGTCTCTTGTTGTAACATCGATATGCTTTGCTTCTTGTAGAGTAACCCAAAAATATTCCTTCATTAGCTCTACTGTTGAACTTTCCAAGATTGTCCTCATCTCTTCGGATGTAGCATTTACTTCCAATTTTTTTGAAGTACTTTACTATGGGAGCTCTTCCATCCCATAACTCATATGATGTCTTTCCATACTTAGTCTAGAATAGTACTCTATTAAGAGTGTAAACTGTTGTGTGTATCGCTTCTCTCTAGTAGACCTCTAGTAAACCTGCTTCCTTAATCATTGTTCTAGCTGCTTCTTGAACTATCTGGTTCATTCTTTCCACTACACCATTCTGCTATGGTGTTCTAGGGGTAGATAGTTGTATTTTAATTCCATGTTTCTCATAGAAATTGTTGAATTCATCAAAAGTAAACCCTCCTCCTATCGGCTTCATTCTCAACTCTTGCGTTGAAAATCTTGAATTTTTCTAAAGCCTCTAATTTTTCTCTTAAAAATGTAACCCAAGTTAGTTTAGAATAATCATCTATTAAAATCATGAAATATCTCTCACCTTGTAAGCTTCTTGTTCTGGTTGGACTACATAGGTTAGTGTGTACTAGGTCCAACAATCCGATAGATGATTCTTCATTTCCTCAAAAATTTTCTCAGGTATTTTTTCCATCTTGACATCCTTTGTAGATAATGTTGTCTGGTTTGGTCAATCTTGGCAAGTCTTTGACTACTCTTGTTGAAATTATCCTTACCAAATTATCGAAGTTAATGTGACACATCCTCCGGTGCCAGAGCCAATTGGAATTGCACTGAGATAATAATCATCTCTTTGTAGCTCCTTCCAATTGATGCATATTCTCACTTGTTCTTATTCCTATTGTAATAACAGTTTCATAATTCTTTCGGATCTCACAATCATCATTCTAAAATACAACATTATAGTCATTCTTTCACATCTTTCCAACACTCAAAAGATTATGATATAAACCCTTCTCATAGTAAACATTTTCAGTGTTATGTTTTCCATCAAAGGTAATAGAACCAGTTCCAACAATCTATGCTATTTTATCATCTCCAAATCTAACATAAATTCCATCATATTTCTCAAGCTTTACAAACTTACTTTTATCACCGATCATATGATTCGAACATCCACTATCAATCAACCATTCATCTCTATTTCTTTTAACATATAATGTAGCTTTAGTGTTATCATTCTAGATTTCAGAAAAATATTAGAGATATCAAATCTAGGTTCATCCTTTTTCACCAAAAACAAACAATCCTCTTGATCTGATTCATCATCTGAAATACTAACATTTTCATTAACATAATAGGCCTTCTTATTGATTCTTTTGAACTTTTATCTTGTTCCTTTTTCTGAACACCTAGTTGCTAAATGACCAATCTTTCCACATCTAAAACATTTAAGAGGTAACATACCTTTGTATTTTCTAGTACCTTTCTTTAGTTTTCTTGTGAAGTTTGCTTCCAACTCATCTAAACTTTCACTATTCGGATCTTCTTCTATTCTTGTGGCTTTAAAGGTTGTTTCAAATATCTCCTTTTCTTTTCCAAATTTCCTCATCTCAAGCATGGTCAAGGTGCCAAATAGTTTCTCTCTGGTGAATTTATTCTAATCATAAACTTCCTCAATAGCTAAGATCTTGTCACCATAGCTCTCCAGTAGGGTCATCAAAATATTCTCCATAAAATCTTCATCTGTCATAGTGCCTTCTTGATTTTTGACTTCACTTACTACACTATCAACTCTCTAAAAGTAGCTTGCTATATCTTCACCTTCTTCCATCCTCAAGTTTTCATATCTGTGCTTAGTTGTCAACTTCTTTAATAATTTGATTCTATCATTTCCTTCATAGATTTCTTTCAAATTTTCCCAAACTTCATAAGAAATGCTCAATGAAATAACTTTTGTTAACTTAGTCTTAGACAAAGCACTAAAGATTGCATACCTTTTTTTTCATGTTATTCATTGGCTAAAATCTCATTCATAGTATTAGGACCATTTTTCGGCACAACATATTTTGTCTCAACAACTTTCCAAGTTTTTTAGCCTAGAGAAATCAGGTAGCCTCTCATCTACACTTTCTAGAAACTATAGCTAGATCCATCAAACACAAGGATTGTTAGTTTGTGTGACATCAGATCTACCTCAAGCGGTTAAGCTCTTCTTCAAGGAACCAAAACTTTGATACTAATTGTTGAACAATCTAGATAATTGAGAGGGGGAGTGAATCAATTATCATAAAACAATTTTCTTGACTTTAATTAATCCAGAGAAATATTAAATGAATTAAAATAGATATGAACATGAAAGCACATAACAACACCATGCACAATGAACACCAGAATTTATGTGGAAACCCAAGATGGGAAAAAACATGAAGAATGCTAATTCTCAATTATAAAACACCGGTTAAGGTGACACTAGTTAAGGTGATTTTTACAAGGGATCATTACCAAAATTCTCATTGTACAAGTAAGGCTCACTACCAATGGGCTTACTTCCTGACTATGTACAACCAAAATTAAAAAGGCTCACTGCCAAAAGAAAAAGGCTCACTGCAAGAAGAATGATGAAAGGGAATCTACCGCTGAAATAATTGTCACCAACAGTCACATTGGAAGAACCTCATTGTCTCTTTCCTTCGATCGTATACTTTCACATACTTCACAATATCTAAATTTTTAGATTCACATTCACCACACTTTCTTTCATTGAATAGAATCAACTTTTACTTATACCATTCCATGCCTTCATAATCTCCTAGGCTGACTAGACACAATTTGAATTAGGTCACCAAAAATCATTCCCACGGTGGAAAGGAATGAAACATGGACCATACATAACCTCCTTACTCAAATCAACATGCTATTAACCATGATATTCAGAACCAAAGAGTAGAATATACATGTTACAATGCAAACAATGTTGCAGGGCATGTTAACCAATTTATAGATTAGTCTAGACCCATAAGAGTGTATCTCATTATGTTGCAAAACTGAATGGGACTAGGACAAGCATGACCAAAGATAGATAATCATAGTACAACATCTAGAGCACGCCAATCTGGATCACCAAATCATCAAAACCGAAGCTTAATCAATCAACCAAGATATGTTGACATCAATGACAACAATCAACATCATCACATTCCAACATATGGGTTTGATAAAATTGAACATTGTTTCTGATAGTCTCCTTTTTCATATTGATGAGTGTGATATACCCAAAGAGATATGGGATAAGTTACAAAACGTGTTTGGTCAGGTTAATGAGTTATGTGCCTTACAACTAGAGGAAAAAATAACTTCTCTTTCCCCTTATACATTCCCTTCCATTGACGATTTTCTAGTCAAGTTCAAATCTGTGAGGTCACAATTGGTAGGATGTGGGAAGAGAAAACTAATAAGGAGTCCATTTTCTTAATTCTTTCTAAGTTGAGATGCCCATTTGCGGTCTTTTCTTCTACCTTCTACTCCACCATGGATGCCATGGGCAATGCATTCCAAATTCCTTCTTTTGAGACTTTTTTGTGACTTTTTGATAAGGGAGCAAGCAAAACTTGCCCAGTTAGAGGGGGTCTCTATGAATCATGCATTAGTTGCACAAGGATCTCAGAGTAAAGGGAAGAAGAAACCAAAGCCTAAGAAAGAGTCCCATGAGTCCTCCACCTCTTAAAAAGAGGATAAGCCTAAGAAGGAGAAGTTCAGTTGTGTGTATTGCAAGAATACAGGGCATGATGAACATCATTGTTATATGAAGAAGATTTACGAGCTTCTGCATCTTCTTTAGAAGAACAATATTCCATTGCCCTCATCTGTGACTCCTTCTATAGCCTCTCCATTTCCATCTGCATCTTCATCTACATCATGATCATCTAAGCCTACACATTCAGGGAATGCAAGATTTGCAAGTGGTAAAGAAGATAAAATCTACATGAGTAAAGGACATGCATTGGTGACTTTTGCAGTTCATTCTAGTCATGATAGATGCTTTTTGGATTCTGGAGCATTTCACCACATGGGTTTCTCTCCCTATCCTTTTTTGGGTCTTCATCGTACTGATTCTTCCAAGATTTTATTGGGAGATAGTAAACTTTTGGATGTTGCAGGGGTAGAAAATGTGGAGATCGGTTATGTTTGTTTCAAAGATGTATTGTGCATTCTTGGTTTGCATACAAATATACTATCCATCTATCAAATCACTCATGGTGAGGTATAAAAAATTGTTGAATTCACTGCATATTCTATTTTCATTAGAGAGGATGATATTGGAAAATTCATTGTTGTTGGTAAAGCTAATCATGAGTCTCACATCTATGCCTTCTCTCATTTTGTTCATGATGACATGATTATGATCCTCGCCACCCTCTTGCTAGTGTTGATAGCAATACCTCAGGAGAGATTGGTCATTTAAACTTTGGATTTCTTCATACCTATGTTGATTCATCTCCTGTTGCTTTAGAGGTTGGTTCTTCAACAAAACATGATGTTTTTGATGCTTCAGATCTTGTTTTATTGGATGAGTATTTGGCATGCATCTCAAATTTTTTTGTGGAATCTCATCTTGTATATTTGGGAGACATACTTTAGGGGATTTCTCTCCTCTTTGACAACAACTTCAACATGGTTGTTGATACATCTAGCTTGTCTTTGGAGATTGACATTGATGAGCCTTCACTTGATTTGTCACATTTCTTGGTTATTTTTTATCATGATTATGTGGTGGATTATTTTGTTTGGAGACTTCCTCTTTTTAGTTGGATATGGAGTGGCTTCTTTTGGTGGACTTGTTTCTTCCCAAGGGGAGATGAATTTCTTGTAGGCATTGGATCATCTTTTATTTTCAAGCACATTTCATCAACATTAGAGCTTCTTCATTATGGGGGGATATAATATCTCTTTTTCCTTCCTATGGGGGGATCATTTATTGTATATACATGATGTATGTAGTCCTTGGGGATGTGATTGAGTCCTCCATCCTTGCATCTTTTTTTTTCTTTTCTCTCTTTTGGATCTTCTGGAGAGGATTTTTTTTCCCATAGGGTTTTCCTCCTTTTCTCCGGGTGCGAGAGATTTCTTTTTGCATTGTAAATGGGTACCTAACATGGTTGTGCAGTCGGGACCCATATTGCATCTTCATTTTTCTCCCTAAGTTTTCACTTAAGGGAGGGTGTTAGTGTCTTAAGTTTTTCACTTAGGGTAAATTACTTTGATTAGTTTTTCCCATACTGGGTGGTTGTTTACCCATTCCATTTTCCATTCCTTTAAAAGGTTGTACAATATGTATTTTATGCATCTCATTACTCATTCACTTTTGGTGAAATAACGTGTGCTTCTCTCATGCATTATGAAGGTTTCTTGTTGCAGATGGTGATTCTGGGTTCAATGGTTTTCACCTATAGAATAAGGGTACACTCCATTTCTACTCATCAAGGAGAGAAGCAAAGATTCTAGGCGAAGGTATTGTGCTTTGTATTGTTTTTATCTTCATTTTTTTTCCTTGAATCTTTTTTACCCTCTTCAATAATTTTAAAATATTATTTCACTTTAAGTTTGCATATGTGAAATTTATGGGTTCTAAAAGTTGGAAGATAAAAATTATATTGAAGTGGTTGTTTTGATTTTATCAAGTGGTAGTTTCATTGACAAGAAATCATAGACTAAAGAACTATTTTATTTTAATGTTAGTGAATGTTTTATTTTATCCTTATGTAATTAATAATGAAGAGAATCAAAACATGTTCAATGGGTTGGAAGCTGAGACAACGAAAATTTTAAAGTCCCAAGTTTAGTTGTTGCTGGTGTTTGTCTGGTCTTTTTGGGGTCTTTTTTGTGGCCCTTGTTGACCTTTGTTTTTGGTGGTTGTTGCCTTGTTATTATGATGTCCTCTCTACAACCTCTCTATTTCTGGGTTCTTTGACGATTTATTTCTTTTATTTGTAAACTTTGTGGTTTCGGGTCCCTGTAAAACTCATTTTTCCCTCTTTCAAAAACATGTTCAATGGGTTATAAAATAACACAAAGAAAAATATACATACATAAATATACACCAATTAAATATATTTAATCTCCATAAACTTTCCATATATTCATCATGTCATTGTATAATACATTATCACATATCCATTGTACATGACATCTCATATTTCACTTTGATATATTATTCTCCTCTTACCATTCTCTTATTATCTAAGGCTCTCACATATATATCTTCTATGCCCTATTCTATTTTCTATTACTTGAATCTCTTGGTGTGGTACATCTATGTTATTCTCATAGATTTATTACATATTGGGAGATGTTCCTATCCATTTTCCTTTACATTTATTCCCTTATATTGTGCCACAAGCTATTAGAATGTGTAGTGTTATTGTTTCTTTGAACATTATTATCTTTGGTTAGATCCTTGTATTGATTAGGGATGTGTTATCTTACTACTAGCTTTTGGCACCCCTATTGGTTTTCACCATTGGCCTCCATTAGGTTTTCATTTTTGGTTTTCTATGTTTAATAGGATGTCAACTTTGACATTCTGACATAATCCCCTAGCTTAAACCATATCTTGTACAAAAGGCATGTTGGCTCTATCCAACACTATTTAAAAACCCTTCTTTTACATGCAAAAATCCTTGTTGTGACTCTCTTCTTCATTGTTGTGGTCCTCATTTCAGCTTTATATTGCACCTATAGGGTAAGTGCACAAAGTTGAGTCCACAAAACGTGGAAGTTTTTGCCTTAACCAAAAAATTGAAATCGGTATTGAGGAAACAGGATCTCGATTTTTAAAAATCAGGATCCCAATTTTTAAAAATTGGGATCCTGTTATGGTTCAGGATCCCGAGCCTGGGATGGAATGAGATCCTGCTTTTTAAAAATCAGGATCCTGTTTCCCATCGGATTCTGAACCGATGGAAAAGGTACAGGATCCCGATTCTCACGAAATGGGATCTCGATTAGTAAAAAATGGGATCCCGATTTCTATAAATCAGGATCCTGTTTTGTAGAAATCGGGATCCCGTTTTATATTGCTATTTATTTAAAAAAAAATAGATTTCACTGCACAGCGGAAGGGACCCCGAATACTGGTGACAACGACCCCCACAATCAGCTACAGGTACCCACCTACATGCCATTTTTTTGCATTTTTTAATTTTGAATTGAAATTTTGAAGAAAATAAATGAATTTAGCATGTTTTTTTAATTTATTTCACGTTTTAAGCATTTTTTAAAACTGTTATAGTAGAAATGAATAATTGTAAAAATAGACGAAAAAATGCAATGAAACCTGAAGGTTTTTTAATAAAAATGAAAAAATGAACCTTGAATTGTGTTTTAGAAACAAAATTTAACTTTTGAAACCTAAATTGTTCGATTAAACCCAAAAAAATTGAATTTGAAAACCCTAATTGAAACAAAACAAAACAAAATTGTATTTCAAAACCCTAGAAATCAAAATGAAATAGAAACATTGCATTTACAAATCCAAATCAATCTTTTTGAAACCCTAATTCAAATCAAAAAAAATTGAATTTGAAAACCCTAGTTTGAATTGAAACGAAAAAATTGCATTAAAACCCTAATTGTTTAAAATTGAAACCCTAAATTGAATTGGAACAAAGAAATTGTTAAAACCCTAAATTGGAATCGAACAAATCATTTTGATTTTGAAAACTAGGTAATTTCGAGCTCAAAAAAATTCATTTGCATTGCTTAAATGTTTTAAATTTTATTTGCTTTGTATGGAAAAAATGATATATATTAAACTTTAGTTTCAATGTTAAATTATAATTAGATTAGAAATCAATATATTAAAGAATAGTTAAAATTCATAAAGTTTATCTTGATGTTTGTTTGCAAATTTAGTTAGCAAATTAAATGAAATCTAAGCTTACTTGTACAATCGATTCCAATTGACACTAACTTGCAAGTCTAAATTATGCCGAGGGCCACCCAAACTTCACCCTAAGTTTGCTAAACCCTAGACCCTAAACAAAATCTAAACCCTCAACACTAAAGCATTTGAAATTTATGAACCCTAGACCTAATCTTTCATTGGACATACCTAAAATTATGTAGGTTCAATGTCAAGAATGGGTCTATTTGGTAGATTTATGAAAACTATTTTGAATATCTAGAATGCCATAAAAGTATAATTATAGAAATTCCAATTGGAAACACTTGGGTACATATATATCATATGAAATTTAAATCTAGGAAGGTGTCTATTATATAGGAGAGTTGATAATACATGGAAAGAGGTTTGTATGGGAATATATGTATTAAGAAAAACATACCACATGACCTCTATAGGATTTTTAAGATGTGATCCTAGATAATAATCCACCCATCCTCAATCATAATGGATTATTTAGCAATTAAGAGAGATTCAATTTAACCATAAAATTACCTATATTTTGATACTATATAGATTTATGTGGAAGGATAGAAATGCATCAATAAGGAGACCAAGATGGAACCATTTAAGACCTACAAGGTACACCTATTACATGGGAAAGGGAGGAGGTACATGATGATAGTTTGGAGGAACTACATGCTATTATTACAATTTAGAGATAGGAGGATGATTCATATAAAAGAAATATAATTAAATATTTATTTTATTTAATATATTATATTTAATATAATATATTAAATAATATAAATATTTAATATCATAAAATATAATATAAGATTACAATTAAGGATAGGTAATGTTACAATTTACTTGGGGTTTTAATGAGGATTAGGCTTAAGATCCAATTAGGTTTGTAGTAAATAGTTAGGTTACAATTAGGAATATATAATAAATATTAATATAATTATAATACAAATATAAATTAATTTAAATATAATATAATATAGGAATACATTTAAGATTACCTAGTAAAGGTTATAATTTAATAAGCTTCAATTAGGTTTGCAATCCAATTAGATATGGTTAGGGTGGGATCATTTTAGCATCTCTATTATTGTTAGAGTATGTTTCATTTAAGATTATTGTTATTTTGTTATATGTATAGATTGATTCATTTTTACCATGATACTTCTTTTTTTTTATTAGAGGGGTAAACACCTTTGGACCTGCAGCTAGATGGAACCAATGAGGCTATAGTATGACTAAATTTGGACCTCACTAGACATCTAGGATCCCCTTTAGGCCATCCTCTATCACCTTAAATCAGAATCGATTTCAGAAGGGGTCCCACATGACAAATTTCTAAGGATCAAAGAAGTTCTGTAATTTGGGTGAAGTTGCTCAAGGCAACCAAATTCTAACAATAATAAGATCGCGGGCAAGATTATATATGAATGAGATTTCATGATCTAGGGTTGGTCACTGAAAACAAGAGTAGATCTCAATCAACTATTCCACAATAAAATGTTCTTCACTAACTTGCAAGTTCATTAAATATTCCAAGGGGCACCAAAACTTTACCCTAAGTTTTGTAAACCCTAAACCCTGAACTCTAAAATCTAAACCCTAAACACTAAACCATTCATTTTGTCCTTAAAGGCTCTTAATGAAATTTGGTTGCATTGGGAAACTTCACCAAATTTTACTCACTTGAGCCATGCCATTTTCTCTTAGGACCTCACTAGATGTAAATCCCCTTAATCCATCCTGTCACCCTAAATCGTAGAATTCAATTTTCTTAAGGGGATCAAAGAAGTTCTTAAAATTTAAGGATCAAAGTTGCCATCATGATCTAGGGTTGGTCAGTTGAAACAAGAGTAGATCTCAATCAACCATTCCACAAGAAAATGTTCTTCACTAACTTGCAAGTTCATTAAACATTCCAAATTCTAAACCCTAAACCCAAACACTAAAACCATTCATTTTGTCCTACCTAGATCATAAAGGAATTTGGTTGTCTTAGGAAAATCCACCTCACCCTCATTCCCTTATGCCATGTAATTTTGTCCTAGGATCTTACTACATATATCCCCTTAAGTTATCCTATTACCTTAAACCCTAAACTCTAAAGTCTAAACCCTAATCCCTAAAGCCATCATTTTTTCTTAGGCTCTTAATGAAATTTGGTTGCCTTAGGAAACTCCACCAAATTTAATTGCCTTATGCCATGTAATTTTTTCCTAGGATCTTACTACATTATCCCCTTAAGTTATCTTATTACCCTAAACCCTAAACTCTAAAGTCTAAACCATAAACCCTAAAGCCATCATTTTTTCTTAGGCTCTTAATGAAATTTGATTTCCTTAGGCAACTCCACCAAATTTCATTCCCTTATGCCATGTAATTTTTTCCTAGGATCTTACTACATGTAGATCCCCTTAAGCTATCCTATCACCCTAAACCCTAAACTCTAAAGTCTAAACCCTAAACCCTAAAGCCATCATTTTTTCTTTAAAGGCTCTTAATGAAATTTGGTTGCCTTGGGCAACTTCACCAAATTTTATTCACTTGAGGCATGCCATTTTCTCCTAGGACCTCACTAGACGTAAATCCCCTTAGGCCATCCTGTCACCCTAAATCGTAATTCGATTTTCTTAAGGGGTTCCAATATGACATTTCTTAAGGGGATAAAAGAAGTTCTTAAATTTTGGTGATCAAAGTTGCCCAAGGCCCAACCAAATTTAACAATAATAAGATCCTGGAAGATTATACAATATCAATAGTTAATTGTATTTTCATTCAAGTAACATGTGCCTTAGACATATAAATGAGGCTTACATGTAATTTTATCATTTGTATTCAATTATTTAAGGCCATTTATATTGAATGGTTTAAAGGTATTTCCTAAACATGTATCTTACATCTTGAAATTACAAATCTAATGCAGGTTCACTCATATCTTAAATATCACATGGATCCATTCAATAATATTCGTAATCCACCTCCACGCCATCCATCTCCAACACCTTCACCTCCACCTCCACCCACTCCACCTCGTAACCCCCCACCTCCACCACTTGAAATCAATGAACATGCTCATTTGCAAGCACAAAGCAATGCTTCTGCTAGAACCATCCAAGATCAAATCAACATTATTCAAAATGAAGAATGTGTCACACCTCCTGTGAGGATGTTTGCATCTAGGATGCAAACCCTTGTTGATGTTGTCAGGGCTATGGATGGGATCGTAGATGAGCATCGACAATGGCTAGAGGAGAGAACTCTTGATTTTGAAAAGGAAAACACAAAGAAATGAAGATCTATGTAGTAGAGAGCCATAATAGTTTATAAATTAAAACAATGATCTTAAATAGTTATGAATTTATAAATTGGGTGAACGATGGATATTTTGTGTGATGAATTTATAAATTTGGTTCCAAATAGATATTTTTAGTGACATGAATTTATGATTTTGGTTCTAGATGGATATTTCAGTGACATGGATTTATGAATTTGGTGGAATTTATGAACTTATAAATGAATAGTATATAATAGTATATATTTTATGACTATCTGCTACTCAGATCATGATTTCTCTTATTAAAAAAAATTGTAATATATATGTGTGTGTGTGTGTGTGTTAGACATAAAATGATTTTGTGAATGTTTCCAAGTTTATTGTTTAGTATGTATGTGCATGCATTAAAAAATTTTCATATATATAGTTCTTAAATTTTGAAATTTGTATGTATGTACATAATTTAGTTTAATGATTTGTACGCATGGAAATTATGCATCATATTTTATATTTTAAATGTAAATGTACATACATTTAATTTTGAATTTTGTATGACATGCTCTTGAGTTGAACAATCAATGTATATATATGTGCATTTCAATTAAATATATGATCTTAATATATATGTTGCTCATCCTATTTCAATTAAATATATGATCTTAATATATGTATGCACATGGACTATTTTGAATGATTTAATGTAGGTGCACATTTATATCGAGCATATCATGGATGATTTTAACATTGATGATATCATCAATCCACCACCTCAGCCACAGCCAGATCCGCCTCCCTCCCCCCCTCCAACTCCACCTCCACCTCCCCCTCTGCCTCCCCCTCCCCCTCCACCTCCCCCTCCCCCTCCACCTCCACCTAATATGCCACATCCAACACATATCGCATCTGACGAGGCTTGCTTGAGAGCACGAATAAATGATCAAGCTGTATCCATAAAATCAAATCAATGCTAATGTGAGTCAAGCATTGATTCCTCCACATGTGAGACGTTTTGCATCTGCAATGCAAAACGTTGTTGATTCCATCAAGTTGATCGATTTTGATCTTGATAGGCATCGGTGAGATAGAGAACAAATGAGACAATTTTATTTTGATGGTCTCTCTTACAAACAAATATTAGACTTTAAAATAATGAAATCCCATCTAGCCCCCTAGTTTCTTGACCCCGTTACTCGACAACCCATTCCACCCAACAAATCTAGAATATCCATGAGGTGGTGCATACATTCGCAGATGAGTGCACATTTTTGGGATCGATGGTATATGGTTTTTGATAGTCCCCCACATGCTAATTGGGAGTGCCCATTGTATTTTTTGAGAAAACTATATTAGAGTTTGTTTTGGGGCAAAAGCCCAATTATTTTGATTTTAGATCATTTCAGGGTGTTGGTGGCAGCATGCCACAACAGAGATTAGGGGCAAGGGCTGATCCCCGATGCCCCGTGCATGCGCAACCCCTTGTTGTTGCTCCTGGTCCTCCCATTCCTGCACCTGTACATCATCAAGCTCTGGTCTCAACATTAGGTTCCCTTAGTACACTTGCAGGAGACCTTGATCAGCACGCTTCTGCGATAGCGAGTGGGGAGCATAGAGACGATGATGATGATGGAGGAGTTTTTTATGGAGCTGGTTTGAGTACCACTCCAGGAGTGTTGAGGACCATCCCCCATAGATGTACTAGTTGTCATCAAGTATGCTATGGACCTGATCAGGCCACACCTAGTTCAGGTGGACGGGGAGATTCTGGTGGTTCATCTGGTCGCATCAATTCATTTGTAGAGTTCCTCATAGCAGAACATCACCCTAAGGACACTACGACATAGGTATAAATATGCATCTAGATGTACGTTCATTTTATAAGAATTTTGATGGTTGCATATATCAAAGAAAAGTTTGCAATACATTTTAACAATCAAATTGTTTGGTGTACAAATGACACTAATGATGCAAGGGCAATAATCTTTTCCACGAGTACATACATCGACACCAGTCATACTCGGCAACCCTATGGGTATTTTGATTTCACCTTTTTAAATTATATATGAAATCATAAATTATTTAACTTGAGTTTTAAATTTAATTGAATCACATATATGTTTCAAATATTTATGTTGGTTTAGTCACTAATCGGCATCCATCAGCCGATTCCTCCCAGGGATTGGTCAAGCACTCTCCACTATCAAGCTGGCCATAGATCGTATGTACATTCATATTGTAAATTTGTTTAAAGTTTACATTAGTATAGTTACAATTCTTATGAGTTTTGAATTCACTTAGATATATGAAACGCATGTACGTATAATTTGTAAATATTATAAGCGTTAAATGTCTATGTACATGTATGTCTAGGCTGATACCACAATAAGAATGGGCATCATGAAAACATTTGATGTTGCAGCTACTCATGAGGCCACTGATTTCCAGGTTGTTTACAAAACTTTCTACACAAAATGTGCAAACTTGAATATATATATATATATATATATATATAAACCTAATTCAATTGCACATGCTTTAATTTTGATCTTGTAGGACTTTGTTAGTGCAACTTTCAGCCCTGACCTAGACATAGTTACACCACCAGGAGGACATGTAGAGTAGGTTTCAGATCAAATGGTAATTTAATTTTTTTATTATATTTAAAGTCAATTATAAATTTTAAATTGAATATATACATAATATGAGATTTTTACATATTCTTTTTCTTTTGTAGCATGAGACACATCTTGTAGTTGAGCATGTATAGATAGGTCTTGGAGAAGAGCCTAGTGCACAACCTCAGAATACGGTACAATTAAAATATGATAAATTATAAATTAAATTGAATTAAAAAAATTTAATTGTAGAGTTGTACATCTAATTTTGAATTTCTTTGTCTTGTTTATGTAGATTGATTTAGAGAATTTAGAGGTTGCTTCAAGTGCACCAGAGCATCCAGACGTAGATATGATGGTAATTTAATTTTATGATGGATTATAAATTAAATTGTAATTA
>VDFB02105785.1:472677251-472940192 GCA_007258455.2 Sequoia sempervirens
TAATATGTCTTAAGGATATAATTACAGTTTAACAATAATGTATGCATGATATTTGAGTGATTATACATAAACATATAAAGTTTCAAAGTAGGAAAACATGCACATTTAAGAAACAAAATATATATAGAATATTGATTTGATACATAGAAATTACATAGATATGTTTAATTTGTAGTATGTATGTACATATATGTCATCTCAAATAATGTTTACAATTTTGGTGCTTCACCATCTCGAGAACATCTCAAACTTCGTGGCTAGAATGTAGTAGTCTTCACACCACACGATATAAAAAGAAGATACACACAATATCGATGAAATCATCAAAACATACATATTTTAATTTATATAAAATTATCTATATGTACAGAACTAAAGTACCTGCATTTAAAATTATTCCACACATGTTTATAGGTTGAATCCAGACATCCTCTCCTTTTTGTTTCAAAGTATGAGATGAATGCAATGATGGCTCTAGGATACAAAAAATGACAATATATCAATTTTAACTATTAATGTCCAAGCAATATCAATATGTAATTAAAACATGTATTTTAATATAATTTAAATAATAATTACCTATTTACACCAAGTATTCCCATGTTATGCAGGTTGAATTTATGGACTGGTCCTTTTTATTGATTATGCCTTAAGGGATTGTATAAAAGGACAATTTAAATCAATCAATTTCAGCTAATAACACACTTGACCAATGTCAAAACATGTGTTTAATGTATTTAAAAGGACAAAATAAAACTAAAACTATATTTACCTGTATTTACTTATTCCATTGTACCATCTGCATCCTCTCTTTTTTGCAATGCATCTATGATTGCCTCATGCTCTTCTATAGAAATTGACCATAATTTTTGAAGGTCTTCCGCGATACGCTCTAGTTTTATATTTGTTTTGCCACCACCAAATGTGAATAATGTATAATCTTTTTATGTGTTTCATAGTCTTCGAATGCAGGTAGACCATTCTTTCTTCTCAAGTATTTTCATAGCCAAGTACCAACAACCACCACCGATCCTATTGGAAAACATGTTAAAAAACCATCATCAAATAAGTTCTCAAAATTTTCTTAAGGGGATCAAAGACTTGTTCTAAAAAATTGCTTAAGGGGATCTAAAACTTGTTATCATTTGAAATTTTCTTAATGATTGATCTTTTCTTTTTGGTTTAACATAAAAGCCTAACCTATTCATTACTTTCCTCATTTTTTGCATTCTCATCAATTGCATCATTAATTGACATTAAAATGCAATTTTTTTACGATAAAAGAATTTGGTGTATATTCTATTTGCATGTGTTCTTATTTGCCTCCAAGAAATTTGACCAGGAAGATTATCAAAAACACCACTTCCAATTTAAAAAAAGGTATTTTCATTAAATTCAACATCACATTCTAGATTTTCATCTTCATTTTCATCAACAAAACGGTTTTCATTTTCATTTTCATTTTCATTTTCATCTTCATCTTCATTTTCATTTTCATCTTCATCTTCATCTTCATTTTCATTTTCATTTTCATTTTCATTTTCATCTTCATTTTCATTTTCATTTTCATTTTCACCTTCATCTTCATTTTCATTTTCATTTTCATTTTCATCAAAATTATAGGTAAGAAAATGATCATTTTGATTTTCACTTGCAACATAAGATTTTTCTTTTTTTGTTTTCAACAAATTCTATAAAAGGTTCGTCTCTCTGAATATAGTCAATGTCAACATCATTAAGTCTAGCATCTTGTAAAACTTCTACATACAAATTTACCATTTCACTAACATGTGGATTTGAAGACGTACCTGGATTTGTGCATATTGAAACATTCTCCATAGCATTCAAAGAGGGATTTGAAGACATAGTAGGACTTGTTTGTATAATCATATTCTTCTCCAAATCAACTCCTTGCAAATTAACTTCATCTACAACCATGGTATCCTCAATGTTTTCATCTTCAATAGTTGTTGAATTGGTTGCTCCACCATCATTCATTGATTTCATTCTCATTCTTCTTTCTCTTTGTTTTTGTCTCTCTTTTTCCCTATTTGCTTCAACTTCTTGAGGAGTCAATGTCTTCATTCTTTTATTACGAGCTTTATCCCCCCTGATTATAAAATTGTCAAGCACAAATGAATGTTAATAGTGAAATTCTTCAAAATATTCAATCCAAATTGGAAGTTGAATACCTATTAAGACAAAATTATTCCGCTTGTGTTTGTCAAAACAAGTAGAAAACTACCACAATTCCACTTTAAAAATTAAGTTCTGACCTGTAAATACAATAGCTTATGAAAAATCATTCATTTTCAGTGCTCTCGGCCGTACATGGAAGTTGTAGACTTCAGAAAACTTGTGCACAGTGAATTTAAATCATATAAACGGGATCCCGTTAATAACACGAGATTCCGCTTCAAATGAATCAGGATCCCGATTATAAAACGGGATCCCGTTTATGCATAAGCAGGATCCCGTTTCATAATCAGGATCCCGTTCACCAACTTTGAACATTGGGGCCGTTGCTTAGTGAATGGGATCCCGTTTATGAAACGGGATCTCGTTACGCTGACAACGGTCGAAATGTGGTTTAAACGTAACGAGATCCCCTTTTTTTTAAATTTGAATTGCCTTTTGCATTGTGGTCGGGTTTTTGCTTAAGTTTTTGGTTTGGGAAAAGCATTGGAAGTTCGAACCTCAACCTTCAACTTGGTTTGACCTGCAAGTTGAAGGTTTTAACAATGTCAAAGAAAAATACCAACTTTGGACATATGACTGACGACCTTTTTTGCAGAATTTTCTGACGAAATTAAAACCCATTTTAGATGAAACAATGCAGATTCTAAATATGTAATTTGTTTTGCAATTGGATTATTTTTTCTATTTTTCAATTAATTTCTAATAAAATTGGTCCATAAACTTTCAATATCAGAGTTTTTTACTATTTTAATAACTTTTGATCAACATAACATTTTGAAAAACAGATTGCACGAGAACAAACTTCAGACAATTCTTTTCAATTTAAAAAAAAATAAAAAAAATGATAAGTTTAGGTCATCTTATGCATGTCGTACACGACGATTTTTTAAAATGACAAATCTGTCTAATAAAAATTTAACAAAAAAAAAAAAATTCAATAAAAAAATACAAAAAAATATCAAGAACAAGATTCAGTGAGTCATAAAACTTATCCAAAAAGGATTTAGAAAAATACGATAATTTAAGTCAAAATATGGATGTTGTACACGTGCATGGTATGGTAAAAAAAAATGACTTTTAAACAGTGGTTTTTAGAAATGCCTATTAAAACTCAATTTGTACAATTTGGGTATTGAAATAAATTACATATTTGGAAACTAGACTCTGAGCACTACATTTTATGATTAGTGACTTTTTTAAAGATTTCATCTCTAAGTGCTTCAAATTTTAAGGTCAAATGTGTCAAAAGCTGAAAATCAGATAAAACACTTCCACTTTTTGGCCAAAAAGTGGACTCAACTTCTTGCACACACCCTATGGACATTAGAAAACATGTCTCAAACAATGATAACAACCATCAACGAACACTATTAAAGTCAGAGTGATGCATGAACATATTATTTTTCTTTATTATGCATGTTGATAGTTTGTAATGTAAAAGTTGATAATATTTTGAATTGAAATGAAAGCACTTGGTCTTATGCACTTAGAGTGGATTGGATGTAACAATCACATTATACAGAATATAAATGCATTGACATTCATCAGTAGTATAAGTTGAAAGCCCATATATTGAGTTACAATTGAGTGTGAAACATTTACATTACATACAAAAAATTGGCATTCCTAGGTGTAGACACATAAAAATGACCTAGGCCCTCAAGCTACATTTTTCTATGACGATCATGCTTCTCCCTCACATAATTAATCTATTAATTATTCCTCTATCATTATTTAAATAAGTAAATTATGTAAGGAAATTAAAGTAGCAAAAACAATTTCCTACGCCAATCTTGAAAAGAGATTATGCAAAATTTTAAAACTTGATCAAACAGTTACATAAATTCTAGCAACACATTCATAAAAAAAAAAACAATTAACACAAACACTAGATATATACAGGGGAAGCCCTTTCGGGAAAGAAAAAAACCGACACTCCAAAGCCTACTCAATGTATTATAAATCCAACAACAAGATTACATACACTTGCAGAGCAAGTCTTTTACAAGAGTATACCTAGTAAACAATTTTGGCAGCAATTCAACACAATAGTACTTGCAAACTCAACACAACTTCATACTTCATACTTCTCCAAAATACACAAGTACTCAATATATATGAGTTTTACAATGCATAAAATAAACATTTCTAAAGCAACTTCCCAAGGCTAAATGTGCAACATGGAAAGCGTCAAAAACATTGCCAATGCACAACGACAAGTTTCCAATTGTCACCACGTAAAATCTGCACTTTCCAAAATAACTACTTTTCAAAAACTCACATTCCATGTAAACTCAACACAAAAAATAGAAAAAATATTTATGCACAACTCCACTTGTAAAAATCAACTTTCTAACTTGACTCCTCATCCGAATAGAAACTACAAGTTGTAACTCACAAAGACAGAGTGGAAAAATTAACAACATTTAATATTTAGAAAAATCAAAATCTTAGGAAAAATAAAAGGTTGAGACACCTTCTATTTCCTAACATTCTCCCACTTTTCGAGCACCTTTGAAGAGCCAATGAAAGTAATAGGATTTAACTGCTAGAGGTCATGAGGCCCATAGAATCTGAACACCATCTAAATTTTGTTGTGTTCATGAGCTTAGTTAATGCATCTGCAACATTGGCCATTGTCTCTACATTTTCCATCTTCACCTTGCCATCATCAACCATATCTCTCACGAAGTGATACTGAACATCAATGTGTTTGGTCTTGGCATGAAAATTCAGGTTCCTCGCAAGGATAATTGCACTCTGACTCTCACAATAAAGTGTAACTGCACCCTATTTCAATCCAATATCTAAACACAAATGCTTCAGCCAAATGGCTTCTTTATAGGCATGAGTAGCTGCCATGTACTTTTCCTCAATAGTGGACAAAGTGACCACAACCTGTTGCTTGCTCATCCAACTAATTGTACCACCATTAAGAGTAAACACATATACACATTAGTGGACCTTTTTCTATCAACATCACCAGCCCAATTTGAATCCACAAAACCATGAATACTCAGGGAATGTTGATCTCCTATACCATGAAAACATATAGAGTACTTTGTTGTACCCCACAAATATCTGAAGACCCTCTTAACTGCATCCCAATGCACTCTTCCAGGATTAGACATAAAACGAGAAAGAACTCCTACTACTTGGGCAATATCTAGTCTTGTATAGACCATATCATACATTAAGCTTCCAACTGCCCTATGGTAAGGCACTCTGCTCATGTCTTTCATCTTCGATGGGGATGTAGGACATTGTGAAATAGAGAGCTTCGTTCCCAATGTAATAGGAACACAAAGTGGTTTACTAGCATACATGTTGAACCTTTGAAAAACAAAACATACTTACTCTAGCCAAGCCATAGCTTTTTGTTCTCACGATCTCTTATAATCTCCATCCCAAGTGTGTTTTTTCGCACCAAGATCTTTCATTTCAAATTTCATAGAGAGTTGAGATTTCAATTCTGTAATAAAACCTTTTCTTTTCCCAATAAACATGTCATCAACATATAAAACAATTACCAGGAAATAATCACCATTAGATTTAAAATATACACAGTGACTAGATTTAGACCGCACAAATCCCAAACTCAACACTTATGTATCAAACTTCTAGTACCACATCCTAGGACTTTGTTTAAGGCCATACAGAGATTTCTTTAACTTACAAACCAACTTGCTTTTACCCTTTACCACGTAGTGCTCTGGCTATGTCATATAAATTTCTTCCTCCAAATCACCATGAAGGAACATAGTTTTCACATCCATTTGTTCCACTTCTAGATCATAAGCTGCTACAATAGATAATAAAAACTGAATGGATGTCATTTTAGCAACAGGAGAAAAAATATCACCGTAATCAATACCCTCAACTTGAGAGTATCCCTTCACAACCAACCGTGCCTTATACTTTTCAACATTTCCATCTGAACCAATCTTTTTCTTAAACATCCATTTACATCCAATAGGTTTTTAACCTTCAGGCTACAAGATCCCATGTATCATTCCTCTTAAGAGTTTCCATCTCTTCATCCATGGCTATTTTCTAGGAATCTGCATCATTCATACCCAAAGACTCTTGCACAGATCTCGGTTCATCAATGTTAGTACTCAAAGAAAATATACACTTCCAATCATCAGGTGAATACCCATACCTTTGAGGTGGTTACCCTTTCCTTGTAGACCTTTGAACAAGTTGAGGTGGAGGCTCTTCCACTTCTTCCTCCTCTTCTAAAGATTAAGAGTTTGATGAGCTCTCCTCAACTTCTTGTCTATTTTGGGGTATCAATTCAACTTCCTTAGGCATAGAAGGAATTTAAACCACATTCTTTTTCTGTTCAATTTCTTTATGCTGTTCTAGCTGAAAATTAATAGGAGAAGATTTAGTCTCTCTAAAAATAACACTTATGGAATAAATTACCTTTTGTGCAATAGGGTCCCAAAGCTTGTATCCTTTCACACCATAGCCATAGCCGATAAAGATACATTTGATAGCCTTAGTATCCAATTTTGTTCTCTTCTCCTTAGGCACATGTGTATATTCCTCACAACCAAAAACTCTCAAATGTCTAAGTAAAGGATTTTTCCTCGACCATGCCTCCATTGGTGTTTTATCAACAAGCATTGATGTAGGAGATCTATTTATCAAATAACAAGTAGTGGCAACAACTTCAGCCCAAAAATTTTGTTCTAGACAAGCACCACTCAACATGCTCCTAGCCTTCTCGATCAACGTCCTATTCATTCTTTATGCAACTCCATTCTGCTGCAGAGAATACATAGTTGTCTTTTATCTTGTAATCTCGCAATCTATATAGAATTTGTCAAAGTCTATAGAATAGTACTCCCCGCCATTATCAGTCCTCAAACATTTAATTTTCTTTGTAGTCTAAGTTTCTACCATAGCCTTGAACTCCTTAAAATAATTGAAAACTTCAAATTTACTCTTTAAAAAATATACCCACGTTCTCCTACTAAAATCATCAATAAAAGTAACATAATAAATTGATTTACCAATAGAAGCAACATCAATAGGACCAAATACATCAGAATTAATCAGATCCAAGATACATGAAGACTTATGAGAAGACGAGTAAAACTTTACGCAGTTCTGTTTTCCATAAATACAATGTTCACAAAAATCAAACTCTAGATTGCAATCATTCAACCCATCAATGAGGTTCTTATTTTTTAGGGCTTTTAAACCCCTCTCTCCAATGTGGCCAAGCCTTTGGTTCCATAATATGGTCTTCTCTATAGAAAACTTTGATTCGGTAGATAGAGCACCCTTGGGTACCTAGAAGCCACGACCATCCGTAGAAGAGGAAACCATCTCTTTTTCTAGTGAAGTAGTTTTTGGCTTAATCTTGTCAGAAGTGCTATTGCATTCAACTATGCATGCATCAAGCTAGTACAATGTACCCAATCTGCTTCCTCTCGCTATCATTATAGAACCTCTCACCATTTTCACACCTGTTTTAGAAAATTGTACATGCATACCCGCATTTATTAGCTTGCTAACATATAATAAATTTCTTGCTAGTCCCGGGATATGTAAGACACCATCAAATCTTCTAACTCTACCATTAGAAAATTTCACATGAATACTACCACGGCCAACAATATCAAGGAAAGAATCATCACCCAAATACACCTTACCACCATCATAGTTTTCATACTTACTAAACCAGTTTCTGTTAGGAGTCATGTGGAAAGATGCACCTGAGTCTATCAACCATACATTATCACCTGTATGAGTGGCCAAGGCCACAATTAAGGCATATCCATCTTCATTTTCAGACTTAGAATCAAAATCTTGCTTCTTCTTCTTCTTCTTCTTCTCTTTTTTCCATCCCTTTCAGAAGGGTCTAGGTTTGCCATAGTTCCAGCATATCACCTTGGACTTACCAAGAGATTTTTATCTCCCCTTGTTTCTAGACTTGGAATGGCCACACTGCTTCTCATCTTTTCCTCATTATTTTTGTCTTCCTCGAACACTCAAAGCCTCTTTGGCATTCAGAGAGACCTTCCTTCTTATTTCTTCAGAGAGTAGAGAACCAACATCATCCTCCATCTTCAAGATGACATAAGTGCTCCAAATGGCCATGACTAGGTTGTCCCATGAGTCTGGTAGCGAACATAGCAAAGTTTGGCACCTTTCTTCTTCACCCATTTTAACCCCAACTAAGGACAACTGAGTCACCAACATATTGAATGTTTCTAGATGCTCAAAAAAATTTCCACCTTCTTCCATTCTCAAGGAATACAACTTATTCCTCAAGAAAATCTTATTTACTAGAGATTTAGCTTGGTATATCTCACCCAACTTCTTCCAAAGAGCCTTCAAAGTGGGTTCTTCATGGAAATTTATCAAGATTGAATTTGCAAGAAATGGTTTAATGAGACCTTTAGCTTTTCTATCCATTACATTATATTTTGCAACCAAAGTTAGATCCGTAGGCCTCTGGACATTTTCATCCACTGCATCCCATAGATCCTGATCAATCAACAGATCTTCCATCTTCAGCTTCCACATTTCAAAGTTTGTATCGGAAAACTTCTCTACCTCAATCCTCCTTGATTTTCTCACCATTCAGAAAAGATATCTACAACAAGATCACAAAATATCCTCTGTACAAGCTCCCACTCAAACCTCAATTAGCTCAAAAAACCTAATAACCCATAACTGAAACCAAAGGTGATCAAGCTCTGATACCATTTGTAAGGAAATTAAAGTAGTAGAAACAATTTCTTACACCAATCAAGAAGAGATTATGCAAAATTTTAAAACTTGATCAAATAGTTACATAAATTCCAACACATTCATAACAAAAAGTAAACAAATTAACACAAACACTAGATATACGTGGGGAAAACCCTTTTGGGAAAAAAAAAAACCCCACACTCCAAAGCCTGCTTAATGTATTGCAAATCCAACAACAAGATTACATATAGTTACAGAGCAAGTCTTTTATAGGAGTATAACCAGTAAACAATTCTAGAGAATTTTGGCAACAATTTGACAGCACAACAGTACTTGCAAACTCAACACAACTTCAAACTTCATACTTCACCAAAATACACAAGTACTCAATATATATGAGTTTTACAATGCATAAAATAAACATTTCTAAAGCAACTGCCCAAGGCTAAACGTGCAACATGGAAAGTGCCAAAAAATTGCCAATGCATAACGACAAGTTTTCAATTGTCACCACTGTAAAAAATGCACTTTCCAAAATAACTACTTTTCAAAAACTCACATTCCATGTAAAATCAACATAGAAATAAAAAAAACATTTATGCACAACTCCACTTGTAAAAAACAACTTTCTAACATGACTCCTCATTTGAATAGAAATTGCAAGTTGTAACTCACAAAGAGAGTGGAAAAATCAGCAACATTTAATATTTAGAAAAATCCAAATCTTAGGAAAAATCAAAGGTTGAGACACCTTCTATTTCCTAACAAATTACATTTATTTATTTAAATATGTCACTAATTAATCCTTATTCCCTCCAATAATTAAATAAATTTCTAATTACCATTTTAATTATTTAATAACATCACCATTTATCCTTCAATTAAATAAAATTGATTATTTAACCCACTTTTCATCCCACAAGTAAATAATTAAAAAAATATTTATTTATTTTTTGTCTTATTCACATTTATGAATTAAACCATTATTTAATTCATAAGTTGAAACTTTCCTCCATAAACCAAATAATTGCTATTATTGTTTGATTTTCCAACAACCTCTTTTTCTCCACCATTGATTTAATTTCTTTCAATTAAATCTCAACCCTTCATTTCAAAGCTTGCTCTAACTTTGACCTAGTGTTGCCCTAACCCTGATGTTCCTCATCACATTGAATCCTAGCCTTTGATCTTAGGTTTTTGTAAAATTTTAATCCTAGCCATCCATTCTCAATTTAACATTATTTAAAAGGCCCCCTCTCAAGTCATTTTAGATATATAGAGTTATTTTCAGCAATACACACATAGCATGTTTGAGAGCTTTAAGTACTTGAACACAATTCTTCAATATTTTATTTTTTTGGGTTATAGGTTATAGTTGCACTTAAAATCTAAGGGCAATCATACAATTTTCAGCAAGATGGAGAAGGCCAATGGAGTCTTGAAGACTAGGTGACTTTGTTTCATGTTTTGTGTTTCTTGCTTTCCATTGTGCTCTATTGTTGATTGGTGTTTAATAGTTTATGCTATTTGCAATTAAGCAGAAAATTTATCCCTAATACACCATGCATAAAGAATGGGTGAACCCACAAAAGTGGTTTACAATTGGAGTGAAGAAGGAAAATTTGAAAAACATGAGCCCATGCCAAAAAATTTCATTTTTGGGGTTCGAGTGAACTAATAGGTTTGAACGAACCAAAAGAGGGTTCACTAGAACCTGGGTTTAAGTGAACCCATTCAATGCAAGTTCCCACCATCCCACCAGAAAACACAATGAAAACCCCTTTTTGAAAGGGAGTTTGAATGAACCTTGGTTCGCTAGAAGCCCCCTAGTTCGAGCGAACCCCCCTTTTCCCACCTTTCTGCTCTTTGGCACCAAAAAAATAAAAATAAAATTCCCTTCAAAGCTTAGGTTGAGGATGAAAATGGAGGAGACTTCACAAACCCAACTGGAATCAGGTAGTCCTCAGAATGAGCTATCCAACGACTATAATTTTAATATGTTTTGGTTTCATTATGTATTTATTTTTTTATTTTTATTAAACATAGTTTTTCACCAAAAATTAAGCTCTTTGTTCTACACGTGTAAAAATAGCATATTATCCAAATATTTTTTTGAAAAATATGAGTACACTAGATATTAAGTCCTTGATCCAACATAAAATATTTGAATTTCGATACATACAAAAAAAGTTACACATTATACGGTCCGCCTATATCTAAATTGTAATTGGTCTGATTTTGAAACTTGATTAAAGAAAAAATATTCAATAAAAAACTATCTAGGGTGATCCCACAATAGTGGTTTACACTTTTTGGCCAAATTGGACATTGAAATATTTTTTTCTAACTAAATCTTCACTTTCGGGCACTTATAGTAGCTAAACCGTGAGGACTTTGAAGATGATGCAAACTAGAGTTTCATGACATTTTGTCTATAGATTCTAAAAAAATTTGGAATCAGATTGCACCTCTTTTTCCATCTCCCTCGAAAACTAGTTTTTTTCAGAAAACAACATTTTTAAGGAGTGATGCTCACCGTATAACACAACTTTTTTTCCATGAAGGAAATTCTAATTCTTTCAAATTTACATTTGTAACTCTAATATCTAGTGCTTCCACTTGGTTAGATAGTGTTTTATTGAATTATTTTCCTTAATCAAGTTTTGAAGTCAAACCAATTACAATTCAGACATAGGCAGACCGTATAATGCGTAACTTCTTTTGTATGTATCAAAATTCAATTTTCTTTTTGTTGGATCAAGGACTTCAATATCTAGTGCACTCATATTTTTCAATTTTTTTTTTTGATAATCTTCTATTTTTTTACTTCTAAAACAAAGAGCTTCATTTTTGGTGAAAAACCTATGTTTAATAAAACTAAAAAGACAAATAGATAATAAAACCAACACATATTAAAATTATAGTTATTGGATAGCTCATTCTGAGGACTACCTAATTCCAATTGGGTTCGTGAAGTCTCCTCCATTTTCATCCTCAACCCAAGATTTGAAGGGAAAAACTTTTTTTGTGTTAGAGAGCGGTGGAAAAGGAGGGTTCACTCCGTGGAGGTTCGAGCTTAACCCGAAGTTCATTTGAACCCCCTTTCAAAAGGGTTTTCATTGTTTTTGGTGGGATGGTCCACCTTGCATTTAACGGGTTTGAATGAACCAGGGTTCATTCAAACCCTTTTTTGGTTCGTTGAACCAAAGGGTTCATTCGAACCCCAAAAACCATTTTTTTTTGTATGGGGTCATTTTTTTCCACTTTTCCTTCGTCACTCAAATTGTAAACCACTTTTGTGGGTTTACCCTCTAACCAATTGGAAGCACTAGATATCAAAGTTACAAATCTCAATTTGAAAGAATTATAATTTTATCCTTCATGGAAAAAAAGTTGTGTTATACAGTGAGCGTCACTCCTTAAGAATATTGTTTTCTAAAAAAAATTTAATTTTCGAAGGAGATGGAAAAAAAAGTGCAATTTGGTTCCAATTTTTTTGAAAAATATATATATAGAATCTATAGACAAAATGTCACAAATCACTATTTCACATTATCTTCAAATTCCTCACGGTTTAGCCGCTATAGGTGCCCGAAAGTGAAGATTTAAAGTTAGAAAATTTTATTTCAATGTCAAGTTTGGCCAAAAATTGTAAACCAGTATTGTGGGATCACCCTAAAATAAATAAAAACCTAATAGGTTGGGTGTAACAATCACATTGTATAGAAGAAAAATGCATTGACATTCATTAATAGTAGAAGTTGAATGTGTATATATTGAATTACAAGTGATTATGAAATATTGATATTACATACAATAGAATGCCATTTCTAGGCATATAGAATATAAATGAAAACCTAAGAATTGAACTAAAAAAACTTGATGTTATGCACTTAGAGAAAATTGGGTGTAACAATCACATTGTATAGAACATAAATGCATTGACATTCATTAAAAGTATAAGTAGAAAGCCCATATATTGAGTTATAAGTGAGTGTGAAAAATTTACATTGCATACAAGGAAATGACATTCCTAGGCATATAAAATATAAATGAAAACCTAGGAATTGAATTGAAAGCATTTGATGTTATGCACTTAGAGAAAATTGGGTGAAATAATCACATTGTATTCAACATATATGGATTGACATTCATAAACAACATAAGTTGAAACACTAAATATTGCGTTACAAGTTATTGTGATCAAACATTTACAATGCATAAAATAAATTGGCATTCCCATGCATAAACAATATAAATGAAAAACTCAATGTAAATAGTTTTAGGTTGAAACTTTAGATATTGAGTTACAAGTTTGTGAAAAAAATTTGCATAGCATATAAGAAATTGGCATTCATAGGCATAAATAATTAATAGTAGTAAAATACCTGTAACTTAATAGCATGATGTTCTTGCTGCTTCAATTTTTTCTGTCACTGCCTCCAAGAAAATGTAGATATGAATATGAAAGTGAGATGTGCTAAATGGAAATTGAAAAAGATAGAGTAATGCATTTTTGAATTTGTAAATCTCTTTATATGTTCAATGCTAATTTGGTATGGAGTCTTTAATTTCTATCCTTTTTCAAAAATATTGAAAATTTGTTTCGATGTCTTCAATTACAAAGTCTGTATGTATTTATGATGTGCAATCCTTGTTTGCTTCCTATATGATTTTGGTGGCCTTACACAATTTTTTGGTGGTTCCAAGTGGCAAATGAGAAGGCACTAGTAGTTGTGTGATGGATTTTGACTAATGGGACACATCAAAGTAATTGATTTTCCTTGATTATTGTGTTGTTGGGAAAGTGGGATAGGGGAGTGGATTTGATTGGATTTGGTGATGGGACAGTCTTGGTTCTCAATTGTTCTCGTGGCATCAAATCTTTGAAAATATTGATGGTGATGTAATATAGTGGGTAATATGTAAGGGGATTGTGGGTTATACTAATTTTATATTTTGGCTGCATGTTTGAATGCTACAGGCTATTTTAATTCGTGTTGGATTGTATGTTGATGGTGTTAGATGGGTTTTGAATATTCTCTAAGACTGAATAATTATTTGGTTTTTGGACAAATATAAACTATTTATGAAACAATTTTTATTTGTAAGTGATTGGACATACTTTGTTTACTTTGTGGATAAAAATTGTTTTACAATTGAATATTAAGATGCTCCACTATGGAGCCAATGGAAGACTACTTCTATCCCCACTATTGAACCCCACTCCACTATCAGACTCTTCCCTAACCCAGTCTATGCCCACGTTGTCAGTCCAATTTTTTGAAGCACCACAGTTAATGCTGAGAAATCCTACACAGAAACGACAATCGATGTTAAAACATTGCGGACCTTTTTCTTTAGTAATAGTAGTATTAGATGAAAACAAACTACAGCTTACCATCTGGGTTTGAGGCCGTGCAGGAAATGAATAATCTAGTGAATGCTGTGACTGCAAGTAACAAAGTTAAATTTGTGGATTTCATGATGATGGATGTGGCACAAGTATATGAAACGATACGATTTCGTCTTACTATCACCCGTAATATATAAGTAGAGGAGGAATGATCGCTACGCATACGCTAAATGGAAATGGGGTAGATGCTTCATTTCCTCTTTCCACTCTATGTCTTGACAGTTCACTAAGTGGGATTTTGTACATTCCAACCTAATATTCATGGGAAAAAATGGAAGTTTAGAAAGAAACATCATACGAACAACCTACTAACTGGAACCTAATTATTAAGTTGGGGTCCATAGGCTGTTTATAGTGTAGTGACTTAAGGCTTGACACAGATGGGCTACCTGCTGAACGGACTAATTGATGGTACGACATAGACTTTTGGTAGAATTTTATTGGAAAATCCCTCTAAAAGGCGACTACTTTTAAAAAGACATTTTAGCGCTTGACTAGAAAATTGAACGTACCCTGTAAGTCTATGCCATGTCGTGTGCTGCTACATTCACCTCATACAAACAAGTTTTGAGTCATTCAATTAGTCGGTTGACTACGTATCTGTGACTAGCACAAGTCACAGAATGTCAACCTCAGCAGAAAGAGGAGCAGAAGCATCTACTCCATTTCCATTTAGCGTATGCATAACGATCATTCCTCTAGTTATATATTGCGTGGGTTAGCTAGAGCAAGTTCGTAAGTATAATCTTTTAGCTATCACAACTTTCATTGAATTTTGAATGCTCTCTCTCAAAGATGATGTTAATTTGTAGGGGTAGAGACCTTTTATCATCTCTTTTAAAAGAATTATATACATAATTAATACTGATAGGACCCACAACAACTACTAGTTTTAATTTTTTTATCTTGTCATTTACTGTCGTAATGAATTATTAATTATGGTCTCTTTCCCATCATTTTGTTGCCATTGTTTTTAGAGAATTCACTTTTTGTTAGGACTTTCAAATATGTTTAGCTTTCAACTATTGTTGTTATTTACTTCAAGAAATCAAAATCAGTTGCAGATAACTCTAACACCAACTTTACAATAGACAAGTTGTAGATAATCGAAAGTCAAAATTGAGTTGCACCCAACCATAATTTTTTTCGCATGTTTATCTACTCTATCTGTCAACATTGTTGTCTACATATTTTGCTGAAATTGTGAAGAATTAGAGTTTAATTTATGCAATAAATAAATAAATAATCATGTTGTGTCATATCCCTCTTTACTATACATATCATTTCATGGAATTTCACTAAAAATAACATCCTCGTCCAAATCCATTTTCTATATTAAAAAAAAATTGTATTGTCAATTTCTTCTTCAACCAAATCATCTTCTACATCCTTGACGATGTCTTTTGTAACTTGTTCTTCAACATGTTACTATTCAACTTATTCTTTGAAACATGTTTGTGAACACACTAAACTTATTTTTCTTGAAAGAGAACATGAGAATGTGTAATCAATTCTTAGCTAATCTCATTTTCACTCTACCTTTTACTTTTCTACCATCGTTAGGTCTTCTTCAATCATAGAGTTTTGATCTATTCATTTAATTCCCCATTATACATTATGTAAATTCAATTGCACATGTGTACATACATGCACACATTTAATTCAAATTCATAAATGTTACGATAATTTATAAAGTAATATCATGTACATTACCCATTAAACCCTTAAAAATCTTAAATTTAAAATTCCTTCTTTACCTAAGTAAATCTTATATAATTAAAACCCAAGCGTATATTATCCTTGTGTGACTTCTTATACTAAAATCATTTTTTAACATGAATTATTTTCCCTTTGAAGCTAGATTTATTTTTTATTTTATTCTTTCCTACTTACCTTTATTACATGATGAATAAATTATACCTAAACATGTTTGGTGATAACCCCTCTTGTTTTATTATATTTAGTTATTCCTCTATTATCATATTGTATTTCATTTTCAGTCGATGCAACCTTTTACTAGAAGACCTTCTTTGATGCTTCCCTAACCATCACCTATTTCCCTATTCTACTTATTGCAACTCATGTTTCCTCCTTATTGTGTTCCCTCTCTACCTAGAAGAAAATTTTAGCTACATAATGCCTAAGTACATATGTTGTGCACATGTGAGTTCTTATTAATTCTTCTTATGCTAAAGTCATTTTCTAGCATCATATAGTATTTTCTCCTCACAGATGCCCCTTAATAAATTTTTTTCAAGATAAATTCTCATGAAAGAATGTGTGTGAAAGAAAAAGGGTATGGAAGTGAATGTTCATCATTTAGGTTTACAATCTCATTTATTTTTTACATTTAATTTATGCATGTTTGATAGTTCTATATATATAAATGCATGATGCATACATAGACATTCACTTACACCTTGAAGTAGGGCCATAATGTAGTGGTTAGAAACATACTCTTGATGCATTTTAAATTTAGTTTTGTAATTGATTTAGGGGAATGTCTCAAGGCATAACATATAAAAAAATAACATATTTGTACATAGTTTGGCCTGTCTACCTAGCCTTATTTACACCTTGATCACTATTCTTGTCAATCATTTGGATGCTTATTTTCTTATAATCCTTGCTCAATTGGATTATCTATCTAAATTTAAAAGTAATTATTCATAACCCAATCTTATGAGATGGATATGTTGGAGAATGAGCCACACTTGGATCATATATGAACTATTTATAAGTGGCTAGTAGCTTAGTGATAGAGAATCCCAACAAAAAATAAAGGGTCATAGGTTCAATTCTTAATTGGTCCATGAAAAATAGTCAACATGGTATTAGAGCCAAACAAAGGCTAAGAACCATGGGCATCCATAGTGTGGCTTAACGGGGTGGTTGGAGAATGAAACACATTTGAACCATTGACAGATTGATCATATGTGGGAGAGTAGCTCAATGATAAAGCACCCTAGTAGAAATTGAGTGGTCCTAGGTTTGTGTTCTAGCTATTCCATTAAAAAGGTTCAACAAGATTTTCCTTAGCTATCTAATATAAGTAGTGTTCATGGTTGCAAGGTTATCCTCATAGTTGTAATTTTTTTAATTACAAAATATAAACCAAAATTTAATCAAATGGCTGCATCTTACACTTTGGTGCTAAGAATTTAAATGAATGAAGCCTCAAAACATCAAAGATCAAGTTTGTAGATATAGAGTGAGTTCACAATTACAAACTAGATCTAGAATTGTGAAGTTGATCTAACGTAGAGTAAAAAAAATACTTGAGTTCTAGTTCAGACTTGACCATTCAAAGCTTTTCCATGTTGCAAACCATAAGAATCTTATGATCTTCAATTAAATATAAACATTCACTGATTACAAAGATAATTATTTTTCCTTTAATTATTACTATTTATAACATAATTATTCTTTTACATTTGATTTACTTGATCCAATCCTTTTTATTTTATCTATCTAAAACACCCACAAACATTTTAAAATTTTAAAAAATTTGATGTTTAATAATATTTAGCCCAAGCAAAACCAATTTTTCCCTTACAAATAAATAATAATCGACTAAAATTGTCACTCAAATTCAATCTGTAATTGCTTTCATGAATTGTAAAGATAGGTGATTAGGAAGAAACAAATAACTAGGTATGAGGGTAGAATAAACCACTCATCAAATTTTTCAATGTCATGCTCATAGGTGAACCACACTGTAATGCCCCGCCAAGCAACCCCAAAGGATACATTACATCTAGCATTTGTGGGACAATTTTTTTTTTAAAATACCAACATACATCATAATAGTCATATATCACATGATATGAAATTAAACATGAACTACACATAACAAATTCCTCGGGTTTACTTGACTGCATTACTTTTTGCAATAACATAATTACATCACATGAAAAATAAGTATACACCAATAATCATAAGATAATATGAACATGATCAACACATTAATCAAGGGTTACAATATTACAATGTCGTTTCCCAACATGAATGGAGAAGATACAATATAATGGAATGTTACATTTGAAAAGAAGGAGTACAAAGCTGCAATACTAGATTCAACTCTGGATCAACTCAGGAATCATTGGAAGGTACAATTTTTGCACTTCTCGATCGACGATTGGGGACCCAATGGGGTGCATAGCACGTTCCACCCAACCACGTGGACCCGAAGGCCCACCCCCCGTGCTAAGAGATGACAAGAAGGATCCCCAACAATAACCATCATACAAAACGAGGATACAAGACTTCACAACAAGATCCACAATCACATAAGACAATCTCAGCACAAGATATAACCAACACAAGATGTACCCAACATAGGGATTAACCAATAAAGCATCAACATACAAATGCCAACACGTGCTTTCAGAGGCCCAAAAATAACATAGAGGGAAACAAGCATACATAGTTGTTAAAGGAAGAGTGTCATCGCAATGTTGCATGGGTTACCCTGGTGATTCTTCCTAGGTCCCGGCCCCCAACTTGGGTTACCCTGGTGACCTCTTACGAAACCTGGCCCCACATGCAATCCAATGCGGCATCAATTATCTTTCATAAGGACAAGAAAATGATTTTGCCATTCCAGGCCTTCTCAACTCATCTCAAGCCCATACAAGCACTTGAGAAATGAGTGAGGCATTCACTTATATCTTGTTAATGTGTGATTCTATCCAAAACCCCTAATTAAATATTAACGTTTTCTCTTGATTAATAAACTTCCAATGAGTTACCCTGAGACCACTTCCGGGTCTCGGCCCCCATTGAAAGCCACTCCCCTTATAAACAACAAAACTCAAAAGACGCTATCAAGGTAAGCCCCATGCACAACATATAAAGCCACATGATAATTTGCATTAAGCAAGACATACACCATTCTGCTCAAAATCTTCATAATGAAACTATTTTCAAGTGCAAGGCTAAATGTAATACCCCCTCTGCACTTTGTCTTGACCATATAGTTAATTGAGCTATAGGTATTGTGATAGTTGAATACAAGATTATATATATATAAGGTATTGATTAAATATTGCTTTAGTTATTTAATAAATATTCAATAATAAATTGAATAATTGCTCTTTTTAAAGCACTCGGAAACTCTTTTAATTAGGGGTCATTATTTTTGAAACATGGGCACTTGATAATATGAGTACATATTTTTTATATATATAAACTTTCTACATGAGATTACCTTTATCATTTACCATAATGATCAAAGTCATTCTCCAAGAGCTTACTTCTTAGAATTAATAGACTAATAAAGTGAGTAGAGTTATTTTAATTATAAACAAGGCCATATAATATTTAAACTTTTACCAAGAGTAGCTAAAACTATCAAGTCCATCTTGTATCGAAGCTAGCACATAACATGAACTGCGCTAGACTTTGTGGAGAGGTGACACACAAGAAGGAGAAAAAAATCTATTATTAGAAAGAGGGAGGAACGAATTTCCTTGCATGTAGGAAGTGAGATGTGGATTTGTATTAATGCATGCAAAAAAAAATAGAGAAAAGATCTTTTTTCTCAAAGACTTAGTATTGAAGTTTGCCACTGTTGGTGGCGTGGCTGGTGGAAGAAGCCTACTTTTGTTGATTGCAAGGATAAGGAGAGGGAGGATTCTTTTGGGTGGTCGCTGCTATGCCTTAAGGGAAAAAAATAAAAAAAATAAAAAATGAAAGCCACAGAGATTTTCAGGCTTTAAGGCCGCGAGCAGGTGATCTATGAGATGAAGAATTGTAGTGAAGAGCCGCTAAGGATATTGGAGTGTCTTCAAACCCCAAAATGACTCAAAATACATGAATACTAATGAAGGCCGTGGCCTTTATGCTACATGACATACAGGCCGCCATGAATATATCAGGAGTCTCAACATGACTTTTCACTTTGCCTAACTAACACCACTTCCATTTCCGTTTTCAAGATCAACTATAAGCATCTTTGATCTCCATCAGCAGTTTTTGACAGCCTTTTCCTTGGTCGTTGTAGAGAAGATTTCCTCCTAAGTGTCTTGTTGTCCATTCAACGAACAACAAAATTGTACTACCTTCTCATGACATCTCTTCACTAGAAAAATAGTGGTTGGGGAGAAAGCATTATAGTGATCGGAAGGGTCGTTTGTATTTTCTTTATGAAATGTGTGGACGCCGAAAATGAGAAGGCCTGCTAAACCTCTGGCAAGAAGGAAAAAAAATGGAAATGGTTTTGCTCAGTTGGAAGGCTCACCCACACTTATCGATCCGATTGAGGTAAGCCATGCATGTTATCTCTATTTTCTCTTTGCCAATCTATCAATGTAGTTGCTTCATTATAATTTTTGGGAGTTTTATTTCACAACAATACAAACTAGAGTTATGCAAGGTCAATATTATAGATTCCAGATCCTTAAGGAAACGAGTCGACCCTATAAGATAAGTCACCATGCACTCGGAGCAATTAGAACGGCATGCAAAATCTTGTAATGAATCTGCACCTTTCACATTCAGAGATCTGCCTCAAAATTTTGAGCACCCTTATTTTACTTTGCTTTACATTGAAATTGTTTAGTTTGGTCTGAGATGGAGCATAAAACTGCTTTTCTTAGATGTAGCCTTTTCAATTGTTGTCGTTTTTAAATTTATCTGACTTCTATGTCATTCTGTCTCAGCCGCAATACTTGAACATAAAAAGGAAGTTAAATGTTTAAATAACCTGCTTGATTTTGCTGACAGACTATCGCAGTTGCAGCACTTGTAAATGATATTAATAATGTAGGTAGATGGCGATACTTTTAAATTCCAATAATCACTTTCTAATATGTTTGGCAACCTGTTACAGTTACAATATTTAGAGTTGAGGCAGTGTTCAGAATTAAATAGCCTCCCTGAAACCATTGGCAACCCACCACAACTGCAACTATTAGACTGCAAAGGTGTAGTAAATTAAACAAACGCCCTGATTTCATTGCCAGCCTGTTTGGACCATAGCATTTGAACATAATAGGAAGTTTAAAGGTTTATACAATCTATCACAGTTGCGGCAGATGAAAACAAGATATTATCGATTATTAAACATGGCAAAATATAGTTAATAAGTAAACAATTATGATGGGGATTTGGTGGAATAGATTGTGCGCCACAACAGAGCAGGCCAGTCGTATAACGTTTCCCTTAGTGCTTGCTTTTGGATTATGGTTACAGTGAAAGAAAAGAGCAATAGCCAGAAACTAGAATGTTATCAAATGAAAGCTCATGTTAATCAATCCATACTGTTATTCCTTATTCTCATTTTCAGAGCAAAAAGGAAATTGTGAGTGACTGGGAGGAAGTGGAGGAAATGACATTTACTAATGCCCAAAAGGCAATTGAGCAAGGAAATGACTTAAAGAATAAAGAATTGACTTATGTACTACATAATCGACCAAGAGCTATGGACAATTCTGATATCAGTTATTTTGAACCAGACCTCCCGCCAGAATTTGAATTATCACGGACACAAAAAAAATTTCCATTGGGAGGCTGCTAACAAAGACAAGCAATAAGCACAGGGTGTCTACATCAGAGGATGAAAGAAACTTCCTAATATTCCCCACTGCATTGTCACAATCAAAACGATGTCAAAAAAAAATAAAAAAATACAAAACTTTATGCCTCAAAGTCATTCTACTTATTACGAGTAATTGTACCATTGTCTGTGAAAAGAATATCATCAATGCCAGTTTCACCTGCTGTGGTTTTATCTCAAAATATTGAACCAACTTATCAGAAGCAATATATTGGTTATTCTACCCTTAGAACCATATCTACAGGTTGTATCGTGTTACTAAGACCAGTGACTCATGTGATGGAGGAAAGTGTAGCATCTATTCAAAAGGAAATCTCAACAACAAATATTGACATTGACAATGGCACTGAGTAAATTTCTGAGGAAGAAGCGGTATGCAGAATTTGTTAGGTTTCTCTTTTTGAGGGCGGTATAACTCTTAAAATGGAGTGTGGATGCAAATGTGAACTCACACTTGCACATGCAGATTGTGTTGTTAAATGGTTTACAATTAAAGGAAATAAAACATGTGATGTATGTAAAAATGAGGTCAAAAACCTTCCTATGACATTATCAAGAATACAGAGTAATCACACAAACAGCATGCATCCAGCAGGAATACCTTAAAACACAAAGGTGCAACACTACATGAATGAAGAAAGACCCATATCAAATAGATCACTTCCAGTTGGCTATATAGTTACTAAAGGGAATCATGGTAGTAGAAAAGAATTGGCGATGGAGTGTTGAAGTATTCTAGGGGAAAAAGAGGGTTTTGATTTTGTTTTCTTAAGATTATTTTGTAGTTGGTTTTTAATAAGATAAGTTTATCTATGATGATTAATATTGTTGTATGGATATTATTTTGGGAAATCATTTGTTAGTTATGTGTATATAATTTGGTGACTAGATTGTCCTTATAGTGAGTAAAATAAATAAATAAAAGGTGGATGATATTGTTATTTATGAAGTTATCCACGATTGTTTTTAATTGTAAGTTGTGCTCTAAGTAGTGTTTCATGGTTGCTTAATTGATAGCTCATTGGGTTGATCATTAGGATCAAGTTGTGACTTGCTTTTGCAGTTGTTGGATGTTGATAGGATTTTGGTTTTGTTTTGAGATGGATTTTGCATGATGTTGATTTTGAGATCAAGTTTTGTTGTCACCTTGTTGAGAAACCCTTGTTTTAGTAATTTATTAGTCTTTCAGAAAAAGGGAAAGAAAGGTGTTTTTTTTTTATTGGTCTTCACTTTTGGTTCTTTGTGAACTATTGATCGTTTGATCTGTTTTATGTTATGGGTTTAGCCTTGCACTTGAAAATAGTTTCATTATGAAGATTTTGTGCAGAATGGTGTATGTCTTGCTTAATGCAAATTATCATGTGGCTTTATATGTTGTGCATGGGGCTTACCTTGATAGCGTATTTTGAGTTTTGTTGTTTATAAGGGGAGTGGCTTTCAATGGGGGCCGAGACCCGGAAGTGGTCTCAGGGTAACTCATTGGAAGTTTATTAATCAAGAGAAAACGTTAATATTTAATTAGGGGTTTTGGATAGAATCACACATTAACAAGATATAAGTGAATGCCTCACTCATTTCTCAAGTGCTTGTATGGGCTTGAGATGAGTTGAGAAGGCCTGGAATGGAAAAATCATTGTCTTGTCCTTATGAAAGATAATTGATGTCGCGTTGGATTGCATGTGGGGCCGGGTTTCGTAAGAGGTCACCAGGGTAACCCAAGTTGGGGGCCGGGACCTAGGAAGAATCGCCAGGGTAACCGATGCAACATTGCGATGACACTCTTCCTTTAACAACTATGTATGCTTGTTTCCCTCTATGTTATTTTTGGGCCTCTGAAAGCACGTGTTGGCATTTGTATGTTGATGCTTTATTGGTTAATCCCTATGTTGGGTACATCTTGTGTTGGTTATATCTTGTGCTGAGATTGTCTTATGTGATTGTGGATCTTGTTGTGAAGTCTTGTATCCTCGTTTTGTATGATGGTTATTGTTGGGGATCCTTCTTGTCATCTCTTAGCACGGGGGGTGGGCCTTCGGGTCCACGTGGTTGGGTGGAATGTGCTATGCACCCCATTGGGTCCCCAATCGTCGATCGAGAAGTGCAAAAATTGTACCTTCCAATGATTCCTGAGTTGATCCAGAGTTGAATCCAGTATTGCAGCTTTGTACTCCTTCTTTTCAAATGTAACATTCCATTATATTGTATCTTCTCCATTCATATTGGGAAACGACATTGTAATATTGTAACCCTTGATTAATGTGTTGATCATGTTCATATTATCTTATGATTATTGGTGTATACTTATTTTTCATGTGATGTAATTATGTTATTGCAAAAAGTAATGCAGTCAAGTAAACCCGAGGAATTTGTTATGTGTAGTTCATGTTTAATTTCATATCATATGATATATGACTATTATGATGTATGTTGGTATTTAAAAAAAAAAATTGTCCCACAAATGCTAGATGTAATGTATCCTTTGGGGTTGCTTGGCGGGGCATTACACACACCCCTTTGATATAAAACATATCACTCAAAAAATCTAAAAATTTGGGGACTAGAGTTCATTCTCCTTTCCCCATTTGAAGATAAGACATAATTTCTAACTACCTAGGTTTGGGCATTTCACTTGAATTGAATAATTTTCTCTAAGTGTGTCCAAGGTGATTGCCATCTTCAAACACAAGTGTCACTGCTTCCTCTTGCTCTTTTACAATTATACTCATTTTGGGTCTATTTATTGGTCTTGGTTCCAAACAATTTAAGGCAATCTCTACAACTTTCCATGTAGACATTAAACTATATTTCCCATCCAATGAAGTATCGATCAGGTCTTCTAGTCTCCCACATGAAATTAAGTTTTTAGCCTATGAAATATATAAGATGACTATGCATTTCTTATTAATGAAATTGTCCAAAAGATTATAAATTAAATAGAATTACCATTTGGACTATTCCATCGTTGGGTGATATTATAGAAATAATCTCCAACAAAAATACACCAAAACTACAAACATCACTCTTCTCATTTAACATTCTTGATTGAAAATTGTGAACCCTAAATCTATATACTTCAAACAATGATCACAATTAGTTTAGTTAATCAATTTAAAATAAGCAAACCTAACATTCCGACGAAATATTCAATCATGTTAAAATATGCAAATTAGATAAATAGAACAAAGACAACTAAATGAAAACACATTAAAACATGATCAAACCCTATCTCATAGTAGATTGGTGCTACTTTGATGTGAAAAGTAGCCCTTTCCCAATCCTTGATAAGCTCTTGGATGATGGATGAAATGTGGATGATGAGTGATCAAGATGAAAATGCTTGAGATTGTGTATCAAGTTGTGTCCCTCAAATCAATAGAACAATCCCCTATTTATAGAATAGAAGGATAGAAGAATGAAAGATAGGAGGAATGTGGGATAAAAGTCAATCCAATGTCATTGTGCCACTTGTCAGCATTCCAATGGAGGGAGGTTGTGCATATTTTGGTCATTGTGCATGATAAATGCTATTAGGTTCAAATTTGAAATTTGAAAGTTGGCTTGTTGGAGGGAGAAGAAAGAGTCTTAAATGCCAAGTTGGAGACATGTAAGAGACAATGTAAGAGGAGTTAATGCCATGTTGAAGGGGACAAGTCCTTTTGGAGGGACCTTTCAAATTTGGAGGAATATTCCCTTTTGATGCCATGTTGAGAGAAATTTGAAGATTTAATAAATTAAAATAAATGATTTATTGTACAAGTTGTAAAATCTAGAGAATTGGAGGATTAGGATTAACATTAATCATGATTTGATTAATTTTAAAGGAGGTTAGTTGATTGTGACTTTCAACTTAAATATTTGGATTTATTTAAATTAAATGAGAAGATAAAGAATGTTCATTAGAGATTTAATTAAATATTTGGATTTATTCAATAAAATGGAGAACTTTAGAAGATTAATTAAATAAAATTGATTTGTTTAATTAAAGAGATAACTTTAGGAGATTAATTAAATAAATTTGATTTATTTAATTAAAGAGCTGAATATGATTTAATCAACTATATGATATATTTAATTAGATAAATTTAAGTAGATGGGGAAATATGATTTAATTAAATAAAGATTGATTTATTTAATTAAAAGAGGAAATATGATGAAATTTAATCAAATAAAGAATATTTGATTAAAATGGTTAGTAGAGGGATGATTAAGGATGAAATGAAATTAGTGAATCTGGATTAGATGCATGTATATTTTAGGTTTCTACATTTTCCCCCTCTTTGAACCAATGTACCTACTGCGTTGGTTCAAAGAGTAAACTACCAAGATCAAAATTCAAAAAATTTCTAATTTTTTTGGCTGACCTAGTGAAAAGAAGCATACTAGTACATTGCCCCCTCAAGAGATTGAGCAGAAAATTCAATTTGAGGGTCAATCTGGCAACAAATAGGTTCAAGATGGACGTAAAGATGGTTATGATGATGATGCAAATGAGATGGTTTTAAGATGCTTAGAATAACCAATCTATATTATCCTAAACAACTTAAAATTATGATGCATTGCATGTGAGATGGATGATGTGATGATGCCTATATGATTATGCAATGGATGTTTTATAGAAATGTATGGTTTATGAGATTCTTAGACTAACAAATCTATATTATGCAATGATGAAAATGTAATGCATGTGAATGATATGCAACATGCTGACAGTTTGCTGATGCAGGATGGATGCATTAGCAATGATTTGTGATTAATTGTTAGCACGAAGAGAAGAAAGAAGAAATGAGATGATGACAAGAGGATTCAACAAGACAACTTTATTAGAGATGATGAGAGATGGATGATTTTCTTATCAGGAATTAGGGCCTTAAAAGGGATACCTACCTTATGTTTGATAACACACATAGATGCGATGTATCAAGGTATAAAGAACTAGGATGGCGTTGAACCTAGTGTGATGGACTTTGACTCGACAGTCAGATAGGAGTATCCTTTTTCACACCTAGTATATGGGACCTTATTGAGAATGTAGTTCAAATATTTCAAATATCTTAGACCAAAACATAGATAAGCAAGCCTTCCTATGTGGTCAACAAGACACCTAAAACACCCTGCCTATAAACCAAGCAAAGCACACATGACCAAGTTAAGAATATCCAACAAGCACAATAGATAAAAAGATAATGATCATTGCCCCATTCCTTTCTCTCTAAACCCCTTCATTTGGAACATCATCGAGAGGTCATCGAAATGAGCACAATAAGATAAGTCAAAAGACAAAGATAAAGTAAACAAACAAGTTAATATTCTTCATACCGCTAGCCAAGAATAAACTATGGTGATGCCTAATGTTGATGTACATTGTAGGAAGGATGCATCCTAGGACATAATGTCATTAGATGATGATTTGGGATTGATTGGATGATAGGCTATTGATATGAAAAGTTGACCAACTTGTTTACGTACTGACCAAGACTCGAGACCTTGATGCTTAAGCTTTCACTTTTGATTTGCTAGACTTGTTTTCGATTGTTTTACCAAAGGTTGAGGATGATGATTGTTTTATTATGATTGGATGTTTATTTTGGGTGAAATTGAGATTAGAATGGGTGGATTTTTCAAATATTTCAAGGATGTTTTTGAAGTTTTGAAATGTTTTGAGGCTATTTTTGGTATTTTCAAGATTTTACAAATGTTTTGATTTTCAAAATTTCAAATGGTTTTGGTGTTTCTTGAGATTTTGACCGAGAGACTAACCTAAAGACATATCCTAGGGGCCTCGGGGGCTGATCAACCAGATTAGCCTTGCCTATGTTATACACATAGAGACCACGTAGTTCGACTAACACAAACTTGATTATTTGTTGAGATATGAACAAATGGACTACCGGTTTATTATGACGAACTCCTAAAGGACTGGCCTAAGTGTCTCGGGGAATGATCAAAGATCAACCTTACCTATGTTAAGAGCTCAGAGACCCGTAGTTCGACACAACGACTCTGTTTTTGAATTTTTTGACTTTTTGACCTATTTTTGGATTTTGAATGTTTTGAATGTTTTGGGCTTTTTCTAATTTTATGAATGTTTTTGGATTTTTTATTTTGGATTTTTTGATATTTTTGGATTTTATGATTTAGGTACTTTAAGAACATACACAAATTTGATTTGATGAGAATATGCCCCTAGCATGATATAATAGACTACTCTGATAAAGGTAGGACAAACTAACCTTGAGAATGGGCCGAGTAGTACTAGTAGGGATCATGAGGTGAACACAGGACCAAGCTATGATGCAGACGTGGATGTATGACGAAAGTAGATATGGAATGTGATGGATGGAAAGTCATGGAGATCCTGGTGGATGGAAAGTGCTTATTTACACAAGGTGCCTGTTTGCTAGGTTTTCACCAAGGTACTTGCCCAAAGTGCCACCGAAGTGGTTTTCACTAGAGGATGATTTTTTTTCTCTTTATTGTTTTTAATCCTTTTTATGATTTATTTATTTTATTTTTTTAATTTTTTAGATCTTTTATGTTTTTTGATTTTTTTTGTTGTCACCAAGATGCCTGTTTGCCAAGTTTTCATCAGGGTGGCCATTTTTTTAGGACATTTTTTATTTTTTTGTATTTTTGGTTTTATACCTTGAAAGATTTAGGCATAAATTTTTTTGAGATGGGAGTTGTTCATGGGCTCATACAAAGGCTCGCCTTCTGGTGTTGATAACTGATATGTCCTTGACTTATAGCTCACTGTAATGACGAATGGTCCCAACCAACTAGGTTGAAATTTTCCTTTGCCGTCTGGATTTGGGGCATTCTTCTGATTCTCTTTTAGCACAAGTTCTCCTACTTGGAATGTTTGACTCCTGATCTTCTTGTTATAACTCTGCTTGAGTCAGTTTTGATACACCTGCAAATGGTTTAAGGCCTCCATTCACTGCTCATCTAGCAGTTCTAGTTCATTTAATCTTGACACCAGATATTCCTCATCCATGATGAGATTATGTAGTGATATTCTCAGTGATGGGAGCTCGATCTCAATGGCTAATATGGCTTATGATCCATAGAACAGGGAGAAGGGGGTGGCCCCTATTGGCGTGTGGATGTTGGTGTGATAGGCCCATAGGGCAGGATTCAATTGGAGATTCCAATCATGACCAACTTCATTGACAATCTTTTTGAGGATTTTTAGGATGGTCTTATTTGTAGCCTCATCTTGGCCATTGCCTTGGGGGTAGTACGGGGTGGAAAAGCAATGTTGGATCATGAACTTGTAGCATAGATCGCGAACATCCTAATTCTTGAAGGGTGTCCCATTATCTGAGATAATGGCTTGGGGGACCCCGTAACAAAAAATTAAATAGTTCAAGATGAACTTTGATATCTACTTTCCGGTAATGTATGTCATGGGAATAGCTTCTACCCACGTTGTGAAGTACTCAGTGGCAATGATGATGAATTTATGCCCATTGGATGAGGTGGGGGTGATTTTTCCAACAAGATTGAGCCCCCACTGCGAAAAGGGCCAAGGTGTGACAATAGGGTGTAGCTATTTAGTTGGTGCATGGATGAGGTCCCCATGTTGCTGACATTCTAGACACTTTTTGACATAATCATGTGCTTCTCTTTCCATGGTAGGCCAATAATACCCTGTCCTCAACAATTTCTTGGCCAAGGTCATTCTACTCGAGTGTGAACCACAAATGTCATTGTGTACCTCGGTTAAGGCGGTCAATGCCTCCTCAACGTTTAAACAATGTAACATGGTTCCTTCAATGCTTCTATGGTAAAGGGTATCTCCTAGGATGACAAACCAGGCTGAATTTTTGACAAAGGCTCTCTTGAGGTTTGGGGTTATGTTGAGGTTATGTTGGCTAGGAGGACTCCTATTCTCAGATAAGTGTATATATCATGCTACCAGGGATCACCAGGACCAACGATTTTGCACACAAATTTGGACTTCGATACCTCGAAGGTGGGCATGAGAAGCTGCTCTACAAGGATTTCTTGTTTTGGAACATTGTGCGGGACATCCAGGAGTGATCCAATTATAGCCATTGCATCTACTGCTCTATTGTTTTCTCTTGTTAGTTGCTTGAATGTGATCTCAATGAAGGACTCCTTAAGACTCTCCACCAATTTCTTTTATGGAGTTAGCTTGTCGTCTTTTGTTTAATATTCATTGTTGACTTCATTGATTATGAGCTATGAAACCCTGAAGACCTTAAGTGTCATTATTTTCCATTGGATTGCAGTTCTTAGCCCTATGACAAGAGCTTCATATTCTGCTATATTATTAGTCTAGTGGAATGATAGGTTGTATGATTTTGAATGAGGTCTCCTTACGGGGTAATGAATAAGATCCCTGCCCCTAATCCATGTTGTGTGTAGGACCCATCAAAGTACATCTTCCAATGATCCACTACACTTAAGTTGAAGATTGATTCGTCAGGGAATTTTGAGATAAGGGGATTGTTTGAGTAGATTGGTGCCTTCGCTAGTTGGTTTGCAATAGCTTTCCCTTTGATGGCCTTATGTTCCACGTACTCAATATCATGTTCTGTGAGGATCATAACCCACTTTGTTGTTTGTCCTATAAGTGTTTCTTTGGAAAGCAAGTACTTAAAGGGATCTATCTTTGTGATAAGCTTTATTTGATGGGATAGCATGTAATGCCTAAAATTTTGGGTTGTAAATACAATTGCTAGACAAGATTTCTCAATAGATGTGTAGTTCAGTTCATGGTCCACCATGGTTTGCTAATATAGTATATTTCTCTCTCTTTTCCATTTTCATCATGTTGTGCTAGGAGAGGGCCAAGAGCTGTTGTTGTTGTTGATATGTATAAGATCAAGGGTTTTCCTAGAATGGGTGGCATGAGTACTAGCAGTGTGAGTAAATACTCCTTGATCTTGTTGAAGTCTTGATCACACTTTTCATCCCACTTGTATGCTACCCCTTTGTAGAGCAGATGAGAGTAGGGGACAACCTTGTCAGCTAGTTGTGCTATGAATCAATAGATGGACTGGAGTCTTCCTTGTAGGCCCCTTAGTTTTTTTACTGTCTTGGGTGCCTCCATTTCAAGAATTGCTTTAACCTTAGCAGGATCTATCTCAATCCCTCTCATTGACATGATATACCCGAGGAGCTTCCCTGACTGTATGCTGAAGACACACTTTGTTGGATTGAGTATGACTTTGTATTCTTCCAACCTATCAAATATGGAGCCCAATGTGGCTATATGATCTCATATTTTCTTAGATTTGGAAAAAATATCATCCATGTAATCTTCCATAGTTTTGTGGATCATGTCATGAAAGATTAGTGTCATGGCCCTCTGATAGGTTGCTCCTGCATTCTTCAACCTGAATGACATCATATTCCAACAATATGTCCCCTTTGGGGAAGTGAAAGTTGTCTTATGTTGGTCGTCTTTTGCTATCATGATTTGGTTGTAGCCTAAGAATCCATCCTTCAATGATAACATCTCATTTTTTGCCATCATATTCATGATCATGTAAATGTTTGGAAGTGGAAAGTCATCCTTGGGACATGCTTTGTTGAGGTCTCTAAATTTTGTACAGAAATGGATCCACCCATTGGGCTTTGAAACAGGTACAAGGTTTGAGACCCACTCTGGATAATCTATCGTTCGTATGAACCACACATTTAGGAGCTTTTGCAATTCCATTTTGATGAACAATGAAATTTGGGGATGCATCTTTTTGAGCTTTTGTCTGACAGGCTTTGCTTCGGGATATACAACTAGGTCATGAACCACAACCTCTGGATCAAGCCCAAGCATGTCGGTATAGGTCCATGCAATTTTTTTATTTCTTTCTTTCAAGAATGAAGCTAGAAGTTCCTATTCTTATGTGAGAAGTGACTCTACATAGAATGTTATGTGTGGTTGTTCTTTCATCCCCAAGTTAACTGGATTACATTTCTCAGCTAATACTGCTAACTTTTCTTGATGTATTGCACTAAGAGGAAGATTGAATCCTTCATCTTCGGGCACCTCAGAGAGGCTTTCACCATTGGATACATCCTTTATTTTTACTATTTTCAAGTCAAAGAGTGCCACAGTGTGGTTTTCACTCAAGGACCTAGAGATTATTCTCATATTTTTAGTTTTGCGACTGAAGGATTCAATCGTTTCCTTGAAATATTCCTGTGTGTCTAGTATGATATCGAACCTGACCTTGCGATCTTCATGTGGTACTTTTTCTCATAGTCCCAAGAATTCTGAGAGTGCCTCATCATTTTCGAAGGTGTCCAGAATTGGAGGTCCTCATTAGTTGTAATCAATGAGCTAGGGGTAGACTAGGTTGATTTCATGGGTTTGATGGTCATTGGTCTCAAAAGACAAGGTACTAATCATGAGTAGGGAGGAATCTTCGAAAAGCATAGGAAAGTCTATTATGGGATCCTCATCACTCCTACACACATCAGTTATGTCAAAGGTGAGGTTGTCTATAACTCGACCTCTAGATATGGGTAATCAAAGGGCAGATGCAAATTGCTGAGGAGTATTTTTGACCTTCTTAACCAAGGAACCTTTGCCAAGTATGGTCACCTTTGAAGGGGTACATCCGAAGCCAAGATTTCTTATACGTGTCTTAGGAATGAGAGGTACTAGGAGGCCATTGTCATTCTGACCAAGTTTCTTGCTTCTGTCATAGCCCATACTAAGCATCATTTGTAGTCCTTTGCTAATTTCATCCATTGGAAGATTGAGCACATGCCTTTCATCTTGGTATAGGAGACTAGATACGTCTCTTTCATCAACTATTTCCTGACTTAGATCCCCCCAACTTCTGAATCTAGAGGGGTCCGCTTTGAAAGTGTGGGATGATGTTTCAGTTGGTTGAGGTTTCCCACAAGTCCTAGGAGATTGAGGTAACTCTCCTATGATGAAAGAACTTTTCTTCATTCTATAATCCCCACACCCATTGTCCTGGATAATGACCTTGATTTCAAATATGTCAGGGATGGCGAGTGTCTTTTTCTCAGAAGTGGAGGCTAATGTAGTTGGATCTATATACAAATTGATGGAGCCTTCATCATTTTTTGGCACTTGGGGGATTTTGTAATATTTTGCTTCTAGGCTCTTGCAGTAGGCAAAAGGCTCGGGGTCTCCATGAATTGTGACCTCTTGATTTTGGCATGGGAACTTAATGCACTGGTGGAAGGTGGAATCAATTGCTTGCATCTCGTGGATCCACAGACACCCCAAGAGAATGTTATAGGGTAAATCAAGGTCAAGGACCTAGCATGTGTTTTCCATAATGGTTGGCCCTACTTGAATAGGGAGCTGGATAGTGCCCTGAGACACTCTTTCCTGATCATCATAAGCTTTGATTGTGATGCCCTTACCTTTTTTCAATGGCATCCTATGAGAATCCCAGATTCTTTATCAATTTGAGGGAACAAATGTTAAGTCCTGCACCTCCATTCCCCAAGACTCTTCTGACTTTATTTTTGTGAACCAGGACTTCAAGGTGAAGAGCACAATTGCGTGATGGTTGGGAGGGGAAGTCCTGATTGGAGAATGTTAGGAGGCTTGGGGTGGTGATATTTATGACCATAGCTTGGAATTGGTCAGCATCTAGGTCCGCAGAGATGATGGACAAAGTCAATGCTTCCTCTAGGATTTTTCTATGGGTAGATGATATCTTCAACAAATCCATGATGGAGATCTGAGTGAGAGTTCTTGTTGACATGTCTGATGGCACAACAACATGCAAACAAAATATTGCTATTATGTTTCTCCTGAAAGAGAAAGACAACACATGGATATCTTAGCTCCCAAGGTCTTTATAGTTGGTTCTCAACTGTGTTGATGTTGCTCAATGGTCAATGTAACAGTAATGTTCAAGGGGCCTGCTGGTATTGAGCTTCTAGATTGTTCTGAGATCAAGCATGAGTTTAAACCTATTTTAATTGGGGTTTTAAGGAAATGAAAAAGATAAATTAGAGCTTTGGAATAGAAAAGAATGATAATTCATCTAACTTAACCAAACTTGTTTCCTTTCAAGGAATTCCTAACTAAAACTGCAGAACAAAATTAACTTGTGATTGATAGATAGTTTCATTCATTAGCATCACTGATTTCAATAATAGATTGCAAACTACCATTTAAACAAAACATAAAACAAGACTCCATTCCTTGAAAGATTCTCAAATCAAAAGATTACGTTAAGACAAATATCATTCTAGAACACAACATGAAATAGATTTAAATCTGGTTGCTTCTACTGTTGGTAAAATAGATAAGCAACATTTACAATTCTGGAACAATCACCAATGTACAAAAAATCCATGTTTTCAAATTGTTTCCATCTATACTAAGAAAACGAAAAAGATACATTACAGTCTATGCTGAATCTAACTCCTAACTAAGAAGACAAAAGGAACAACCATTGCAAAGAATCAGGATGCAGCTCTGTCTCCTCTAACTCTATGTTTGTGTGTCTTTCTAACCCCTTACAAAGAGGCAAGAATTCCATATATACATAATGTATCCAAAAGAATGCGATGGCCCCTATTTTTAGGGTTTACAAAATATTTGCTAGTCGTAGGAGGGTTAGCCCTTGGATATTTGTGAAGAGAGTTAATGCCGCATTCATTGTGAAGCCCTGTTGTCTACCTCGGTGACGACTTGACCTAAGGAGAAGCCTTCAGATCTTTTTGTAGCTGCAACACTTACTTCTACCCTCCATGTCTATCTTCGAACTCCTCGACAGAGCTGCTTTGAATGCTCTAAAATATCTTCATTAATAGCGATTTTCCTTTTTCTGCCAGTAGACTCTAGTTGTTCCTGTGACTTGTGGTTCTTTCTTTCCTTTGGCCCCTTTCTGCTCTAGATCTTTATACACGTTGACCATCTCTGGAAGTAGAGCATCGGGCCTTCCTTTAGATCTTAACACCATCACCTGAGCTGATCCATCACCTTCTGATCTCAAAATGATTCCATCTTGTTTGCATTTTGTTGGTCTTCTTCAAGGTGGTAGTCAATCAGTCAATGGTCCACTTTAGTTCCTTTCGATTGGGTGAACAAATGCCATGCCAGATTCCTAGGAGGTCAAAGGTTATTCGAATGGCATCGCATGATGGTGAGACACCATTAGTGTCTCCCCGATCCAATTATGTCTCTCCTAGCAGCGATCGGTGTGACATGTGACAGTCGGTGAGACCTTTTAGCGAGCTGTAGAAGTCATATCGATACCACAAAAAACTATTAGCAAGATAGCCGTTCATCGGAAAGAGGTCATGGTGAGTTCCCCTCTGTCATACCGATATCCCTTTCTATTGGTAAATCCATCACTATTAACAGGAGATAAGACAGTTTCCAAGACCTTATACCGAGCCCCTCTTCTCTTGGTAAGCACATTCCATCTTTGGGAGACTTCCTCATTTCAGGGAGACCTTACCCCGAACTCACGCCATGTCACCGAGAGCCTTCACAGTTGGCTAGATGTTATGGCGAATGCAAAATACCTGGGCGAGCTAAGACCACTTCGATGAGACCCGTTCAGGTCAGTGAGACATTACACTGAGGGAAGAATCCTTCGGTGAGACCTCCAAGCTTTGGCCAGACCTCATGGTGAATATGAACTTTTCTCCCCGATGCGACCTTTTGAACAATTATCAGGGAGACCTTATCGGGTCGGTAAGACATCTTGGCAAACCTGTTCCATTCACTCAGAGTCTCCCCGAGCTCAAGCCCCTTTTCCTTTCAGCAAGACTTCTTCAAGTTGGTGGGACCTTCTGCCGAATTCAAGATCTTTCGGCGAGCACATCTTATGTCGGGGAGACTTCATTTGTTGGCGAGACCTTATGTCGAATTCACTCCACCTTGCCAAGACATCTCGCAGTCACCCAGACATCACACCAAAGGGAGAATCCCCTTTCGGTGAGACTTTTCTCTTTTGGCTAGACCTCATGGCGCATATATCTTTCTCCCCGAAGGGACAACCTGTTGGTGTGACACCACTTAGTCGTTGACACCTCCTGGTGATATCATTTCCGTGTTGCTGAGACTCCCTTCAGTCGATGAGACTTTACATCGACCAAACCTTCCTTTCGCTGAGCAGAGAGCACTAACCTTCTCTGAGAGCCCCCGTGAACAATTTTTGGCAAGAGTTTCATCTATCAGTAGGAGATTATGCCGAATGCATAACCTTTGGGGAGAATTTCAGTAGTCGGGGAGATATTACCCCGAAACAATTCCCTCTATCTGAGACCTTCACCTCATGTTGGCAAGACTTTCCCGTGTCGGCCAGACATTACAGCGGGCTCCAAACATTACACTGAAGGGAGAATCCCTCATAGCATCCTCATTTCGCTGAGACCTTGATGGATCGGCAAGAGCTTATGCCGATATTACCTCATGTCGGCGAGACACATAAAAACTCATAGCAACCAAAATGTCTCGGTGAGCCACTGGGTTTCAAATAAACATAACCAAACCGCTAGTCGGCCAGACAACAGGAGGGTCTCAGAGACTTTTTCTTTGAGGAGCTTTTATGCCAAATGAGACTGAGGCATGCTTTACAACTAACTTTCTTGAGAGATATCATCATGTGCAGGATTTAATCCTGCATTCAACAAAGAAAACCATAGTAAAGATCACACAACAAAGGTTAATTAACCAAAATCATCATTAAAACAAACCCTGTGTCAGTAAAGTGCCATTAAAATCTTCAAAAAAAATGATCATACAAACAGTGCAGGTTTTAGGTCCACCCGTGGAATCCAAGCTAGGGAGGAATTTTGGACAAATCCGAGCCAGGTGGATTCCAATGGAATAAGCATGAAAACACCCATTAGAAACCTAATCCGATCATTATTAATCAAGGAACAACATGTGAGATTCTCAAGACAGCATAAATCAATCATAAAATGCATCATCATTTGTCAAAAGTCCTAATATTCCGCATTTCTTCACATTCCATTAGAAATTGAGAAAATCGATGTGGGACAGATTTCCGTGAAGGAGGAGACATTCCAAAAAGTTTGGAAATAACAGGGAACAACGGATTTCGGGAAAATCTGGAGGAGAAAGAAATCTGTGAAAAAGGTGCATCTCCGGAGACCTCGAGAATTTCGAGAAAATTCGGACGGGAGGGAGAAATCGGGAAAATCAGTTTGAGAAGGAAAATCTTGAACTAGGGAGAAGTCCCAGATTCCAATGGAATAAACGGAGTCTGAGCGAGATCTGAGAAAATCTGGAGGGGGATGAAAATCTCGAACTAGGGAGAAAACCCGAATCTGCCCAGAACCAAATGTTTAAGAAAATGCAACCTGGGAATCACTTAGGAAAGAAAGATAAACACTTAGGCTCATGCCAAAGCAAGATCATTCCCCCAAAATAGAAGGACCAAAACAAAACAAGAGCAAAGAAAACAAAAGAAGAAGAAGGGGGACCTGTTTTGTTCCAGAATAAAATGGGGTGGTTATGCAAGGCATAACAAATGGTGACTCGGCTGGGAAAATGGTTTAACCATTTTCAAGAATCTGAAGGATTCAGCTACCCAGAACTCCTAGTTTATGAACATCACAACTCGAGTTGGGTCAGTTTTAACAAGCAAGGTTGAGCTAGAATCTCAAAATGTAAGCCAACAGTGACTACCCCGGAATCTATGTGTGTGCTTGATTGTGCATCATCCTTTAGAAAATTTTCCCCATCTTTTGAACAACAATGTGCAAGATTTGAACTACATGAGTTGATTTCTTTTAGCTATTGTGCAATGATATATTGGGCATTGCTCTGCTGCTAGTTAGGCGTCCATAGCCCTGACGAAGATACCTCTAGTTTTCTCACAGCATTGCTCTACTGCCAGTCAGGAATCCATAGCCCCGGTAGAGATACTGGAATCACCCATTCATATTGAGTCCTCCTTTCTCTTTAAATAGTTCTCTCTTTTTTTTTTCTTGGAGTTTCAGATATTTCATTCAATTTTTTTTTTCTCAATATGTCAGATGCTTAACATCTGTTCTGGGTTGAAAACTACCATGGACCTCATAACAGCATCCAAGAATCGGATTTTTCACTCAAATCTTACAACACCATAGTCCTAGGACAAATATACGATTACAAAGGGAGATGATCTTGATGATTTAAGACAGATTCAGAGGAGCTAATGAAGGTTATTTACTTTGCACCTTGTTTTCAAGACTTTCCACAACTTTTATTGATAATTGGCATAAAACAACAAATTTATGACAAAATCACCCAATCAGAAAACCTGAAAATATCTAAACCACTTCTCTCCTAATAACCACAGTATGCTTCAGATAAGAACCCACCATTTCAAAATGGAAAGAACAGGGAAGCCCCCAAAGGAGAAAACAAGATAGAAAACAAAGAGCAACAGAAATGAAAGAACAAAAAGAAAGAACAAACAAACAAACAACAAACTATTTACAAACAGAAAAAGCAAGTTATTTACATCCAGAGAACAAAACTATTTACATACAGAGATTATTTACAAGAAGAAACACAAAAACTATTTACACAAATGCAAATTATTTACAAACAAGAGATGAACAAATTATTTACATAAAGAACATAAAATTAACAAGCTTTATGGCTCAAAATAATGCTTAAGAAACTACCCATTGACAGGAAAGGGAATAGGTTCTCCATTTAAACTACTCAATCGGAAAGCATTTTCTCCTAGGATCTCAGTAATCTGATAAGGACCTAGCTAGAGTTTGTCAAACTGTTGGTGACTACCCTTCTTCTCACTAGCTTTATCCCATAATAGCACTAGGTCTAATATCCTAAAAGCCTTGATTTTGGCTCTTTTGTCAAACCAACATTTGACAACAACCTAGTGTCTAAAGAATTGTTGCAAGGCGGCATCCCTCTGCTCTTCTAATTTCAACAAGGCAACTAAACGTATTTCTATCCTATCATCTCTAGAGTAGAATTTCTGCATGAACTCAAGGATAGCGGTGCAGGAGCACCTATTTGATCACATGCCTCCATGAGGCCATATTGATTCATTGTTTCATTTTTATGTTTTGATATTGTAATAATTCTAAGAGGCCACCTTTGTGGTGTTATAGGTCCTAGGATGTTCATTTTTCATATATTGTAAAAATTGCCAAAAGTGCAAAATTAGGTAGATGTCATTAAGGTGTTTTGTCAACAAACTAATCAAAAGGTGGTTGAAAATAGTTGGTTTTTGTTGAAAATGTATAAATACACCCTCCAAAACTTGAATTGGGGGTTGGAGACATCATTTTTGAAGATTGATGAATGGAAACCTCAAATGTTGTGCATTTTCTGATTTTCACATTGTTTCCAGACTGAAGTTGTGATTTGTACGGCATGGTATGGACTCAAATAATGGAGTATCATATATTTATGGAAATATCTCTGTTTCTAGTTTCCAATTCTTTTTGTCTCATTAAATTTTATTTAGTTTTGTGGAAGATATGATTATTTTGGTGAGACTGCCTATTTTAACAATATTGTGCAGAATTTATAGTCTGAAAAGTGTGATGGTATGGAATATAAAATCTATATTTTGGATCCAAAACAAATTGGATTTTGTTACCATGTGAATATAATTTCATTTTCTTCAATTCTCATCAAAATTAATTAAGAATTGAATAAGTTATGAACATTTTTGTGAGGGCAGGTCTGAACCCTACCTAGGGTTTGCAGTTTTGGAAAAAATACAATAACTTTCATTTCAACCGTTGGATCCTTATAAGAATTGGAAGAGAAGTGTATCACTATGTTTTCTTCAATCTCAATAGAGGGATTGGCTTCATAATTCATTTTTTAGAAGTTATTAATGACTGTTCATGGCAATAAATTGTAGGCTACCATAGTTATGTTTCCAATGTGATATAAAATGACTAATAACATGTGTTATACAAAGATTGTTTTGGATTATTGTTGAAGGTTTGTGTGATGTTTTTTGAATCCTCCTAGCTCTGCATCAAATTGGTATCAGAGCCTAGAAAAGATATGGGCTGGTGAAGTTTGTTGGTTTTGTGTTGGTGTTTGTGGTTGTGTGTTGTGCAGGTTGAAGAAGGAACCTGATTGCCTAGGTGTGGCAAAGTGAAGTGGAAGCAAAGAGAGACTTGCTTGTGGAGATGGATTTGTTGAGAAGATTGTAAAGATGTTTGCAGGCTGAGGATTCACGAAGGAAGAAGGAAAGGGAGGAAAAAGAGTTGAGAAAGATGGAGAGAAAGAAGGCAAGACAAATAGAGTTTGAGAAAGCCATGGAAGAGATGAGCAAAAGATTGGAAAGATTGGACAAGGAACAAGAAATTCTTAAGAAATCACTAAGGAGTTGGCATATACCAATTTCAAAGAGGTTAAGATGGCCTCTAAAGAAGATTATGAAGAAGCAAAGAAAACAAAAGAAGGCAGCAAATTTAGTCAAAGATGAAGAAGAAGATTTATGGGCACAATATGCAGCTATTGAAGAAGAATGGAATAGTAAGGTTGGTGATGGAAAAGTCAAGGAAGAGGAAGAAGAACTCATCAAGGTAGAAGAAAAAAATGACATTGAGGTTGCAAGTGAATTGGTGTCAAGATTGGATAATTTGGTTATGGGTGAAGAAGAATTTGAAGTACAAGAAGACAAGGAGGAGACCTCAAGGTCTCTATATTTTGTTTCTAATTTTTCCTTGGACTATGTATGTGCAGGTTATGAAGGACAAAGTGAAGTGTTTGATGATATGATAAAGTTTTGGGACTTCCAAGTTGCAGGGATGCTTGAAAGGAGAAGACATAAGAAGAAAAAAATTAAGAAAATACAAAATCTGATTGAAAGGACAAAGGACAATGTGCAACATAATTGGAAGACCCGAAAGAAGACAATTCAAAGGGGCTTGAATTCTTTTGCCCTCAAGAGTTTGGTGCAGGAGCACCTATTTGATCACATGCATCCATGAGGCCATATTGATTCATTGTTTCATTTTATGTTTTGATATTGTAATAATTCCAAGAGGCCACCTTTGTGGTGTTATAGGTCCTAGGATGTTGTTCATTTTTCATATATTGTAAAAATTGTCAAAAGTGCAAAATTAGGTAGATGAAGTGTCATTAAGGTGTTTTGTCAACAAAATAATCAAAAGGTGGTTGAAAATAGTTGGTTTTGGTTGAAAATGTATAAATACACCCTCCAAAACTCAAATTGGGGGTTGGAGACATCATTTTTGAAGATTGATGAATGGAAACCTCAAATGTTGTGCATTTTCTGATTTTCACATTGTTTCCAGACTGAAGTTGTGATTTGTACGGCCCGGTATGGACTCAAATAATGGAGTATCATATATTGATGGAAATATCTCTGTTTCTAGTTTCCAATTCTTTTTGTCTCATTAAATTTTATTTAGTTTTGTGGAAGATATGATTATTTTGGTGAGACTGCCTATTTTAACAATATTGTGCAGAATTTACAGTCTGAAAAGTGTGATGGTACAGAATATAAAATCTATATTTTGGATCCAAAACCAATTTTATTTTGTTACCATGTGAATCTAATTTCATTTTCTTCAATTCTCATCAAAATTCATTAAGCATTGAATAAGTTATGAACATTTTTGTGAGGGCAGGTCTGAACCCTACCTAGGGTTTGCAGTTTTGGTAAAAATACAATAACTTTCATTTCAACCGTTGGATCCTTATAAGAATTGGAAGAGAAGTGTATCACTATGTTTTCTTCAATCTCACTAGAGGGATTGGATTCATTATTCATTTTGTAGAAGTTATTAATGATTGTTCATGGAAATAAATTATAGGCTGCCATAGTTATGTTTCCAATGTGATATAGAATGACTAATAACATGTGTTATACAAATATTGTTTGGATTATTATTGAAAGTTTGTGAGATGTGTTGTGAATCCTCCTAGCTCTGCATCAGATAGGTATTTTCAGGTGAATGGGGAACACAGGCTCTTGTCCATACACTAGTTTAAATGGTGAAGTTTTTAAAGTAGCCTTGATCCTAGTCCTATCTGCCCATAATGCAAATCTCAGCTGGGTATGCCAGTCCCTAGGGTTGTTCTCTAATAGTTTCTTAATTACCCCTAAGAGATTCTTATTGGTTGATTCTGCAACTCCATTGCCTTGTGGGTAATAGTTCAAAGAATATTTTAAGACAATTTTGTGATCATATGCCCATGAAATGAATTCAACCGAAGAAAAGGAAGAGCCATTATCACTTACCAACGTGAAGGGTACCCCAAACCTAGTGGTGATGGATTTGGTGAGGAACTTGATCACTACCTCTGTTGTGCTATTCTTGCAGGGTATAGCCTTTTTCCACCTTGTGTAGTAATCAGTGGCAATCAAAATAAACTTGTGTCCTGCAAAAGAATTTGGGTTAATTACCCCAATAAAATCTAGTGCCCATTGGGCAAATGGCCTTACCTCATAGACAGGCTATAATGGCATGGCTGAATTGCATTCTTTTGATGCAGAAATCTAACATATGTGACATTTCCTCACATGCTGATGGGAATCCTTGAACACACAAGGCCAGTAATAACTAGATCTGAGGATCTGGTGTGCCAATGAATCTATAGAACCATGACCTGTGCTATGTTTCCCATGAAATTCAAAAATTACATGTTTAGCCTCTTGTTGATCAAGGCATCATAGGTACACTCCTTCAAAAAATTTCCTGTATAGTAATCCTCCTTTGAGCATAGAATGAGAGATCTTCATTTTCAGCACTCTCCTCTGAGTCGTATTCATTCCCTCTAGACATTGATTGTTGAGAATGAAATAGATGATATCAGCATACCAAAGGTCATTGGAAAAGGACCGAGTAGTATATTGCTGGCAAATAATGTTCTCACCAACATTCGCCATGGATTTAGATAGGCTTGTACCTCTGACCAGTTTCATAGGGTAATTTTCTAGGTCGAACTCTTGCAAAATGGCCATCCATTTCCCTCTGTGTTCCCCCAGCTCACCCTGCATAAGTAGAGACTTCATAGCTACATTAGGAACTACAACAATGATTTGACTTCGGAGAATGTAGTGCTTAAACTTCTTGACAACTCTGATCAATGCAAAAGCTTGTTTTTCAAGGGGTGGGTATTTGATTTCAGCATTTTTGAATAGAGAGCTCATGAAGGTGATTGGCCTCTCCTCTCCCTCTTCTCTTCGTTGAGTTAGAACAGTTGCACACGAGTGTTCAGAAGCAAAAGAATGAATGTAGAATGGCTTGATGTAGTCAGGGCTGGTAAGGACCGGCGCTTCTGAAATGGATCACTTGACTTGTGAAAACGCAGCCTTTGCCTCATCAGTCCACTCTATTTTGGCGTCTTTCTTCATCATTTCATTCAGCGCTTTAACAATTTCTGCAAAGCCTATGATAAAATTTCTCATGAAATTGATCTTTCCAAAGAAGGATCTCATCTCCTTCTTGCTCCCTGGCATAGCTATCTTCAGAATGGACTCAACTCGGTCTGGATCGATCGATATCCCTCTTTCTAAAATTATGTGTCCCAAAATCTTCCCTTCAAAAACTCTGAACACACACTTTTTTGGATTCAGGGAGACACCATACTAGATACATCTTTGAAGAACTTTGGCTAAGTTTGTAGCATGGTTTAGTCTATCCCTGGAGAACACTGTCAGGTCATCCATATAAATGATGATGCATTTTCCAATTAGATCCTTGAATGCTATGTCCATGGTGCGCTGAAAAGTTTCTCCAACATTTATCGAACCAAATGGCATCCTTCTGTAAGCAAATTTTCCCCACTTTGTAGTGAAGGTTGTCTTTATAGTTAACCATGACCTGATTGTATCCAAAATAACCATCCAAGAATGATATCATCTGGGACCCATTGACAGTCTACAAGACTTCATCCAGTGAAGTGAGTGGGTAATTATCCTTTTCTGAAGCTCTGTTCAAATTTCTGAAGTCAACACATAGCCTGATCTCTCCACTTTTCTTACAGACTGGAACTAAGTTAGCCACCCATGTTGAATGGCGTACAGGGAAGATTATCCTTGCAGAAAGCAATTTCTGAACTTCTTTAAATATCAATGGTTCAATCAGGGCACTGCTTTTGTTGGAATGGTTTAGCTTCGGGCTTCAAAGGGATAGTATGAGTCATTACAGAAGCATCAAATGTCTTTAGGTCTTCATATCCCCAGGCTATTGCAGCAATATCTTTCTTAAGTGCCATCAATATGTCTTTTCTAATTGCTTCAGGGCAGGCTTTCCCTATGTAGACATTCCTTTCAGGGCCAGCATCAGCTAGGTTAACAATTTCATATTCACCTCCTTTGTCTTCAACTGATATTTTCTCCTAAGCCTTGGGGTCTGAATCAAAAATCCTTTCTAAAGCCATCGTTCCCTTGGGAATGTTGTTACTCTTTAAATTGAGGACCCCATCTGTATCACAATCTTCAGGGTTCCAATCTCCTTGATCCATATTGGACTCATCAATGATTTGTCCTTCAAAAACATCTGAACTTGCCAAAAAAGCAAGGATATGTCGATCATCATCAAAAACTTGAAATTTTTTGACATTATCAGGAACAACAGGGGTGGATATCAATTCCACTAAGAATTTGTTAAGCTTGGAGCCTTGCATAGGTTCCAGGGTACTTGCAGCAACAGCTAATGAATCAGCTATCTGATTCTCTTCTCTAGGGATTAAACTAATCCCAAAAGCATCGAAGTCTTCAATCAGGTTCCATACCTGATTTCTGTAAGCTTCTAGCCTCTTGTTGTGACATGTGTATTGGCTACGCACTTGCTTGATAACAATTTTTGAATCTCCTTTGACCATCAAGGTAGTGACTTTCTTCTTATTTGCAAACATCAGCCTTCGAGCTAGAGCTTCATATTCCATTACGTTGTTGGTGCATCCAAACTGCAACCTGTAAGAAGCAAAGAAAGTTTTCCCTTTTGGGCCGGTTAGTTCAATCCCAACACCACATCCTGTCTTGGACTTGGATCCGTCAAACGTGAGGATCCATAACTGATCATGAATCAGGGTTGGTCCTTTTGAAGTTATTGTGGGTGTTTGGATAAAATGAGCCATAGGTAGGGCTACTTGATCTTTTGCATCAAATATAAGGGACGAGTGTTGAACAAGTTCCTCAGGTGTAATTTCTAATTCTTGCTCAGGTATATTAGGTAATCCATGGCTATCCTAGTGACAACCACTTACCTCTTTGATTAATCTCTCAGGTTCTGGCATGCTTGTGAGTATAGGGATGTCGAACAAACCTTGGGGTGGTTCCGGTATTGTAACTGGGATGAATTCAATTTGAGAAGGAAATTCCTCTGGAGGTACCTTATCCCTGATTAACATTGTTTCTTCTTTGGCTTCAAATGAGAAGTGATCTGCAACGATCTCAGGGTGACATAAACTAGTTTTCTTAGCTTGGGAAACATGACTTAAAATACTGATGCAAGGTTGGTAGGTCAATTCTGAATGATTTTGGTAGTGTATCCTGCACCAATTAGGGAGTAAAAGACTTTGCAAATCGATGTATTCTCCTAAGACCAGCTGATCTTGTTGCAGCTTCCTGATCAATACCTGTTGATTTTCATTAATTGTGGGATCAGGGGACTCTTGTGTTGGCATGCTTTTAGAATCAAGAACTGAAAAGGTCAAGATTTCTTCTCTTTTATAAACCCCTATCGCGGTTTCAAAGTAAGCTACCTCGTTAGGACAATCATATTTAGTGATGACATGCTTGAGGCGAGGCTCACTTTCAATCTTGATCTGCGTAGGAACTCCCCTCCATGGTAGCCACATGTGTGAAAAGTCAAGGGAGAGGTATGCCCCTATACCTTTCATCAAATCTCTGCTCAATAGCATACCATAGGTCTCGGGAATGTTTGCTACTTGGATATCTATGTTGGTCAGGATCCTAGGGTCAGATCTTACTTGCACATGTATATTTCTCAGTTCTCCAACTACATTAACCTCTATTTTGTCAAGTTGGATGACCTTCTTGTTTGTTTGGATAGGGTTTAATCCCAATTTCTTGCATACAAAAAATGGCATAACATTGCTAGAAGCCCCTAAATCTAACAAACAATTATGTAGATTCTTCCCACAGATTCTTAGACTTAAGAGAAATGGTGGAGTACCTACCTTGCTTCTGTATAAAGCTGCGTTCATGTCTGCAGCAGGTGCCACCTTACTTTTTCCTTTTGATTTATCAGCTTGCTCCAAGCCTTTCAACACTATCTCCCGTTGATCAGGGCACCACTTTAAGATGTCAAAGTATGAAAAAGAAGTTTTATGTTTCTGCATCTCAAAAACAATATCAAATTTTTTGTTATAACTTGCATTATTCTTGAAAACAATAGGTGAATTACCTTTGTTATGAAAGTCAGGTGGACCTTTTCGTGGAGGAGGGTTGTTATCAGCACTTTGATTCAGAGGCACCATGTGATTAGGTGGCGCTAATGTAGTGAACATACCCTTATTCTGATTTCTTAGGAAGTGTCCTCCCTTTGTCTGAAAAGCTTGGGCGTCATACATATCTTCCTCTGGTTCTTTCTCACTCTGCATTGGGAATGAGGGTTCTTCTTCAAAGAGGTCATAAGTCATTGTTGTATCCACTGAGTCACCTCCTTTGTTTGAATTCCCTTGGAATGTTTGGGCATCTGCATGTGCCATCTTGACAACTTTCTCCATTTCAGGGCAGTTTACCTCATAATGAGTTGCAGTATCATGCAACCTGCCCAGTTAGTCATAAAATTAAGATCAACCACATTTGCAGTATGTGACCTGTCCTCATTAGCTTGATAATTGTGAGAAACTCCACCATTGTTGGGCCCTATATTCCACTGTCGATTGTTATTTGGTCTCTGGTTATATCCTTTATTTTGGTTTTGATAGCCTTGGTTAAGGGATTTTTGGCCTTGATAACCCCTTTGGTTGTGATTGTAGTTGTTCTAATAATTACCCTAATTGTTATTGTTCTGATTAGGATAATTACCTTGGTTCTGAGAAGGGTTCAATCTAAGCCGAGCCATGTCATTTGTGACCTAAGACAGATTTTTCTTCAAGGTCTCCACCTCGTTTGTGAGTTGAACTATCTTTTCACTTTCAACAACCTTAGCAACAAATGGCTGACTAACAGGATTTGGTGTCCCAGTTTGGTTATGATGATTATGCGGGTTTTGAGGAACTTGCGATTGTTGAAAGAAGTTAGGAGTTCTATTAGCAAAGAATGGAACAGGGGGTTGAGTTTGCAACTCAGACATGGATCAATAATGGGAAGGAGACATCCCTGGGATAGTATTAAATAAAGGGGGTGGGCTAGACATCTGATACCCTATTGGGGGAAAACCTCCTCCCAAACTTCCTTGTTGAGAGCTAATTTGTTGTTGCAGCTTGATAGTTAGATGATAGACTTTGGATAGGGAATCAATATCAGCTGGTTGATATGTCCTTTGTAGGAATAAGCCAATCAAAGGGTCTATGACTCTAAAGTATGCTTGAATGGCACTATTCTCAGCGACTAAATAAGGATCTTGCAGTCTCCTATACATTCGTTGAAACCTAATATTAAACAAGGGCAAAGATTCACCTGGCTCCTTCCTAATAGTGGCAAATTGGTGGAACAGAATAGCGGGATCCACATAGATTCTGAATTGATTGATGAAAGCATTTTCCATGTCTGTCCAGCTCAGAATAGAACATTGGGGAAGATTTAGGTACTAGTTGTACGCCATGTCCCCTAAGGAATAAGGGAAAAACCTGCAAACTACATCATGGTGAGCTATCTAAGCTTTGGTACAAGAATCCTTAAAAGCTTGTATGTGCTCTTTAGCACTCCTTGATTTGGCATGAATGTATTTGGGATAGAATTTCTTAGGATTCTTAGGCATATCATGAAAACCTCTAGGAATAGTCCCCAATGGAGAGGGATTATTCTGAAAGAATGCCATTGGTGGTGGTGGTGGTGGTTGAGCCAGCTATTGTATGGGTTGAACTAGTTGTAATGATAATTGAGATGGATTTGGTGGTGGATTGATGGGTATCCATTGGGGAATTGGTGAAAATCCTAGTGGAGTGAGTGGATTTGACAAGGGTGGTATGATGGTTGCCCCAGTTTTGTGAACCTTGTGTCTTGTTGGGGTCTTGAGCTCTATCAAAGGTGGTGGATTTTCAGTTGATCAAAGAACTTTGTGGGGCTTCTCTGGTAAGAAAAACCCAGTGTTATCCAATTTTCTCTTTTGGGCCCTCCTTCTAGCGCCAGTTCCTGTTGACATGTCTGATGGCGCAACAACATGCAAACAAAATATTGCTATTTTGTTTCTCCTGAAAGAGAAAGACAACACATGGATATCTTAGCTCCTAAGGTCTTTATAGTTGGTTCTCAATTGGGCTGATGTTGCTCAATGGTCAATGTAATAGTAATGTCAAGGGGCCTGCTGGTGTTGAGCTTTTGGATTGTTCTGAGATCAAGGATGAGTTTAAACCTATTTTAACTGGGGTTTTAAAGAAACAAAAAAGATAAATCAGAGCTTTGGAACAAAAAAAGAATGATAATTCATCTAACTTAACCATACTTGTTGTCTTTCAAGGAATTCCTAACTAAAATTGCAGAACAAAATTAACTTGTGATTGACACACAATTTCATTCATTAGCAGTGCTGATTTCAATAACAAATTGCAAACTACCATTTAAACAAAACATAAAACAAGACTTCATTCCTTGAAAGCTTCTCAAATCAAATGATTACGTTAAGACAAATATCATTCTAGTACACAACATGAAACAAATTTAAATCTAGTTGCTTCTACTGTTGGTAAAACATATAAGCAACATTTATAATTCTGGCACAGTCACCAGTGTATAGAAAATCCATGTTTTCAAATTATTTCCATCTATACTAAGAAAACCAAAAAGATACATAACAGTCTATGTTGAATCTAACTCCTAACTAAGAAGACAAAAGGAACTCCCATTGCAAAGAATCAGGATGCAACTCTGTCTCCTCTAACTCTATGTTTGTGTGTCCATTTTTCTAACTTTCTAACTATGTGTGTGTCTTTCTAACCCCTTACAAAGAGGAAAGAATTCCATATATACAGAATGTATCGAAAAGAATGTGTTGGCCCCTATTTTTAGGGTTTACAAAATATCTGCTGGTCGCAGGAGGGTCGGCCCTCAGATACTTCTAAAGAGAGTTAATGCCGCATTCATTGGGAAGCCCTGCTGTCCACCTCAGTGACAGCTTGACCTTAGGAGAAGCCTTCATATATTTTTGTAGCTACAACATTTACTTCTGGCCTCCGTGTCTATCTTCAAACTCCCTGGTGGAGCTGCTTTGAATGCTCCAAAATATCGCCATTAATAGTGATTTTCCTTTTTCTGCCAGTAGACTCCAGTTGTTCCTGTGACTTGTGGTTCTTTCTTTCCTTTGGCCCCTTTCTAGTCTAGATCTTTCTACATGTTGATCATCTCTAGAAGTAGAGCATCGGGCCTCCCTTTAGATCTTAACACCATCACCCAAGCTGATCCATCGCCTTCTGATCTCAGAATGAGTCCATCTCGTTTGCATTCTGTTGGTCTTCTTCAAGGTGGTAGTCAATCAGTCAATGGTCCACTTTAGTTCCTTTTGATTGGGCGAACAAACGCCACGCTAGATTCTCAGGCGGTCAAAGGTTATTCGAATGGCATCGCATATCTATGAGACACCATTAGTGTCTCCCTGATGCAATTATGTCTCTCCTAGCAGCCATTGGCGTGACATGTGACAGTCGGTGAGACCTTTCAGCGAGCTACAGAAGTCATATCAATACCACAAAAACTATCAGCAAGACAACCGTTCATCGGGAAGAGGTCATGGCGAGTTCCCCTCTGTCATACTGATATCCCTTTCTATTGGTAAATCTATCACTGTCGGTAGGAGATAAGACGTTTTCTAAGACCTTAGAGCAAGCCCCTCTTTTGTTGGTGAGCACATTCCATCTCAGGGAGACTTCCTCGTTTCGGGGAGACCTTACCCCGAACTCACACCATGTCGCTGAGAGCCTTCGCAGTTGGCCAGATGTTATGGCGAATGCAAAATCCCTAGGCGAGCTGAGACCACTTTGGTGAGACCCCTTCAGGTCAGTGAGAAATTACACCGAGGGAAGAATCCTTCGGCGAGACCTCATGGCGAATATGAAATTTTCTCCCCGATATGGCCTTTTGAACAATTATCGGGGAGACCTTATCGGGTCAGTAGGACATCTTGGTGAACCCATTCCATTCACTTGGAGTCTCCCTGAGCTCAAGCCCCTTTTCCTTTCGGCAAGACTTCTTCAAGTTAGTGGAACCTTATGCCAAATTCAAGATCTTTCAGAGAACACATCTTATGTCGGGGAGACTTCATTTGTCGGCGAGACCTTATGTCGAATTCACTCTACCTCACTGAGACATCTCACAGTCGCCCAGACATCACACCAAACGGAGAATCCCCTTTCGGTGAGACTTTTCTCTTTCGGCCATACCTCATGGCGCATATATCTTTCTCCCCGAAGGGACAACCTGTTGGTGTGACACCACTTAGTCGCCGAGACCTCCTGGCGATATCATTTCCGTGTCTCTGAGATTCCTTTCGGTCGGTGAGACTTTACACTGACCGAACCTTCCTTTCGCCGAGCCGAGAGCACTAACCTTCTTTGAGAGCCCATGTGAACAATTGTCGGCAAGAGTTTCATCTGTTAGCAGGAAATTACGCAGAAGGCATAACCTTCGGAAGCGAGACTTTCATCAGTCAGGGAGATATTACCCCGAAACAATTCCCTCTTGCCGAGACCTTCACCTCATGTCGGCGAGACTTTCCCGTGTCGGCTAGACATTACGACGAGCTCCAAACATTACACTGAAGGGAGAATCCCCAATGGCATCCTCATTTTGCTGAGACCTCGATGGATCGACAAGAGCTTATGCCGATATTACCTCATGTCGGCGAGACACATAAAAACTCATAGTGTCCAAAATTTCTCGGCGACCCACTTAGTTTCAAATGAACAGAACAAAACCACCATTCGGCCAGACAATAGGAGGGTCTCAGAGACTTTTTCTTTGAGGAGATTTTATGCCAAATGAGACTCAGGCATGCTTTACAGCTAACTTTCTTGAGAGATATCATCATGTACAGGATTTAATCCTACATTCAACAAAGAAAACCATAGTAAAAATCACACAACAGAGGTTAATTAACCAAAATCATCATTAAAATGAACCATGTGTCAGTAAAGTGCCATTAAAATCTTCAAACAAAATGATCATACAAATAGTTCGGGTTTCAAGTCCACCCATGGAATCCAAGCTAGGGAGGAATTTTAGAGAAATTCAAGCTAGGAGGATTCCAACAGAATAACATGAAAACACCCATTAGAAACCTAATCCGATCGTTATTAATCAATGAATAGCATGTGAGATTCTCAAAATAGCATAAATCAATCATAAAATGCATCATCATTTGTCAAACGTCCTAATATTCTGCATCTCTTCACATTCCATTAGAAATTGAGAAAATCCGTGCGGGATGGATTTCTGCGAAGGAGGAGACATTCCAGAAAGTTCAGAAATAACAGGGAACAATGGATTTCAGGAAAATCTGGAGGAGAAAGAAATCCGTGAAAAAGGTGCATCTCTAGAGACCTCGGGAATTTTGGGAAAATCCAGACGGGAGGGAAAAATTGGGAAAATCTGGTTGAGAAGGAAAATACCGAACTGGGGAGAAAACCTGAATTCCAATGGAATAAATGGAGTCTGAGCGAGATCCGGGAAAATCTGGAGGGAGAGGAAAATCCCAAACTAGGGAGAAAACCTGAATCTTCCCAGAACCAAAGGTTTAAGAAAATACAACATGAGAATCTCTTAAGCAAGCAAGATAAACACTTAGGCTCGTGCCAAAGAAAGATCATTCCCCCAAAACAAAAGGACCAAAAAAAAACAAGAGCAAAGAAAAAAGAAGAAGAAGGGGGACCCGTTTTGTTCCAGAATAAAATGGGGTGGTTATGCAAGGCATAACAATTCTCTTTAGGTTGTCAAGGAAATTGTAGCCATGGGGATGGATTTTGGATTGGAGGCAGATGCCCTAGGTGGCTATGATGGTCCAATGATGGTGACTTTTCCGCTACATGTGATGAATCCATAATTAGATTTTCCCTTGATATTAATGACAATGACCATTTCTTCTAGAGATGCTATAACATGGTCATACACGTGGTTCACATTAGCATACTTTTGTTTTCCACAGTTATTCCCTTGGTTATGGTTTGACATCAGATTCATGTATATTTTCAAATCATGATTTCCAGTTGGCTGCTCAACCTTTATGATTTTATCATCAATGAGGTCTTGGATTAGGTTTTTCAACCTCATACAACTAGCCGTGGTGTGCCCCTTGATCTTGTGAAAGTCAAAAAGGTGATTCTCATTGTACCATGATGGTTTGACTTGGGGTTCCTAATAGTTCTCATAAGTGGGAATCTTGATGAGATTTTCGTTTATCAGTTTCTTTATGATTGCTTCAATTGGTTCCCCAAGGGCGGTGTACTTTCGCTTGGGGGGATTTTTGTTTCACGGGGTGGTCCCCCTTGATTATTCAGGTTGTTGACTTGATTGTTGGATAGTTGTTGTGATACCATGTTAGTTTGCATGTTGTTTCTATTGTTGTTTTGTGGTTGTTGGTAGGTTTGGGTGTTCTGTTTCGAAGCACTAATTACAACCTTGGTGTTCACCACACCATCATTTGTGACATTTTTGTTCCTTTCCCACATGCGAGGTTTCTCATTATACCTGGTGGATGTACGATTGTCTTGATTCTCTAGATACGTAGGTGTTCCCCCTTATGCAATAAGGGATCATTCGATATTGAGCGCCTTGGGGATTAGTTGGTTGTACATGGTAATGCATTGCACCTTGAGATGGAAGGCCAATGTTTTGTCAAGGTTAGCAATAATGGTGCAAACTTGTTGTTCTTTAGGCATGGTCTATTTGCTCCTGGTGGCCTTGGATTTCCATCATTGCAAGAAGGAAGTGAATGATTCCCCCCTTCATTTGTTTAAGAGGCAATAGTTCTTCTAGACTAACATCCATACCAATGTTGAAAGCGTATTTTTTTATGAATGTGTCAACGATCTCTTGGAACTTTTTGATGTTAGGAGGTAGGTGAGAGAAACAACTACATTAGATATGTATCATCATATGTGACCTCCATGCAATGCACTTGGAATTCCCTCATGTGATCTCTAGGGTTTCTCATCCCACGATATTTGTCAAATTTGGGGATTTCAAACCCCTTGGGGAACGCTACCATTGCAAGGCTCCTATCAAATGGATAAGGACATAGGTTGGTTGGTGTCTTCATGGTTTTCCATGATTGTAGATCAAGCACTTGTTGCGAGAGCAACTTTATTTGTGTCATCACATCATCTTGTGGATCAGGGGGTGGAGTGAATGTGTTTTGAAGTGGTTGAGGTGTTTGAGTGATAGGTGGAGTGTTGGGTGTGTTAGTGGGAGTTTTTTGCAAACTTTACTGATATGTCTGCATTTGTTGTTGGTCTTGCTATTGTTGTGCCAACAATGCTTTTTGTTGGGCTGCTTGTAGTTGTGCTTGGTATTGAGCTTGTGCCTGTGCTTGCTATGCTTGATACTGGGCTTGATCTTGAGCTTTTTCTTGAGCCTAGGCTTGTCCTTGCTAGGAAACTTGTGCAATTTGTGCAACTTGTGCAGCTTGTGCAGCCTGCGCGGTTTGGGCGGCTTGAGCAGCTTGAGATGCTTACGTTGCCTGGGCAGCTTGGGAAGCTTGTTGTTGCTATAATAGGGCTTGGGCTTGAGTAGCATGTTGTGTTTTTTGTCTTTGTTACACGGCTTGAGCAGCTTGCACTTGTTGTGTAGCTTGTTGTGCAACTTGCATGTTTTGGGTTTGTTGCGCTTGAAATTGCTGATATGTCTTTTGATAAGCTTGTTGTGCTACTTCCAATGTGATTTTGTATTGATTAGCCACATTTTTCCTTGGTGGTAGAGGTGGTGGTGGATTTGGAATGGTGTTTGTTGCCGTGATAAGAGGTGCTATTGTGTTGGTGATGGGGATTTGTGTGGTGGATGGTGTGATTGAGGTGTTTGGTTCATGAGAAACCACGTTTATGGATGGTGTGGTGATTGCTTGGGTTGCTTGGATGGTTGCCACCTGTTGTTGTGATATCAATGGAAAGAGTGGAGGATTCAACATGATGTTTATATTGATGATTGGGAGGTTGTTCTGATTTTGATTGAGCGGTGGTAAAGGAGGGAGCCCTAAACTGAGAGGTGATGTGGATATTAATGGAAAAGGTGGAAATGGTGGGAAGAGGGGTGGTGTGTTCCCTTGGGGAAATGATGATGATGAGGAATCAAATGTGCCCCCTAGTCTAAATAGCCCACCTCCTTGTGAGGTTATAGGGAGAGAGGTGTTGCGTGAAAAGATGACGATGGGTCATTGGGGTCTTGAAAGGTGATAAGGACATATGGATGTAACAGATTAAATGGGACAGATTGACCCAAGATGGTGTTTGCATCCAAATCTTGATTATTCATGAGGGGGGTGTGTTTGTAGTGCATTAAGAAATGTGCTCCCCTTGTTAACAATAGGTTGAGTTGGAGCAATGGATGATGTGATTTGCAGAATGCTTTGAGTGATGCTTTGAAATGAAGGTGTGGATGAGATTGGGTGTGTGGATGATATTTGGGGCATGATCCCAAGGGGTTGTTCCACAATAGTGCTTACATCATAATTGGAAGGGAGTTTAGCCCCTTGTTTTTCTAATTCAAGCATGTATTGTGAAGGATTGAGTTTCATCATGGCATTGACGATCTTGTGTGTTTTGGTATTTTGAACCATTTCAATGATCTCATCTTGTGTCATCCATAGCGCGTTGTTGGTGACATCCTCCACTTGCACACCTTCCCCTTGAGGATCTTGTGAAAATGGAGGAATATTGATCATGAGATTGCTAGTCCCAATGGGATTGATTTCAGTGGTGGTTTGACTTAGATCACTTGAAGTTTATGTTCTTGTGTTGAGATCTAGTTTGAACCATAAAATAGGAATCAATTATCAAGAATATAAGAGATCAACCTCTATTTCTCTAGATTGATCTAATCTTAAGGTACAAGAAAGAAAGTCTAAGATAATAAGGATCAAAGGATGATGATGGTGATAATGAAGGATGGAGGATTGGGTGGATGATTTGAACTCTTATGCAACCTTGAGGGGGACACTAAACTTTAGGACTTTGGATTTGATGTTTTATTTTGATGTTGGGATTTGATTTGATTTAATTTTGATTTGGATTTGGATAATGAACTGACACACTCTAGAAGGTTGGATGTTGTCCTAAAGTGAACTTGTCCACAAGATGATAGTTTTGCTAAGTGTGCAAAGAAGGATTCATCTACACACACCTAATCAAACAAAATGATTTGGATTTGTTTTGATTTTGAAAGGATTTTCCCAAAGTTTAGCATAAAGGATTTTTTCAAGATTGACAAGGGTTGTTTGTGAGGTGATTTTTGATTTTGATGTTTGGAGGATGGATGAGTACAAGTTGGGATTATTTCTCGATGCACATTTATAGAAATTAAAGGTCAATCTTTCCATAAACTCATAAAGCATAGCAAAAAATTTCTTGTGAGCTTTGTGACTAAGACCCTTGGTCTTTGGCTTTCGGATCTTGATCTTGTGAGAAATCATTTGAAAGAACACATGTGTGGGGTTCAATTGATCTTTATCTTTGCTTAGTGACTTCCTTTTACCACAATCAATTCTTGATTAGGATTTTCAAACTAGATGTCTAATGTCTCAATTTCTTCTCATCCCACAAAGTGTATTAAGTGGAAATCAATGAAATCAAGGAAAAAGTTCCCTATTGTTGACTTTAGTGAGAAAATTGAGATATAAATCGAAATGTTTAGAAGTCTCTAAGGATAGAATCCCTAGGACAAGCAATAATAGTTGAATTTTGTCAATGGTATTTGCTTCCTAAAGGGTTTGAAATTTGATGATGATGTTGAATGTTTGTCTCCCAATGATTAAGATCAAGAAAAGTGTTTTGATTTCAAGAACATGCACAACCCTATGGATATTGAGACAATATTTGTTGAATCCCCACTTGGATAAATCCAGCTACACCTACTCTTAACAGATGATTAGATGCTTGACCACACTGGCTCCCCTCCACGTCACTCACTTCTATGGGTCATTAAAGCATCAATACCCATGAATCTTCCATGGAATACTTCTCATCTCTATTAAAAGTCATAAAAATGTGGGGCGGCTTCAAAGGTCCGACCTCTTGCACCAACAAATAGATTAAGGATTTTGGTCTTTTAAACAAGGGGTTTTAATATAGGAATTCCATTTGTGGGGGATCATACATATGGAAAGAGACCATTGTTTCCCTTCTTGTTGGAACAATCCTCATGATACTTGAACTTTCCTCAAGTACCCACACTTATATCCCTAGTGGAAGTCACTTGGCTTTAGCGTGTTACCGGTTGGGTCGTTCACTTGGGTGGTTAATTTTTTCCCACAAGGTTGGCCCTCTAGAGATATACAAAAGTGAGCAAGCACATTCATAGTTTGATCAATCTTTGTTGAGAAACAAAGAGAGAACACATGCAATATACCTAACTCACACTCACAAGCTTTGTTCAATTTTAAACCCAAATCAAAATGTTGAGGCAATCTTTTTGACAACTTAACATCACAAAAAGACTTTTGATTCTCAAGATCACCATGAGTTGTGACAGAAGCACATAAATCTTTTAGATGATATTACTTTGTGAAAAAGATTACAAAACACCAAATGCACATGTTCATTTTAATTTCCAAAGGAAAAATTGAGTTCTTTTTAAAGCACCAACTTTGAAGTGTGAGATTTGTTTGTCAAATTTTTAGAACCCAATTTTAAATTTAGTAAGTGTCTAATGTTGTTTTTAACCCTTTGTAGCAAAAATGAAAGCTTTTGTAGTGTTCTTTTTAGAATCCAACAAGATGTGAGTTGGCCTAAAACAAAAAACGAAAACATAAAATGGAAGCTCTAAGCATTTAAAAATGCTTTGTCAACTTCAAATTCAATGTTCATTTCTCTTTAACTCCAAGATTCTTCAAAGATCACTTCTTATCTTTCAATGTTGCAAGTCCCTTGTGCAAAAGAAATCCCTCTTCGTTCCTTTTCCTATCAAGAAAGAAAAACACACAAGAATCAAGTTATCATTTTAAGCATTAACTTCAAACAATAGAATAATTTTAAATGAAAAAGACTAATGATTTTTTAACTAATGAATGAAGCATTTATAAGAATCTTGATTTTCATGAATTTTAAAGCAAATCTCAACCAAAAATAGACAATTTGTTAACAAAGATCAAAGTATCCCTTGCTAACAATGGAAAAATCAGAAATTTAATGTGAATAAGTAAAGAAGCTAAAATAGATGAATTTTATTTTAGCTCTATAAGCATTTCACTTCCTCTTATGTCAATTTGTTTGCATTGATGCTTGCTTGATGTTTTCATTTAATGTGAATAAGTGTAAATATGGGTTTATAGTATTAAGTATGTCTCACAAATGGAGCACATGAAATGGCATTCTTCATTGGAAGACTTCTAAAGGTTTTTAAAAAAAAAATCAAACGTCAAATCAAAAGTGAAGGTCAACATATTAATGTAGCTTTGAGGGAATCCATTTTAATCAAGCTTGACCTAACCATAGGGGTGATAAATTTTATGGAAATGGTTGAACTTTCCATGCATAATAAAAGTGCTCCATCACTGTTTTGGAAGAGTAAACCGGAACAAACCTAAGATAGGCTTAAACTATGTGATAAAAATTCCATTAGTTAATGCCTATGTCGACTAGTATGTGAGGATTGATCAAGGATAATATGGATGTATGGTGGTATACCAGCGAATAAAAGCTTTTAAAATCTTTCAAGTAAATGCAACTATCAGGTGTCTTTAGCCGCGCCCAAATGCTATTTGAGAAACATTCAAACTAATGCAATTAGTAGGTGTAAATGGTTTTTATCTAAATTGAGTGTATTCAAATGCAGCAGCATACAAAAAGGTGTATGAACTAATTGACAGGAGAAGTCAAGAGATGTTGATCACTCCCTCAGCCTGTGCCCTCCCACTGGCCTTTTGATGTTGACTTTTCAGCTGCAGATCCTCTCTTGCAGGAGGCCGATCTTAGAGAGCTAATTTGCAGGTGTGAATAAATTCCACAACCTTTAATTAATGTATTTCAAACATAAGTGCATTTCTCTTTGAGATATCTGTCAATTGTGAGAAGAATTATTCCATTTAAAGAATAACAAACATTACAAGAGGGAGCCCTACGTATATCTTACTACTACTTTGGAATTTTTTTCTAGCACCTTTCTTAATGTGAGCAAAACAAACAACCAAAGGGATAAAATCAAAGAAATATGCATGATAGGAATAGACTCAAACAAGTCTTACAAAATCTAACAAAACCAAAATTTGTTGCTTGAAACATATTTCTTCATAAAGATTTGCTAAAGAAAAAATCCATTATAAAGAATTTTCCAAAAAAAAAGGAAAAATTCAGAAATTGCACACAACCACTGCAGTAAAGAGATGGCACAAGACTAAATTCTTCAATAGAAAATTGGGCCCTCCTTCTAACTCCATTATGCGAACCCTAAATCTGCATACTTCAAACAATGACCACAATTAGTGTAGTTAGTCAATTTAAAATAAGCAAACCTAGCATTCCTATGAAATATTCAATCATGTTAAAATATGCAAACTAGATAAATAGAACAAAGACAACTAAATGAAAGCACATGAAAACATGATCAAACCCTATCTAATAGTGGATTGGTGCTACTTTGATGTGAAAAGTAGCCCTTTCCCAATCCTTGATAAGCTCTTGGATGACAAATGAAATGTGGATGATGAGTGATCAAGATGAAAATGCTTGAGATTGTGTATCAAGTTGTGTCCCTCAAATCAATAGAAGAATCCCCTATTTATAGAATAGAAGGATAGAAGAATGAAAGACAAGAGGAATGTGGGATAAAAGACAATCCAATGGCATTGTGCCACTTGTCAGCATTCCAATGGAGGGAGGTTGTGCACATTTTGGTCATTGTGCATGATAAATGCTATTAGGTTCAAATTTGAAATTTGAAAGTTGGATTGTTGGAGAGAGAAGAAAGAGTCTTAAATGCCAAGTTGGAGACATGTAAGAGACAATGTAAGAGGAGTTAATGCCATGTTGGTGGGGACAAGTCCTTTTGGAGGGACTTTTCAAATTTGGAGGAATATTCCCTTTTGATGTGATGTTGAGAGAAATTAGAATATTTAATAAATTAAAAGAAATGATTTATTTTGCAAAATGTAAAATATAGAGAATTGGAGGATCATTAGGATTAGCATTAATCATGATCTGATTAATTTTAATGGAGGTTATTTTATTGTGACTTTCAAATTAAATATTTGAATTTATTTAAATTAAATGAGAAGATAAAGAACATTAGAGATTTAATTAAATATTTGGATTGATTCAATCAAATGGAGAACTATAGAAGATTAATTAAATAAAATTGATTTATTTAATTAAAGAGACAACTTTAGGAGATTAATTAAATAAACTTGATTTATTTAATTAAAGAGATGAATACGATTTAATCAACTAAAATGATATATTTAATTAGATAAAGTTAAGTAGAAGGGGAAATATGATTTAATTAAAAGAGGAAATATGATGAATTTTAATTAGATAAAGATTATTTGATTAAAATGGTTAGTAGGGGGATGATTAAGGACGAAATGAAATTAGTGAATCTGGATTAGATGCATGTATATTTTACGTGTCTAAAAAAAATATCTGCATCAAATTCCAAATTTTAAAACAGTGTCCAGAACCTGACATGAACGTTAAACTAGCCAATCATTGAATTAAAATACCAAAAAGAATTGGAGAAGTAGGAGAATACTTAGGATCAACATAGCCAAAGGTTCTATTGATGGGTGTTTTTTCACTTCTAAACATAGGTAGCACATGAGTGCACTACCTCTCTTGAAAGACAACTTCCTACAAACAAGTTGTAGAAAATTATCCCAAGGTCTTTCGGGTGTCAATTCATGACTTGCAAAACAACTTAGTTGATTGATGTGAGTTGGTGGTAATCACAAAGGGCATAGACAATTTGCTAAGCTAGGAAGAAATTGGATCTTTAGATGGATTTTGTGGGATTCTGAAAGTGTGATACAATTGTTGTAAGTTCAAAACAATAGTCGAAAACTCCATATTCAACATCAGATTTGGCTTTACAATGATGCTAGAACTTTACCTTAACTACAATTTCAAAGAAAGGTCAAAAGGGAAAGGGGAGAGAAGAGTTCCTAGACCTGCAACTAATGATGAACAATGATAATGGAGGATGCTATAGTGGCCATCCTTCCTAAAACTAGGTTTCACTTATCTAAAATGTCCAGCAGTCTCATGAAACTAGTGCTATCTTCTAAGGTCTATAGATTTTCAACTATCCATTCACCACAAAGCATGAAGAAAAGATGAATTTTAAGTGTAGCAGTAAGTTAATGTTTAGACTAGCTTTACACTATTGTTCATCATCAATAAACAACAAAAGGCATGAACATGAAAGGCATCAACACAATAGCATTCTTTACTATCAATGAACAACATGAATTAAACTACTAAAAGCAACTTAAAATGCTTAGAAAAACACACTAAATCTATTGATTTTGAGAAGATGAATCATGCAACATGTGAGAAACACAAGAATCCATCAAAACAATGAAATTCTATTGAAATTTCTGCAGCATGTCTTTACAAAACAAGTCAACTCTCCCCTTGAAAATGAGAGGAGACCCTTATTTATATTTTTTCAAAAGTGAAATGAATGGCCATGATTTACTTTCATTGTGTGGCCAAGATTCATTTTACATTAGGGTTTCACCTACCCCCAGAATATATCATTATAAAATACAATTTTGTCTCTTTCCTATTTTGTCCTCTAGTGGCTCTAACATTGTAGTAGTTTTATCTTCTAGTGTCTGCCTTCCATTTCAAGCTATATTGTTAGAAAATCTTCATCAATCATTGGCTTTCCTTCATTTTTCTTGAGGGTGGAATACACCCCAAATTTCCCAATTAACTCTTGGAGCTTGTTCCATTCCATGATGCCTGACTGGAGGACTTGAAAGGTCAACCTTTTGAATCTCTTCGTGGTCTTCTCCCAATGCTCGGTGCATCTTGGCATGACCTTGATTACCTGTTTAGACTATGTGAATGCCCTTGCAATGAAGTCCATGAAATATGATGTTAGCACATTTGTTGCCCCTTGCTCCTTCTTATGGAAAAATGGCTTGATTCTCTTTGGATCTACCTCTAGGGTAGGGATGTCATAATCAATCATCAACTTTTAAGATAGTCTTCCCTATTTGTTATGTTCTATATGAGCCATTCAAGGTCAAGTTCAACCTCATGCAATACTCTTTTCAAGATGTCCCTCCTATGATCCAAGCCTATTTTTTAGGTTTGTACCAACCAGTGGTCATCCTTCATGAGGGCTAGCTCATTTTCCCATGTATTTTCAAGCATCTTGAGAATGGCCTCGAACTTAGGATACATGATCTAGTATAGCTTGTTGAACCTATGACATGTCTTCTTCATGGCCTCTAGTTGCTTTTGTAAATCTCATAATTTATTGGACATTCGAGCAGTGTGACCATTTTATAGCACTCGTTGGAACCAATTCACAGTGGCCTTGGTCCAATTCTTCATCTTTTCCATTCTAGTGAGCTCTTCTTGGGAGAGAAGCGGGGGTGCGGATGACGTTGTCAAATCTTCTTCTTCCAAGGACATCCATTGCTGAATATAGGCATGAGATCTACCACTTGTGCTTTCAGTTCCTCCTTAGAGGTCTAATCCTTGTTCATTTGTTGCACAATTGTTGCTACGGACCCCTGGAACTCATCAATTTTTTGTTCTCTAGTTGCTGGACCTAAGTTGATCATTGAGATATTGTAGCTAAGTCCTTCACCTTTTTCCAGTATTGGGGTAGCAATTTGTATTCTTCTAGATCCGAAGGCATCAACTGTGATGTGTGAATGAACTCTAGGCTTCTTTTCCTTCCTTGGATTTGTCTAGGATCTTGCTAGTATTTCCTTGAGTCAGACCTTTAGATCAACGATTGTAGGGGATTTCTTTTGTAGCTACCTCTCTAGCCAATCGAGCGCCTAGGTTTCTCCTTTTGGCGATTCATAATCATCTTCCTCTCTTTGCTCATGTGGAGGCTACTTCTCCTCATGACCCAAGGCTTCTTGTTCAGTTCTTTCTTCTTCTTCATCAGAGTCCTCAATGTGTATAGCCTTTCCCTTGTCTAACTTAGCATTGGCTATGTTTTCCTCAGTGATCCCTTCTTTTTGAGGTACCCTTTCTTCTTCCTGTTTGAGCTCTACATGATGCTCTAGCTCGGGGCTCATCTTTGATGTATCTTCCCTTTCTTTATATTCTTCTTTCTCTTCCTCCTCTTTTTCAGGAGGTAATTCCTCTTCTTGGATGGGGCCCTTGTCTTGGCTGATTAGTGGAGGCTCTTCGAGTATCTCCACATTGGCATCAGTGCTACCTTTCTCTCTAGAAGGCTAATTTTTAGATTCAACCTCTTCTCCTACATCCTTGAGCTGCTGGGACAAGTCTTCTTCAAGCTCATGATCTAAGGTTTCTATTATTTATTTTGTGTTGAGAGCTTTAGTGTCCTCCTTTGAAGAGTGTGAATTTTCCTCATCGGACACCACCTTATCCGGGTAAGTGCACCAAGATGGTTCCCAAAAGGGGGGATTAAATGGCCACTTTTTTTCTAAAATAAGGAAATACTAACCTTGGAAATGAAATTGAGGATAGATAGAATCAAAAAAATTAGATGGAACAAAAACAAGGATCGAAGTGCTTAGAGTCTACTTTCTAAACTAATTTATTTTGAAAATGGTTGATATTAATGGATTCAAATGATGGACATACACAAATTGGTGTTGTTTTTGTTAGAAAAACATAACATAGCAACTCTTGTACAACCCTAGCATAGTGAACGTTTTTTTTACTATTTTTAAAATCGCTACATTTAGAAGTTAGCTAATAGTATGTAGTTGATGCACGATTTTTCTGATATTTTTTTATGAATATTTGACTTTTTACTAGTTTTTGAAGTGGAAACTTCCTAAAAAATATAATTTTGGTTGTGCTACCCCTACAAATTTTGGAAACTAATTTATTTAAAAAAAAAAAATTGTAGAATGGAGTCTAGTTTCTAAAAATGTAATTTATTTGAAATTTTAATGAATTGTTAATTTATAACGAAAAAAATACTAAACACTACTTTTTGCCAAAAAAGAGACACATAAATAGAAAAAACATAGATGAAAGGCTTAACATTGTCAGAAAGTGAAAAAAATTACATTGTTGGATAGCTAATAGAGAACCTAATGTTAGAACTATAAAATTTTGAAATTTTACAGTCAATTGCATTCATGAGTTTCCAAAATAAGTCCTCATCATATGCATAAAGTTCCCTCCTCATGGTGTCTTGCTTGTATTTTGTCATATGATTCATTTGAATCCATCTAGTTTTTGATATTTCATTGTATTGCCTATATCGGCAAGTGAAGGTCTCCTCGACCTATATTTTCACTAATGTATGTTGTTGCAGACTATCGGCAGGACACTTCTTTTGTTTCGGCGACAGAGAAGATTCATATCGACATAAGAATCATGTTCAGGATGAGGTCATAATGAAATATTATCTCTTGCCGACCAGCGTATGAAAAGATATATCGACATAGGTTGGGGCATCGATGTAATGTCACAGCGAATTTAATATGTCTTACCAACTAGCATATAGAACGGTCATTTCGGCCAAATTGATTGGTATCAGTGTGAAGCCATAGCGAATAAATTATGTCTCACCGACCGACGCATGTGGAAGTATATCAGCCAAGCTAAAGGTATTCAGGATGAGGTCTTGGCGAGTTTGAATTGTCTTACTGACCGGTGATGAGGATATGCATTTCGATAAGACTAAAGTATATCAGAGTAGTGTCTTAACGAAGGTGTTGGGTATTGTCGACAAAGCGTAAAGGGGTTTCATCAAAAAGCTATCGGAGAGAAGCTATGGAGTCTTGCCGATTCAAAAGTTATGCCGATAGAGATGTGCATCGCTAGGAGAAGAAGTCTTCGGTGTAAGTTTCACTGAGGTTTGAAAGTTATACCGACAAAGTATTTCAGGGTGAGTGTCACTGAATGGAGTAATCTGGAGGAATGGGTTCGGTGAGACATTTGGTATCGGTATGAGTCTTTTTGAAGATTCATGGTCTTGCCGATGGATTCATTTCATCGGTAAGATTTATTTTATCAGTGAGAAACTCAATGATCACACCGAAGTGTGATTTCATCAACGAAGGGGTGATCTTATCTCAGTGACTAGAGAATGAATTAAAGAACATATCTCGGTATAACATAATGAACTCTATGAAACATCTCCCCGACTTGGTAATGTCACAGCGACATGAAAGACAGAAGTGATAGTCAGTAGTATGATTCCAGATGTCGGTAAGACTACATAATGTCTGGGTGAAAGGTGTAATAAACGTTGCAAGAGGACTTCACCCCAAATTTGAAAATCTGTCACCGACAAGACATTTGATGTGACAGTGCTAGTTTCAAACGAGCCTTCATTCATGCTTTATTAATGGCATGACATGATATAGCAGCGAAGGTTTAATCAATTCTTTAGTACCGAATTGATTGCAGAAGAATTGGCAAGGTGAACAAAGATCTAGGACATTTTTTAGTCTGAGGAGCTCGAGTAGAATACTGTAAGTAAGTTCATCTTAAGCTTTCCACATTTTTAATTTTGTGATTCTGAGGAATGGAGTCTGCTGGTTCTGGAAAAGCTAAAAGTAGAAAATTGGGTGAGAGTAGTCAGTCAAAAGGAAAGAAGCAAAAACTTGATATAGAGCATGAGGGCATTGAATGAAGGTTAAACTAGGACCTTATTGATCAGCTACCTGGTTCAGGGCCTAAAGCCAGAAGGTCTGAACAACTTAGGGAAAAAGTTGATAAATTGGATGACAAATGCAAGTTCATAGGTGATGTGTGGACTGCCATAAGAGGGTATGAACTTTTCAATTTTCACTATCATAGGAGAAACTGTTTTGAACTAGTCTGTAATCCATGGAAGTTGAATGTAGGGAAATTGGTGTGCCCTAACGTATTTGTGAATACATAACTAGTAAAATTGCTTGCAGATCATTATGATCCAAAACATAAAGCTATATGTGACCCATCTGGAAAACCACAGATCTATGTGTCAAAAGAAGCAATAGGTGAGGTTTTCAGATTGGAAGGGTTTTGCAATGAGGAGATCAGTTGTGAAGAGTTGGAGAAGGAATTTTCAAGAATGGATACAATTTATAAAGGTTGGAGGTTTCCAATTCACAGGGTTAAGCATAGCAACAAGCCATAACCTCTGCAAGATAGTGAGGGCCCTCCTTATCATGTAGATTTGTTTGAGCCCTATATAAAGTACACATATTTCTTAGTGTGTCAAGTGTTGGGGATGGATGCCCCTGAATTCATGTCAATTGTGCCGATGATTATCACAGCAGATATCCAATATCACAAGTCTAGGCCATTTGACTATGCCTCATACATTTCTAAGGGGCTTGAGTCAAGATTGATGGCTATCAAGGGCAGATCATCTATTGTTCACCTCAGACACTATTCATTGTTGATGCACTTGGTGCTGTATTTTGTATAGGAGTTAGGAGTATTGCCTTCAGAAATGGGAATTTCTCAAATTGGTAAGGAGGGTGAAGTATTGCCTGTTCAGTTGTGGACTGCTATTTGGGACAACAGGTTTGCTAGTTCTAGTTTCATTCATTTTGAAGAACATTTTGTAAAAACATTGTATTTGTATAGATATCCTTGTAATTATTCATTGACTAATGAGATTAAAAGATTCCTTCGACCAAAAGACTTCAATGGGCCAATTGATCATAATTGGGGAGACTGGTATTGTTTGGAGGGAGCTACAATGATTAGAGTATATGGATTTGAAGATGCACCTTTCATTCTGCCAAGGACAGTTCCAAATAGAGTTGCATATTTGGAAATTGTCAGACAGATGGATTACTGCAGTGTGATGCATTTCAACTCTTTTGGGAAGTAGGCTTTTATGCCTAGTACATTATGTTTTGGTGACTTCACTGTGTTGGCTAAAGAAGGATACAATGCGATCTTTGATAGATTGTTGCATTATAATATGAAGAGGGGACCACCTAGAAAAGATTTTGATCTAGAGGGATATATAAATTCTACCAAACTGAAGATAAATTTTGGAGGGTATCAGCATGTACTCTATCCTTTTGATGATATGATTATAAATTTAGATGAAGATGATGCTGAAATGGTGGTTGAAAGGTATAACCAAGGGCTGCAAGATGCAGAGCAATTGTCTTCTGGAGAAGAGGAAACACCAAAGGATAATGTGCCACAGGGTAGACCAGAAAAGGTATCTAGGTTGAGGACTCAGCAGTATGTATGCCCAACTAGAGAAAAAAGTATAGAAAGTGGTGATGTTGATGCAAGGCATATGGAATATAGATCATTTGTCTTAGATGATGAGTTTATAAATTCCCCAGAGTTCAAAGCATTCTTGTACAAGCAGAAGGGGAAGGAAATAAGAGAAAATGTTGATGATGTCACTTCAGGGAATGAAGAACAATTATTGGGCCAATTGAGAAAGTGTGTGGATGATGAAATGACAAATATGACTCCTGAAAAAGGGAGGAAAATGTTGGAGAATGCTGGTGTCATGATCTTTCCTAGCCTTGATTTGAACTTTGCATTAGTTTTTGATAGTTTCTTAAGAGACAGTAATGCTACACACAAGCTTGATAAGGAAAAAGTAACAAAGGTGTATATAGGCTCTAAGTACAATATTGATGAAGGATCATTGATGATCTGGGATTTATACCCACCTCATAGGAGATCAGCGATAATTGACACAGAGAAGGCATTTGGCCATGTCATGACCCTAAAAGTTGGAGAGGTTGATCCTGTAGCTATTGCTGAAATTGGTGTCAATATTGCAAAATTGAACAAAGCACAAATTCAGTTGCTGATAAAAGAAAGAGAAATGTATAAGGAATATAATGAAAGAATGTTGAGAGAGAATGAGAGACTAAAGGATTTGGTTGGTATTTCAATGGGGCCAACTAAAATGCTCACTCAAGGAGAAAGCTCTCAGGCAGAGGATCATTGGGTAGGATCAAGTGCCTATTCTCAGGGAAAGCATGATGTAATTGCAGCAATTGTCAAGAAGAGGCAGGACAATTTGACATCTTGGTTGAATAAACTGTGGGGAAAATACTCTCATACTCTTGCTGCATTGAAAGAGCATATAAGGATGGATGGATGAATTATGGAGAAGTTTCATGAAATAGCCCAGAATGATGTTTCTAGCAGTGCAACACTTGAAGCTGCAAATCATATTGTGAATCGTCATCGAAACTTCTTTCTTGAGCTACAAGGGGATGAACAAGGATTAATTGAAGCTGCCAAGAAAACTGTGATTACATTCTCTAATGACAAAGGGGAATTGAAAGATGCCACCAGGTGGAAGAATGAATGTGAGTCAATGCTGAATGAAGTCATGAAGACAGCTTCTACGGAGGACACAACATTGGATGAAGTGAGCGAAAAGAATGAGGAGATGATCAAGATGGATATTACAATCTAGAATGTTGTTGGAGATGCAGACACATATGAGCGTTGAGATTATTTAGATCATCTTGCTAAAACTCACTTGTGGATAAATAGAGCATGATTATTTTCTAATCCTTTTGTTTTGTATACATGTGACATTTCAATTTCTGAAAGGATATGGCCTTTCGTATTCTCAATGTATAAATATCTATTTTGGAAACAAAATAGGGAGCAATAAGTAGAATAGGATAGAGGATAGAAGAGATATGGTGGAACACAATGTTTCATAGATCTGAGACTTTGATGTATGTTTTGAAGTCATGGAGATATCAATGAGACTTATCTGATTTGCTGGCGTATTTCTGGTGTCAATTGTTTTGTTGTGCCTATTGAAAGAATTATTTAAGTTGTCTCTAAGATTGATGTTGTCTGGTTATTTAAATTGAAATAACAAGTTTATGTTCGTTTTATCAGTATACATTTTCTATATGTATGTGATTGGTTGATAGGTTCTTTCAAGGAAGGATTAAATCCTTTTAATTAATCACAATAATCAGGGAAATTCATTTAGATCAGTAAGAAGAACTTGATAATCACGGTCTTGCATGTTTATATTAGTTATAAAAAAAAATATGCCAAACAATTTGAATTTCCTCTAGAAAGAAGTCACTCATTTAAGATTCATTTGACTCCGCATACCCTATAAGGCACTGGTCTCTTCATTTTCATTCTTTAGTTTCACTCATATTTTTTACATCTGTTAACTGAGCATATTAGGTTTTAGTTTTAGTATTGGTATACAATTTATACCAAATTTGATTTCATTTTGTCCACTTCCATTTTCCATCATGGAAAAATCACTGCAAGAGAAGAGGATCAAAAGTTAAGTCTGCCCAATTCATTCAGATAGGTACACCTGCCTAGGTCTACCAGCATCTGAAGAGTAGAAGGTCTAAATCTTTTGACCTTGTCTATTACCCTAAAATGTTGTGAAAGCTTGGCAACCTTTCGTGGTTCAAACCTGCATTTTTGAGAGCTAACAAATTGGCAACTCTACTGGGGAATAAACTTTGGAATTTGCGCCTTAATCATAGAGTCAGAAACAAAATAACAGACTCTGCTGGGAATAATAAATTTTTTTTTTCTCACTTTTAAAGAAAGTGAGTGGCGACTCTGATAAAGCATTGCAACATGAATGGAAGAAGATCTCAATATAGGGAAGGTCATACTGGAGTTGCTGCGAGTAGCAGTAAATGGACACACAAAAATGATAAGGCTGACAAGGGTAAAGGGGTAAGTGAGGACATGTGCATGACAAACAAAGACAAATCATCAATACCCCATGGTGAAACATATAACTGTTATGATCCATGGAAAGATGATTCAAGTCCAGAACCTTGTACCCCAGAAGATCAAAAGAATCCTTTTTACAACCCTCAGAAATAGGTTGAGTTTAGAGTTGAACTAGAGGCAAAATGAATCAGAATTCAGTAGGAGTATGATCTGAAAATGCAGGGTGTTGAGAATGGACCTACTGATCAAGAAATTCCTCAAGAATATTATGAATCTTTAACTTATGAGGAAGTTAAAGCACGGTTTGAATCTCAGAAAAAGGAGAGGGAAGAGCGGGAAAAGGCCCAGATGATACAAGCAATGAAGGAATTTAAATTGCAGAAAGCTCAGAACATTACTCACACAACTGGTGGCTCCTTAAAGTACGTACCACCTCATAAATAGGGTAATCATGGTGCAGGGTATTCTGATCCATTTGGGGTCCCTCACCATCAAGTTGGGAATCAATATAGATAGCCAAATCATCCACCTCATATTCCCACACAACATACAAATATACACCCACCTCCAGGTCAGCATCATGTGCCATATCATAACACACAATACAATAACCCAGTGTACCAATATCAGTACCCACCTAACCCTCCTCCTCATTAGTATACTACCATGATCACACAATTTGATTTGGTAGGGTTTCAGTTGTACCCTTATCCTATAGATGGTTCTTGGAGAAATTTGGTGCCTAAATTTATAGGGAGTAATGCAATCACTGCTGAGGATCATTTAAGGAGTTTCAATGACTTCATTTAGGATTTGGATGTACCTTATGAAGATTTACATATGAGGCTATTCATGATGTCCCTTATTGAAGAAGCTAGGGATTGGTTCAATAGCCTAGCAACAACCTCTATTTATTCTCTGCAAATATTTCAGGACCAATAGCCTAGCAACAGCCTCTATTTATTCTCTGCAAATATTTCAGGACCGATTCCTCGAGCAATATGGGAATCTAAGTGCACTAGATGCAGCTCTTCATGAACTGATGAGAATTCAGAAAAGTCAGAATGATTCAATTTTTGATTTCAACCAGAAATTCAATAAACTGTAGAATAGAATTCCTCCTAGATCAAAGTTGCCAGACTCTATAGCATTGAGTGTTTACCTGAATGCATTCGATCCTAAAACAAGATATGAATTAAGAAATAGGTTCCCAAGAGACTTGGCTAAAGCTCAGAAGACTGCATTAACAATTGAAAATAATAGGAGGGCTACTAGGATAATTGATAAAAGAGAAACTCATAGGGCTCCTCAACAAACCAATAATTATCAATACAAACAGGAGAACACATATAGGAATGAAAGACCAAGGCCGAGGTTACATGACATGCCCTATAATACAAACTGGAAGGATGGAAAACCTGTAACAGATAAGCTTGGAAGCAAAGAAACCCCTGATCCATTGAGGAAAAAGGGAACCTACATGGTAAATAACAATTATTTTTGTGAATTCTGTGATAAGCCACATTCTCCAGACTATTATGTTGTAGCTCAAAGAATGCACGAGGAAGGAATGTTGATGGGAAATAGTGGAGAAGATCATAAAGTGTTTTTAACTTCAAACACTTTTCACCATGTGGAGGAGAGATACTTATCCTTAGAGGATGAAGGTAATGAGTATGATGTTACAAATCAGAAATACAATGTCCACATGGCTGAGCAGTAGATCCTTTCTGATTTTGAGGAGGATTATACAGAGTAGCATTCGGTCGAAACACCTACTCAATGTAGTATGAGGAAACTCACTGAAGAAGAGATAGAGAGATTAACTGTTGCTGCAGTTGAAGAAGCAAAGAGTAAGTACTGGTTGAGAAATAGGATAGTAAATGAGAAGGAAGGCATCCTTAGGGGAATCTTTATGAAAGAGCAAAAGGCGACACAAGGAAATATGAAAAGGGTTGAAAACAAACAACATGATGAAATTAAACAAAAGCCTATCCAAAAGAATGAAGTAAAAGAATTACACAAAGAAATTCAAAAGACTGATTAGCCAGGTAAAAGAGAAAAAGAAGAGAACAAAGGAGAAACATCAGAACGAAAGAAAGTGATTAAGGCAGAAGGTTCCTCTTTTGACTTCACTCAGGCTTTGTCTCAGGTAAAGATGTCTGTTCCACTTCTCGAGATGATGAAAATTAAGGAATATAGGGACAGTGCAGTGCAATTGATAACAAGTGAAAATGAAAAACATGTAAATTCTGAAAATAAGATGGCTGCTAAAAATAAGCAAGATAAAGTAAATATCCCAGAAATTTGCTTGAGTAACGTATTGACAAGTCCTCCACAAGTTGATCCTTTCTTTACTACATTACTCATAAATAACAAATTATTGAGGAATTGCATGATAGATTCTGGTGCTACCACGAATATTATGCCAGTGGGAGTGATGAAACAACTAGGCATGTGGGTGGATACACATGAAGTAAAATGTTATGCAATGGATAACAGACCCATTCCTGTGGTGGGTATAATGAAGGATGTTGAAGTCAAGCTAGCTGCTTATCCTCAAGTGGCTTACAATATTGATATAACAGTAATAGACACCCCTCCTCAGTTCGGTATGCTTTTATCAAGACAGTGGACGACATCAATTGGTGCAAATGTTCAGTTTGATCTACCTTATGCAACAATTCTGGTAAATGGCCAAGAGGTGAAGTTGTATAGGGAGTTGAGGATGAACCAACTTATTGACTATGTACCACAGGATCAAATCAATTGTTTTTGTGATGTTGATCTTGGTAGTTTCAATATAGAACTAGCCCAGCCCGAATTAACCAACAGTGATCCAATTGAGAAGCATGCTGCACAGAACCATAACGGTGTGTGGAAGATGTACTTTGATGGATCCTATAGTCAAGAAGGTAATGGAGCAGGGATAGTATTCGTTTCACCTGAGGGTGTTACATTTAAGTATTCATTTCTATTAGCATTTGAATGTACAAACAATGTTGCAGAGTATGAAGCTTTGTTAACAGGTTTGAATATAGCTGTGAAACACAAGATCAAGTTGCTAGTTGTTCTTGGAGATTCAAATTTGGTTGTTTAGGGATTAGGGTTGATGGTAGAGGGTATCCTAGAAGTTTTAAGGGTTTAGGGTTAAAGTGTTTAGGGTTAAGGATTTAGGGTTGAGGGTAGAGGGTTTAGGGTATAGGTTTGAGGGTATATGGTTGAAGGATTAGGTTGAGGGTCCAATGTAAAGGGTAGAGGGTATAGGGTTTAGGGTTTAGGGTTTAAGGATTGAGGATTGAAGGATTGAGGTTTTAGGGTTGAGAATTGAGGGTTGAGGGTTTAATGTATAGGGTAGAGGGTAGAGGGTAGAGTTTAAGGGTTGAGGGTTGGGGTTGAGGGTTGAGGGTTGAGGGTTTAAGTTTGAGGTAGAGGATTGAGGGTAGAGGGTAGAAGGTTTAAGGGTTTAGGGGTTTAGGGTTGAGTGTTTAAGGGTTTATAGGATAGAGGGTAGAGGTAGAGGTTTAAGGGTAGAGGGTAGAGAGTGAGGGTATAGGGTTGGGGATTAGGGTTGAGGTCCAATGTATAGGGTAGAGGGTATAGGGGTTAGAGATTAGGGTTTAAGGGTTAAAGGGATTAAGGGTCAAGAGGGTTGAGGGATTACAGTAGAGAGTTTACTAAGTGGGTTTAAGTGTTTAAGGGTTAAGGGATTAGGGTTGAGGGTAGAGGGTAGATGATTGAGGGTAGAGGGTAGAGGGTTTAAGGGTTGAGGTCTTAGGGTTTAGGGTTGAGTATTTAAGGGTTTATAGGGTAGAGGGTAGAAGGTAGAGAGTAGAGGGAATAGGGGTTGAGGGATTAGGGCTTAAGGGTTGAGGGATTAGGGTAGAGAGTTTACTAAGTGGGTTTAAGGGTTTAACGGTTGAGGGATTACGGTTGAGGGATTAGGGTTGAGGAATAACACAAGGCCATCTCTGAATCAAAGGGATGTGGTAAGAAGGAGAATCAGTAGTCAGAACCATGAGCCACATCTAAAGCATTTTTTGGATACGAGTCAAACCCAATTTTTTTGTAAATTTCAAAGGGATTATCCTCAAATTAGTATTTTTCAAATATTTTTTGAAATGATTAAAACTTTTTATGTTAAGATAAATTACACACACACACACTACTTGTTGTTGTAGATTACATATTGAATTCTCTAACCATTATGATGTTTATCATTCTATATGTTTAGATTTGCATACTAATGATGTTTTGTAGGATTGTGGCATAGAAGCCCCACCAAAATATTCAAGAGAGTTCTTATCAAAAAAATTATGTGAAATAGAGGATGGCCAAATATTCTATAGGATAGTATGCTTGGATGGTTCATGCATGCGTTATGGTGGCTTGCATCGTATGGCAGTATGTCAACATATGGAAAGAATAGATGAGGTGGGACATAAACTAGTAGAGTTCAAGAAGTATAAAATAGTGGCATACATTACAAAAGATGGGTCTCAAGCAAAAAGGTGTGATTTGGTTATTCAGAAGATTCCAGTGTATCAGTTTATGTCCATGTTTCATGACAATATAGTGTATGAGTGTGCAAGACATACCCATAGAGCCTGATGGATGTACACACAATTCAAGCTATGCAAGGACACCTTTTCAATTGGCAACATAGTATAAATGGTTCAATTTGGAGAGAACTACACTCTACAACCACAACATGAGGTGTAGTCATAGTATTACAACTCCACACATGTTTCGATATTTGTGCACATAGCATTCATTCATGCAAGTAATAGTATAGAGGACCAAAGGAAGGTATTGAGCGAGTATCACTTTTATATTAGTGATGATCACACACATTCTCTAGAGTTTTTGCAAGGTTGCTTCCAAATGTTCTATAGTGATTTGGCTCAAAGGGGCATAATATACAGTTGACATATAATATGGTCGAATAATTGTGCAGTATAGTTCAAGAAATCATGCATGTTCTACTGGTTAAGTAGGATGCATGTCATTATAGGTGTTCAACATATGTGGAACTTTTGTGAGACCTAGCATGGAAATGGGGAGTATGATGGTGCAGGAGCATGCATGAAAAGAGCATTAACACAAGAAGAGTTAAAGTATAAAGATAGCGCAAAGTTGAAAAATGCAAGATCAATCATTGAGTGGTGTAATGCTTTGATGGGTCCAGGTAATGAAGGTACGTCTTCAGTTCATAGATTTTTTTGGTTGATGGATAATACTAACATTGCACCATATGAGGATTGTTGTACACTAATAGAATCAAGTTATCTACACTCTTTCCTTAGCTCAAATGTAGGTTCATGGAGTATTGATACATAGAAGATGGCATGCTTTTGTTCTTCATGTACAATGCAAGCCTAGAATGATTGTGAGTCATGGGAGTGGGTTGACAAATGGCTGACAAGTTATCTTAGCCCAGTTCACACATATTTCCCTCTGACAGCATTGGAACTAACACAGATGGAATCATTGGTCGAATTTGACCACGTATTAGATCTAGTTCAACTATGTAATCTATCTACTTGCTTATTTTTTGAAATTCCATATTGTTATCTTACTTTGTAGTGTATTCGTAATGTTGACTAATTTCAAGAGATTTGTTGTACATATCAATGCAGGGAATGTTTATGCAGTTATTGCAAATGAAGACAATGAAGAGGGAACATAATATTACTTGTGTCATTGTGTTGAGGCCAAAAAGAAATTGGAGGCCCCAATTATTGATGGAGAAAACATCAAATACCCTACAGGCTCAGTAGTTGTTATTGGAACATGGCTTAGAAGGTACCCACATAAGAGTGTTAAACATTGGTTGTTTAAGGACTTTGACACACATCGTAATATTCTTAATTAATTAAACCTTGTCATGGAATCCAATGTTTGTTTGACCAAATATGGGTGTAGAACTTTGAAAAAGACCTTGTGGAAGGTCCGTGAGTTTGACCATGAGGCAATACTTGACGTGCAATAAAGAGTCTAGAGAAAATCCATATGGTTCGTTGGATAAATTTGTAAGTATGCATATTGGTTCTTATTGATTTCTACTTGTATGCACATTAATTTGTTTGATTCCAATGCTATCATCTTCTTTTACTTTTCCTATTTGTAAGTAACCTAATAAAAATTGATTGGTGTCCCCCTACAAAAATTGTAGATTTATGATCCATCCAAGAGAATCTTAGCCAAAAAAGCAATGCAACATCCTTATTTTGATGATCTTTAAAAAAATAAATTATTATTTTAAGCCATTAGAAAAGTGCGTGCAAATCTTGGTGAGGGAATTTCAAGTTATTTATTTGAAGTCAACCTTATCATGAGCACCTATGATGTAGACATTATAAGAGCATCTCGATTTTCAAGTTATTATATTCATGAGAGGTGTTGTATACAATAGGTATCTTGGAACTCCTAGTGAAGATGTATCATCAAGAGTGACTAAGTTGAGAGACTGACATGCCTATCTGTAAGTTCCTTCCAACTATTTTTATTTCATTTCCATTTTGGATGCTCTTTCTTTTTCTTCTTTTACTTTGTGTATTTGTAAGTAAACTACTAAATATTGATTGGTTTCTCCTTTTAGAAAATACTGATTTATGAGACATCGAAGAGAATCTCAGCCAAAAAATAAATGCAACATCCTTATTTTGATGATCTTGACAAATCTCAATTCTGATTTGAAGCCATTATAAAAGAGTGTGTGAAGCTTAGCGAGGGAATCTCAAGTTACTCATTTGAAGTTAACCTCATAATGGACACCTATGTTGTAGATATTATAAGATAATCTCGAATGTATGAGTGACATTGTAAAAATTCTATGATAATGGAGTACCTAAGGCATTGTAATGAGATTTACTTGTAATGAGATTTAATACTCAAATATTGAAATTTGGCGCAGGGGCACCAAGGTTATTGAGCAAATTTGGTTCATGGAAGTCTTAAGTTAGTTTTGTGTTTTGAGTTTTGTCAATTGAATCAGGTAATATTAGACAAGTTTATAATGTAATAAGTCATGTTAGCTGGTTTTGGGGTCATTTTGGAGTTCATGTTGCATATTTGTCAAAATGATGTGAAATTGCAAAAATTGAAAAGTTGTCAATATGAAAAAGTGGAAAAAAATGTAAACTTGAAGAAGCCCAAGGGTTATGGGCATTCAAAGGGAATTTAGAGCCATTTTAATAGGTTGGTTAAGGTTTAAATATCTTGGGAACTCGAGGGAAGAGGTTGTTGAAGGTTTTTGTGAAGGAAAAACAATAAAAATCCCCTGTTTTCTCTTGTAATTTTGTGTGTTTCATTGAATTTTTCTATTGCAGACTATTATACTTGGCCATATAGAAATATTATGTCCTAAAAGATTTTCCAATTGGTAGAGATAGGTGTTAGCTATGTTTTGGCTTTGGAGTGAAGGAAATTCATTGGGTTTTAAGAATTTTATTGTCAAATTACTGACTGTGGTTCTGTACAACCAACCATAAGGGTTTGAAGACTAAAAATGAATAAATGACTCATTCCACTTCTTGTTTCTCTCAGTGGCTCAATGGAATGAGTAAAAAATGGTAGGATTAGATGTATGAATAAGATTTAGGAGTAGGGAAAATGTTTAGGAATGATTTTGGTTGTTGTCATAGAGGAAATTATGTTAATTTTGGCTTTAAAATGGAGTGTTTGAAGCTTTGGAAGGGTAGGGAAGGCGACTTGAGTGTCTGGGCATGATGCCCTAATTGTTAAACTATGCATTTGGAGTGAAATTTGATGGTTAGAGGGAAGTTGTAGAAAATCTTGGGGGTAGCAGATTTTGATAAACTTTCAAGCATGTGCAGACAACTAAATGTATTTGAGGCCTTGGTTGGCTTTGTAGAAGCCTAGAATAGTGTTTTTCAATAAACCCCTTTGGAATGGCATAAAGAGAGGGTTTCATGTTTTGGAATCATAGGAAGTGATTTTGATAGCAATATAGGGAGGAAATCAACTCGCTTCCACAATGCAAAAGGATTCCAACCTCCTTCCTTCCCTCAAAACTCAATCTTGGCTTATTTTCAACTTTCACCTAGTCACTCTTGTAGGTCTGCAAACCTATTTTTCCCACCTTAACTCTCAAAACTCCTTAAAAAACTCTACAATAAACCACCATTTTAGGCACCCATTTAAGCCTTCTTCAACATACATCAAACCCTCATAATACTCTTTTGGATCAACTTTCACAAAACAAGCAAACTATGTTGTCCACAAGGCCAATTAGGCCAAATTAACAAAGCAACGCCCCTTTATTCTTCCTATCACATGCAAACTACCATTTGGGAGCATTAACTAGTCTACCAAACCACCAATTCCTCCACTTTTAGGGCATGGTATAAGCCCTATAACATAACAAACCCCAAAGCCCTCTTCTTTCACAAGTTAGGAAAGGGTTTATTGGAAACCCATTCTACAAACCTTCCCACAAAAAACCAAAGCCTAAAAAACCTTCAAAAAGGTCTATACAAGCTTAAAAATTCAAGAGATATTGTTTCCCCCAAAGATTTCTTCAAACCCTAGCACTAAACCACCATTTTCCACAAAAAAATGTACCATTTGACATCTAGTGCATCACCTAAAAATCATTTATTCACCTCCCTTGCACAAAATTTTTTTTTACATATGTTTTGTAACCATAACTAATCCTTTCCACCAAGTTACAGAAGCATATAGTGGGTGGAAGGCTTAATATGACATTTTAATGCACTCAAAACCCTTAAAACATGGTATATAGACTAACCCTCAGTAATTGGCTTCTAAAATGCACAAAATCAGTTGAAATCCAACCAAACCAAAACTAAAGTGTAGTTAAGTCTACTTCCCACCGAATTCCATCTAAAAGAGAGAACAATCACCCTATATGGAACCATACAATTCAAGGAAACATCATATTTCTATTAAAAATACAAAAAATTGCAAGGAAACAATGAATTTTATTGATCTTCTAAGTACAACATCTCGAACCTCGCCCTTGAACCATGTGAGGAATTTTTAAACACAAATACACCCAACTAAATTTTCCCAAATAGCTTCAAACACCAACGAATTTTTTTTTCAAAAATCTAACCGTTGTCATTCAAATTTGTTGCAATTTTGCAACTTACAAATTTGATAACTTTTCCATTTTAAATTTTATTTCACTATAAACTCCCTAATAACCTAAATGACACAAAAATTACCCCCCTAGACACTAGAATGGCCTTGACATGGCCTTATTACATCAAAAGACTCAAACTTTCAAAGAAACCAAACTAAGATTCCCCAATTTCATGCCTTGGTCATGTTGTACCTACACCAGATTCTTTGAAAAAAAGTTGTGAATTTATGCTAGGCATAGTCTTCTTTTGCATCCAAACATGTGGAATCGCTTCGAGCTATGTTCAACCCGCTCGATCCCTTAAGATTCCAAAGTGAAAAAGGGTAGTAATATTTGATAGGGTATTAGTCGGGAACTGTGGTGCTTACAAAATCTTTGTCTAGGCCTATGAGATCACATTGGGCCCCTCTACAATAGTCTCTCTTGGTTTTTGTTATCTTGGAGTGGTTTTCCCGTGGTGTCCAATTTTCATTTGATGGAAAAAGTGTCAAATGCAAGCAGTGCAAAGTTGCAAAGAGGTTCAACTTTCATTTTGCAACTCGTGTGACCAAACAGACTATTCCAATGAGTCCAAATAGGTATGTTTATGCCATGCATGGTCCTCTTTCAAACCCAAACACGTGGAATCACTCCAAGCTATGTTCAACTGGATCAATGCCTTAATAGACCAAAGTGCAAAATCGCTGCAAATTTTAGCATGTTGTTACTCTAATACCGTGATTCATAGAAACTTTTCGTATGATCATATAGGATTGCATTGGGCCCTCTACAATAACATCTTAGTTTTCCCTATATTGGAGGCATTTTCCTATGGTGGAAAATTTTCACTTGGGGAAAAAGTTGTCAAATGCAAGTAGTTGAAAGTTGCAAAGTGGTGCAACTTTCATTCTGCAACTCATGTGACCAAACGAACTATTCCAATGCATACAAATAGGTATTTTTATGCTAGTAATGGTCCTCTTTCACACCCAAACACGTAGAATCGCTTTGAGCTATGTTTAGTCAGATTGATCCCTCGAGAGTCCAAAGTGCAAAATGTCTGCAAACTTCAGCATGTTATTACTTAGATACCATGATTCTTAGAAACTTCTCGTCTAATCTTATGGGATCATGTTGGGCCCCTCTACAATAACCTCTCCCGGTTTTGGCTATCTCAGAGGAATTTTCTTGCGGTGGAGAATTTTCACTTGAGGAAAAATTTATCAAATACAAGTAATTGAAAGTTGCAAAGTGGTGCAACTTTCATTCTGCAACTCGTGTGACCAAACAGACTATTCCAACGCATCTTAATAGGTATTCTTACACTAGGCATAGTCCTTTCTCACACCAAAACACACGGAATCACTCTGAGCTACGTTCAACCAGATCAATCCCTTAAGAGTCTAAAGTGCGAAATGACTGCAAACTTCAGCATGTTGTTATTACATACCGTGACACTTACAAAATGTTCATCTAATCCTATAGGATCATGTGGGGCCCCTCTACAATAAAATCCTTCATTTTTCGCTATCTCAGAGGCATTTTCCTGTGGTGACGAATGTTCACTTGGGGAAAAAGTTGTCAAATCCAAGTAGTTTAAGCCAAGCATGGTCCTCTTTTTCACCCAAATACATGGAATCGCTCTGAGCTACGTTCAACTGGATCTATCCCTTAAGAGTCCAAAGTGAAAAATGGCTACAAAATTCAACATGTTGTTACTTGACTATTGTGATGCTTAGAAACTTCTCATCTAATCGTATGGGATTGCATTGGGCCCCTCTACAATAACCTCTTTCAATTTTTGCTATCTCGAAGGAATTTTCCTGTGGTGGTGAATTTTCACTTGGGGAAAAAGTTGTCAAATGCAAGTAGTTGAAAGTTGCAAAGTGGTGCAACTTTTGTTCTACAGCTCGTGTGACCAAACAAGCTATTCTAATGCATCTAAATAGATATCTTTATGCTAGGCATGGTCCTCTTTCACACCCAAATATGTGGAATCACTCTGAGCTACGTTCAATCGGATTGATCCATTAAGGGTTCAAAGTGCAAAATGGTTGCAAACTTCAACATGTTGTTACTCGAATATTGTGATGCTTAGAAAATTCTCGCCTAATCCTATAGGATCACGTTGGGCCCCTATACAATAACCTCTCTTGGTTTTCACTATCTCTGATACATTTTTCCATGGGGGGAAATTTTCACTTGGGGAAAAATTTGTTAAATGCAAGTAGTTGAAAGTTGCAAAGTAGTGCAACTTTCATTTTGTAACTCGTGTGACCAAACAAACTGTTTCAACGCATTTGAATAGGTATGTTTACACTAGACATGGTCCTCTTTCACATCCAAACACACAAAATCGCTCTGAGCTATGTTCAACCAAATCGATCCTTTAAGGGTCCAAAGTGCAAAAGGGAAGCAATCTTTGACAGGCTATTACTCAAAAACTATGACACTTACGAACTCTCAAACTGAGCCTACAGGATCATGTTGGGCCCCTCTATAATAATCTCTCTCAGTTTTTGTTATCTTGGAGGAATTTTCTCATGGTCTCCAGTTATCATTTGATGGAAAAAGTGTCAAATGTAAGCAATGTAGTGGCCCCTCTATTGAATATTGCTATTGCAGAGTAGTTGCACAACTTGTACGGCCTGATGGTGACTCCAAATTGATTTGAATTTTTTTTTGTGTCCTATCTATCACTTTGACTGAGTTTGAGGTGTTTCCATTTGGATTGTAGAATCTTATTGAGTTTTCCCTGCAGGCGGATCTAAAACTCCAATTTTAAGGTTTTCAAGACATAAAAATGTGATTATGGACCATTCCAATGACTGTAACTCCTGTAGCTGAGTACAATGCACCCAATATGGTATGAATTAGTTGATTAAATAGTTTTGGGAGTAGGAGAGGTCATTTTGGGGTTTGGGCATGATGCCCTAGTTGTCAAATTTGAATGTTTTAGGTGAAATTTAATGGTTAAAGGTGGGTAGGTGAGGAAACATATTGGGGCAACAAATTTGGGTGATAGATTAAGCATGCATAGGAAATTTGAAGCATGTTTGATGGATTGGTGAAGTGTAAAGAAGTTGGGAAGGGGTATTTTTAGTAAACCCCTTTGTAACTTGATAAAAATGAGGGTTTTGTATAAAGAGGACTTAGTGAGCGGTTCACTAGCTAAAAGTTGTAGGTTTGGTGGTTTTATAGATTGATAAATTACTTTCCATAGGTATTTGGGGTGGACAGATTGTTTAGAGGAGAGTTGCTTTGTAAATTAGGCCTATTTGGCTCAAGGAGACAATGTAGAAACATCAGTTTGAGGGATTTGTTCCAAAAGAGTTATATGAGATTTTGAGATATGTTTTGGTATGCCTTAAAGGGTGTCTAAAAATACAATTGGTTAATGGGTTTGAGAGTGGAGTTGTAAGATAGGTCCAAGAAACTAGGTCTACAAACCTACAAGGAAAATAGTGAAGTTGTGAAGGGAATCACCCTAGTTAGGTTTTTTGAGATTGAAGGCTTGTTCGAGAAATCAGTTGTATTTGTGATTGGTAATTGAAGGCCTCCCTACTCTGCATCACTTCTCTCTTGTTTCAATTTTGGGTGGATTATTACTTTCAAAGTATTGGGAATGCTTTGCCTATTTTCTAGTTGGAAATTGTCATTCTAGAAGGCTCATCTCTTGATATATTTTATACTCATTCTTAATCAATTATCAAGTTAAAAATCAGTGCATTTATTTATAGTTAATATTTTCTTTTCAATTTGTGCAATTTTGGAATTTGTAACTCTACTAGTATTCCCAAAAATATTGAAGTTGTTTAGCATCGACTAATAAAGTTGTTTAGCATCAATCAATTAATATTCAAGACAAACCATGAAGGACAACAATGATCAATGCTAGTGCTAACCAATTAATAAGTATACAAGTGAATAATTCAAGCATGTACATTTGAATGAGGGAAACAAAAATACTCAAAAACATGTAAGCCTTGAAGTATACACACGAATATATAGTATATGTAAATTAATACAAAGCATATGCATGAATACAAGGTATGCTCATGAAAACACATAAGTCACAAAGTATACACATAAATTGTAAAGCATACACTTGAATACAGGTAACTCATATCTATTGAACCATGGATTTATAATGCAAATATGGACACCATCGATAATATAGATTTGTATTAACCAAATATCCATGTAGGCATACATCAATATATGTCAATATAATTATGAAATATAGGTACAAAATAGCCATATAGGATTATGAGAATGCCATATAGGCATACAACAAAGGGCTCTAGAATCAAAAGTCATCACTCTCCAGGCTCTCAAAATAAACTCTTGCCCTTTGCTTGTTGATCGGATGGTGATACATTTGTCACTCATTTATGATGTGGTCGAGGAGTGCTCCTGCTACTCCTCCTAGTGTTTAGTTCTTGGTGAAGTCTTATTTGTTACAATAAGAAGTAAAGACATTAATTTATAGAAATTACATTAAAAATATATATATATTTAACAAAATAATCACTTACCACCATCTGATGATCACTCTCCACAAGGGAAATATTTGAATGCCCATGCTGAGGTGTGTTTAAGCCTTGTATAAACCATCCAAATAGAAATTAAACTACCAATAAATAATGGTATGATTTTTCACTAACATCTATAAAAACAAATGTAAATTGAAATATAGTAATTTTCCTCATACCTCCCCTGTTAGAGCCATTGAGGATTCTATAGAAAATGAAACACCGATGTCCATTGCTATCTGAACCTTTGGAGGTGTCTTCGCCTGCAACATTTGAAAATAAAACAACAAATTATTCAATCACAAAAAATACAATAACGATCCATGTCATGACTTATAATGTATCAGATAATCGACAAAATTTTGAGTACTTATTAAACTATGCATTTTTTATTATCATGCTTACTATTTTCCCTATCCATATCTTGTTTGAAAGCATGTGCTTTTAGGATTTTACCCATAGCAGCAAGTTGGTGAACTATTTGATAAAATTCTTTCGTAGACATGTACGATAACTCTGGTGGCATAGAGAAGGAAGGGAACTATTTGAAAAGTTGCATCAAAAAAATCAAGTCTCATGATGATGGAATGACATTACAAACAAATGCACGTCATGGCATTCCATCACCATAAGACCGCATTTCTTTCAAGCATTTTTTCAAATAGTTCATTTCCTTCTCTATGGTATTATGGCTTACTATTATGCTTTGATAGAAATTTTTCCAAGCATCCATAGTTTGTTGGAAAGCACCTATTTTAGGCTTTTATCCATAACAACAAGGAAGTGAGTAGTTTGATAAAATGCTTTGGTACACATGTATGGAAAATGTAGTATCATAGAAAAGGTGTGAGTTGTTTGAAGAAATGCCTCAAAGAAATGTGGTCTCATGCTAATGGAATGGCATTCCATCACCATGATACCGCATTTCTTCGAGGCATTTTTTCAAACTACTAACTACCTTGTCTATGCTATTTCTTACTATTATGCTTTGATAGATTTTTTCCAAGCATCCATAGTTTGTTGGAAAGCACCTTTTTTAAGCTTTTAGCCATAGTAGTGAGGAAATGAACTGTTTGATAAAATGCTTTGGTAGACATGTATGGAAAATGTGGTAGCATGAAAAGGCGGTGAGCTATTTGAAAAAGTGCCTCAAAGAAATTTCATGGTGATGGACATCACCATGAGACCACATTTCTCAAGAATTTTTTCCAAAAAATGCATTGCCTTGTCTATGCTATTGCTTACTATTATTCTTTCATATATTCCTTCCAAGCATCCATAACATAGACAAGGTAGTGAACTATTTCAAAAGATGCCTTAGTAAAAAGTGGTCTCATGGAATGCCATGACAAGCAAATGCAATTGGAAGTTGCTCCTAGACTTATTACTTATGCTATTGAAGTAATTGCATCACTAATTATGTTGACTTTCTAAACAACTATATTGTAGTTGAAAATTTGTCATCTATCAACATCTAGTTATTAGTTATGGAATGCAAAGTAATGCTTTGAGTTTGAAAGATGTACAATGCAACGTAATCAACAATATGAAAATAAACTACATAAATCTATTAAGTACAATTCATTAGTTAAACTCTTTATTCTATTACCTAAATGTAGGTTTGACAAAATCCACTCACACTAGGTGGTGTTCCCTTGAAACCTCCAATATTAGCCTATTCAACATCCAAAATCACATAATAAAATACCATTCGTAAAACAATGCTACTAACATGTAATAAATTTATAATTGTTTACTAGTTACATACCTCAATGATAAGTGCAGTGGAGAAATAAGCAAGTGTAGGGCTGGTGTATCTAGTATCAACACTGTGACCTTGCAATTTTATTAAAAACATAAAACTAACTTAGTTAATCATGCATTTCAAAATTGAAATTTAATACATTAAATTCATTGAACATGCTAACTTTTACCTGAGTATCAATGCCATAGGCCACATGCAAAATTTTGGCTACCCTTTCCATCTCCATAGCTACTGACAGATCCTATGTAGTAGCCTCTTGAGTGTTGATGGGGTCATATGAACAAGTCCTCTGCAAGATTGACACAAATTGGATCAAAGCCCACCACTCAAAGACTCCCCTAGATGGTGTTGTAGAATAGGGCTAGCATGTTGGATGACACTCTGGGTCAAATAGCTAATGGCCGACAAAGTATCTATGTTGGTACTCTCCTTCGCAATAGAAGGGATGATGATTGCTCATGAGGAAACCTAGTAAGAGGTCATCTCCGTTGCCATGTAGGATCTTGCTATGAACTGGGTCTATCTTGAGCCGACCCCCCACCTCTCCCCTGGAAGTCCCTCATATCAAAATAATTTGGGATTTTGTTAATGTTCAACTCACAGTATAGATTCCTAAGGAAATATTGCGGGACTTCACAATTGCTGCATGGTGGGCCATCAAAAACCATATACCACCTATCCCAAAAATATTTCCTAATCTCTTTGTGGCGGCACCAAGGAATAGGAAACCTCTTCGCATTGAGGGAGAGATTTGCATTTGACAGTAGGTCAGTGAATAATGCACACAAATCACCTTTTGTAAGTTTTAAATCTTTTACATCTTTATATGATAATTTATCTTGGTAATAAGCCCTAGCTGCCTGTCTCCTATCCTGCCAACTAGTTAATTATTTGTTGATTGATTCTACATGTTTTAACATTTCTTTCATTGAAGTTCCTAGGGTCATTATTTCCATGGTTGAACCATTTGGATCATTCAACCTTCTAATTAAATCCTTAATTTGTTTTTTATTGTTCTCAATTTTCCTCATTAAAGTTTTTCTGAGTGCCAGGAGGATGTTGAGGGATTGGTGGAAGAGATTGAGGTTGTGGTTGATTAACTTGAGGATTTTGTTGTTGTTGATCTTGTTGTGCTTGTGCAGGATTTTTTTCTTCTTGTTGTTGTTGTGCTTTTTGAAGATTTTGAAGAGGGTTTGTAGGTTGATTAAAATCTCCTACAAATTCAAAAAATAAATATAAAAAACAACCTAAAACTAACAAATTCAAAACAAAAAACAAACTATCCTTACCTCTCACACCTCCTCATCGATGTGAAAGCATCCTTGCGATGAAACAACAACTATTTGCAAAATACCTCTTCCCAGAATGTGAGTGCAAAAAATTGGGGTTTTGGCCACGTGAAAGATAAAAAATACATTCAAATGCAAGAATAAATTCATTTTTTTTTTCTTTAAATAGGTCATAACACGAGTGCATTATAACGTGCTCACTTTATATGCTTGTTGTGGTCGAGCCTCAGGCTCAACACACCAAGTTGTTATGAGTTTTCAAAACTTTTTTAAAAAGTTGGCCACAAATTGGCTACTCATATTCATGCACCCACCCATCCACATTTATGCTCATTCTACCCTCTAGATGTTCAAAGTAATCATCCTTAAAAGGATCTTTGGGCTGCTCAACTATTCCTTTGGTAGCCTCTCTTTGGAATTTCTCCATTTCTTTAGATATCTGCATGGTGGCTTCCATATTCGGTGGCCCTATGGGTGGAAGAATAGGAAAGCCAGTGGCAATCTGGGCCATTACAGCTTGAACTATGGGATTCACAATCGCCCCAGAGATTTCAGCGGGTATTCCTTGTATATACTTTGTGAGGCCCTTTGGTAGGGTGAGTGGTGGTATAGTAGAAGTGGCGAATATAGGCATTGAGGTAGAGAGAGTGGTAAATGGAGGAGGCAAAGAGAGAAAACAATGGGGATGTCATGGCTGAGGAGGAATCGAACACCATTATTGGGGCTGTGAATGAGGTGGAAGCGAGGTGGACTGAAATGTCCATGGCATGTAGAGAGGAAATAGGTAATGCCTGGGATGCGGGAGGTGGAAGAGTGGCAATGGTAGTGGTAGTGGTGGAAGCAGAGGTGGCAGGTGATTACTTCGGTCGCTTAGATTCTTCTTCTCCCTCATGTTGTGGATCCTCCTCAATTGTAGGCATCTCACTCACAAATCCCCTTGATTTCTTCACTTTCTAGGAGGACTCTCCCTCCACAACCTTCCATGTGTACACCTTGTGTTTGGGATGGCATTCAGGCACATCCTTCCTTTTCTTCAATCTTGTGGTTGGAGGAGATTTGGGTGCTTCTTCTAGTGGAGCAACAGCTACTCCATTATTAGTTTCACTTTTGAGCTCATTCTCAAGCTCATCGTATGTTAACATGACTCTTTGCAATTTAAGCTCAAGAATTTGGGCATCTACCCATTGTCTTGTCCTGTTTTCAATTGACCATGTTACTCGATCAAGATCATTGACCTCTTCTTCATCCCAATCTATTAGTGACAACATAAAGTTGACCACAAGATCAAATATTTCATCAATAATTGTGTCCTCTTCTTCCACAATTTGATCAGGCACCGAGAACAATTTTATTGACTGCACAAATTGGGCTCTCATTCACATATAATGCCTCATGCACACTTCCTTGTCATCTTGGAAATTGGCCCAGAAGTCTTCAATGTGGGGCCGATGAGCATACTATCTCTCGACCATCTTTTTTAGTTTCCCATTGGGGTCCATTCTTGCTCAAGCCATGTGGAGGTGTAAATTGTATTCCATTATCTCCTCTAAATATTTTGCGCACTGGGTAGTGGGACATGCATACATTCCTTTCCCAAAAGTGAGGGGATATGGGATCCCTGCTCTATGCTTGTCACTTAGTAGGGCATGAGAATTTTTTAGTTTTCTAGAGACGTCCAATAGGATCATTTGGTCATTAGGGTATCAAGGCAGCTTGTAGGGTCTTTCAGAGAACCCCTCTGTTTTGATGTATGTGAGCTTCTGGAAATATATCAATAGGTACCCAAACCTCTGGATGAATGCTTTGGAACTGTGCAAGACTCTTCTCTCAAAGTCTTCTCCAAGGATTCTAATGATGTGGCCAATGAAGGCATCATTGACCCTCTGATATTCTCTCTTGAAATTTTTGTATTGCAGTTGTGGGTAGTGGTCATATACTCTAAGTTCTTCTCTCCTTGGATTCATATTATTTGAAACAAAGAGGCCCTTGTATGGGAATGCCTCTACTTGTAGGTGTAGAAAGTAGGTCACGTAGAAATGGAATGTTTTCTTTACAACCATAAGTTGCTTGTGCATGTACTCACTAATGATCTTGTCCTAGTGGAACTTTGTTTTTCTATGGATGACCTGCTAAATAAAGTAGAACATCAATTCTTGGAAGAAGCCAACAATGGGGAGGCCCATTACCCTACTCAAGAGGGTGACCAAATCATGATACTCCTTGTAGAAGTCACTCCTGAATAGTGGGCACCTTGGCAACATTACCCCTCTTTTCCTTCAACCAATGCTAGTTGATCAACTTCTTGGATCCTAGGGGTCTGCCTTCCACATGTTTTCGACTTATCCCTTCTCTGTTTCCTCCATGACATCACCAATTCTAGAGCAACAAGCACAAGTGGAAAGATAGTTGCTTTAGCGAGGCCACTCTCTCCAATCTTCTATAATTTTTTAGTTGTAGGGCTAATCATGACCCTTTGTCTAAACTCATCTATGTCCACATGCCTGAGGTTAGTGTCTGACATTGAATCTGAGGTGGAGGTGATTTTGGAGGTGTACTCCACCCCATGGAACTAGTACTTCATTTGATCTTTCTCCTCTTTCCCCATTGGCACTTTTGTAAGCTTCTTTCCTTTCCCTTTCTTAGCAGGATTCCTCAATGGTCCCATAGTAGATTAAATAAATCATGCATACTAAGATGTACTAAGCATATTCATATAAAAATCAAGGGACCATTTGTTAGATCCTACAAAACGAGGGTTAGATCCAACAATTCATCTTCAAAAGATCATATCATTCATCAATATCCATCGTTTGAGGCTTGTTTGGGTCAATTATAGGAATGCAAGCCCAGGGATGCAGTTTCCTTGGGTTGGAAGCCATCAGGAGCAATCAGGAGCAGGACAACGTCGGAGTCATGGTGGCCCGTAGACGACAACCTACACCCAAAGTTTCACATTAGAGTTTTGGTGGTTGAGGTATTTAACAAGGCATTTGGCATGTGAGGAAATTAGTTTTAAAGTTCTCTTAAATCATCTAATTAGTCATTTTTCTTGTGCGGGTTCGAGGAGTGCAAAGGTAGGAGATCTCATGGACATTTACAACTCCGCAGTTGATAAATGAAGATCAAGGGGTGGAGACATGCATGAGGTTTTATGCAATGCAAGACCCATAGATGGTCAAGATGGCATGAACAATCTCCCTTTGGTTTGATCATCTTGACACATGCAGGCAATGACTAGTGAAAAGGTATCAAATGAATGCCTTTAAGGAATGATGAGGATTAGACGGTGGTCCACACATGGTGGTTCATGCAGCCAAGCCCGCCAAACATTTCACCTAGGAATTTTTCTTTGAACAAACTTGGATGACAGAGAATAGCTTCAACTCCGCAATGTGGGTGAATGGGAGGGAACCACTATTCATAAATGACAATCGGGCAATGGCGGGCCACATACGACAACCCACAATGCATACAAATGTGGTTTTTCATTGCAGTTCTAGAAGTGGTCTAAGTAAAGTCTGTAATGTGGGCAGACAAGGTTCCTCAGATTCTTAGAATTGGTGATAATGGTAGGGTGATCCGCTGACGGACCCCCGTAATGTTTAGCCTACAGAAGGTTTATACTTAACATTTTGTTTGTGAATATGAATGGCGAGGATGACTGCAGAGTCTTTGATGTGGGTGAGAGAAACAATTGAGCCACTGATGCTAAGGTGTTAAGATGGCGGTGAAAGGAAATCGACAGTCCGCACTAAATGACCCGCAAGGAACACTCGGCTTAGGTTTTTTTCATGCAAATGGTGAATGACCACGGAGGTGGTGAGATTCACAACACTGGGAGAAGCCTTGGATTGAAAGCCAAAGAAACGACATTCATGGAATGGTGGGCTACGGATAGTGGCCTATTGGGAATGGCCCACACACAAAGACTTGGTCATTTTAACACTCAAAGGAAATGGCTTTAGCATAACCCACAATGTGGGATGCTGGAAAGGATAAGCAATTTTGAGAACGATTGGGAAATGGGGGCTACCTGCATGAGGTGGCCTGCAAAGGTGGACCCGCAGGGCCTTTAAAGGCTTGGGTTTTTCACTAAGTATTGGGGGTGCCTTAGGCTTTTACCAAGGTGGCGGAGAGAAGGTAGCCATCTGCCAAGGATGGTTTGCAAAGGAAGACCTACAAGGGCTCCAAGATTTTGAATTAAGTGTTTCACCATTTTGGCTTTGCTCAAGAGATAACGACAAGAGGCCTATGGGTCATAAGTGGCTAAAGGACCTATGAAGAACAATGATGGGGAGGTAATGTTCCACATGGCCTTAAAGGATGTTGCTTGAATGTTTTCAAAGATTTTTCAAAATGGGTATTCTATAGAATTTGATGGTTAAAAAAACGCTGAAAGAGTTTAATGAGGTTTCTTTTAAGGTTTGGATTAATTTAGAAAAAGCCTTACTCAAAGATGCGTTTCAAGCTAGCAGCAGTGGACATACGTGGAAGGTGCGGAAAATGTGATGAAGGTCGAGTTTTAGATCCTTTGCAAGATCGTGTGCACACAAGGAGTGTGATTGTCGTTTTCCATAACAGATTTCCAATTGGCAATGGGTGAAAATGACAAGTCAGGTGAACCTATTTATAGTAAAAAAGTGCATTAATTAACTGCATTGAATGTGCATACGATGACCAATAGGGTAGTTGGGCATGGATTTCAATGGACCAGTGGCAGGAAAGGAAAAGCCTGCAAGGTGGAAGGACCTCAAGGAATTGTCATTTGACTGTCGATGGAGAGATGATGGTCAAAAAGGGTGTAGGATCCGCCATGTGGGTAGACATCTTGGGTTGGCCGCTGATGAAATGATGAAGAGCAGACAATGCTAAGCAAGGGGAAGCCTAGAAGGGTGAACCCACAGGAGTTGAAGGATGTTGGAGCAAAACACTGAGGGAAGTATATAAGGAAACCTCTGTAGGAGCCAAGGACTTAAATTTTTTTTAGGGTGGGTGAATTTTGGTCAACTAAGGATGATGAATTTAGGACTCCTAACCACTATAGGCTCAGAATTTAGGGGCATGCAAAACAAGGTGGAGGAAAAAGCTTCCCAGTGAAGGAAAAAAGAGAGGGTTCCCATTCTGAATAGGGCATGTGTGCAATAGGCACAACAAATGGAAACTCTGCTAGGAGAACGCTCCTGAGTGTTCTAAGGGTAAAGATTCATTCAGAACCTAGAATCTCTAATTTCGTAGACCAGAAGCCAATTTACCTGAGTGAAGTAAGAAGTCCAAAGGAGGACAGGATCCTTAGCTAAATCGAATCATAGGAATATCTTAGTCGAAGTGTGTGCATAGTGAGTTCATTCCCTTCATTGGAAACCATATTAAATAGCCGTTAATCAGTCAAGCCAAGCTACGTAAGTTTTCTAAAGTTTTCTAACCCCAAAATTAACCTAGACATTGCTTTGCTGCCAGTCAGGCATCCATAGCCCTGATAGAGTTGTCGTTGTGACTCCACAAACATTGCTCTACTGCTAGCCAAACATCCATAGCTTTGATAGAGTTTCTTGCACACCCACATAGTTTCTTGTTTTAACACTTTCTTTTTTTTTTTTTCTTTTCTATGATATTTTCCTTTGGTACTCATTTCTCTTGCTCAACTATGTAAGCATTGAAGCTTATTGTGGGTTCAGAATCATAGTGGTCACTAGAGCAGACTTAATATTTTTCACTTGCTGAGACCTCATAATACAATTCTTTAGAAACATTTAAATTGTGTTTTCATGTGTGATCTAAGATAAGTGTGAAAAGATTAACCCAATGGTTTTATCCTAGGTCAAGTTAGAGTTCAAATAAGGAAACCACTTCACAAAAGAAATTAGAAATCAATGGTTATGAATGAAGATTTATCTAGAGAAAACACAAGAGTGGATAGCAAGTTTGGTTGCCTGATATACCAAGCACGACCACCACATCAAAAATGACATAACACCCTAAAAAAAAAAAAAAAAAGCTAGGAAAGCGAGCAAAAAGTGAAGTGAGGGTGAAAGCATAAAAAAAAAGAAAAAGAACACAAACTAACCTATATACAACTATATACAAAGGATGAGATTGAAAAGCTTAGGAAAGGAATAATGTTTGAGATGCTACCCATTGACAGGCAATAAGACATCCTCTCTAGTGAGAGTCTTGAGGCGAAAGGAATTATCTCCCAAGATTTATGAGATCTAAAAGGGGCCAAGCTAGAGCTTTTCGAATTTGTCATGTCCCCGTTTCTTTTCGTGGGCCTTGTCCCAACAAAGGACCAAATCAACAATCCTAAAGGCCTTTACCTTGGATTGATGATCAAACCATCTTTTTACTATGCCCTGATGTTTGGTGAAATTTTCAATTGCTCGGTCACAAACTTCTTCTAGGTGCAATAACTTAGCTAAACAGGCTTCTCGATGGTCTCCCTCTTCATAGTATGTGTTGAGAAATTGGAGCATGGGGATCTTGAGGTGAACAGGGAAGATAGGTTCCAAGCCATAAACTAGATGAAATGGGGAATCACCCAGAGCAACATTATGGCATGTACGATCTACCCAAAGGGCAAAGCACAACTGGGTGTGCCAATCTTTGGGGTTCCTATCAAGTAGTTTTTTTATCACAGTTATCATATTCTTGCTTGTTGACTCAGTTAGGCCATTTCCTTGAGGGTAATAATTGGAAGAATATTTAAGCACAGTCCCATAATCGAAGGCCAAACTAGAAAACTTAAAAGATGAAAAGGAAGGGCCATTGTCACACACAAGGGAATACGGGCACTCAAAGTGATTCAAAATAAAAATTTCTAAAAAATTCATAACAACTTTAGTAGTACATTTCCTACATACTATTTCTTATATCCATCTAGTACAGTAATCAGAAGCGGTTAAAATATACCTATGGCCTACAGAAGATGGTGGAATTACCAGACCAATGAAGTCAAGGCTCCATTTAGCGAATGGTCTTACCTCTAGGACTAGTTGCAATGGGACAACAACATTTCTTTCTCTGGTAGTAGCAGTCTGATAGACATGATAGGTTCTCACATGATCATGTACGTCCTTAAACACCATCGACCAGTAGTACCTAGTCCACATAATTTGGTGAGTAGTTGAAGGGTTGGATCCATGGATAGTGTCGAATTTATCATGGAATCCTTTCAATACTCTAGTTGCTTCCTCTTTTCCAAGGAATCTAAGGTAAATTTCTTCATGATTTCTCTTGTAAAATATAGATCCTTGTAGCATGCAATTTTTTCTCTTCAATATTAGAGCACACTTTTGTACTCCTTGCAGCTGAGATAGACACTTGTTCAACAAATAGTAGACAATGTTGTCGTACCACTCTCTAGGAGAAACATATTTCAGCTGGTACTATTGCACGGTGAGCTCGGGTCCTCTTTCTGCTATTGTTTTAGCTATTATCTAAGTGAGGGCTTGCCCTCAGACTAACTTCATGGGTTGAATCTCCATATCATATTCCTATAATAAAGTGACACACTTCACTCTTCTTTCTCTCAATTCATTCTGTATTAGCAAAGTCTTGACTATTAGATCAAGTACAATTGTGAACACCTTATTTCTCAAGATAAAATGCCTAAACTTCTTAACCCCTTTGACTAAAGCATATGATTGCTTTTCAACATTATGATACCTTAACTATGCATCTTTCATTGAAGCACTCATGAAGGCAATAGGGTGTTCACTCCATTCATCATCCTTTCTAGTTAGTATGCTAGCACAAGAGTGATCAGAAGAAAATGAATATATATAAAAGGGCTTCAAGTAATCTGGGCTCACCAGAACTAGTGCATCAACAATTGCTTTCTTGATTTCTTCAAAATCCAACTTGGCTTCCGGTATCCATTCAACTTTGGTATCCCATTTTAACATATCATTTAGTGGCTTGACTATTTTAGCAAATCCTCTGATGAACTTCCTGACAAAGTTGATCTTTCCAAAGAAAGATTTCAGTTCCTTCTTGCTACCTGGAAGCTAAATTTTTAGGATGGCTTGGATGCATTCGAGGTCTATTGAGATTCCCTTCTCTGAGATCACATGTCTAAGCAGCTTTCCTTTTGTAACTCTGAAGATGTACTTCTTCGAATTCAAGGAAATTCCAAACTCTCTACATTTATGGAAGACCTTACATAAATCAAAGAAATGATCCCCTCTTTTCTTTGAAAAAATGGTAAGATCATCCATATAAATGATTATTCATTTGCTAATTAAGTCCTAGAAGGTGATATCCATGGTGCGTTGGAAGGTTGCGCTAGCATTGATTAGTCCAAATGACATTCTTCTGTATGCAAAGGTTCCCCAGTTGGTGGTGAATGTTGTTTCATGCCTATCTTCATATTGTTCCATTACCTGATTGTATCTTGAATATCCATGCAAAGAGGACATCATATGAGACCCGTTGACTATTTGCAACACTTCATCCAATGAGGGGACTGGTAGTTGTCCTTTTTTTAGGTTCTATTCAAATTATGGAAGTCTATGCATAATCAAATTTCTTCGTTTTTCTTCTTGACTAGAACCAAGTTTTCCACCTTCATGGAATGTCTAACTTGGAATATGATCCTTGCTGGCAACACTTTATAAAATTCCTTGTAGATGATGGGCTCTAATAATGCATTGATTGGGTGTTGACGCTACCTAAAATTTCTCACATTCGGCTTGAGAGGGATGGTGTAAGTAATGATTGAAGTATCATATGTCTTCAAGTCTTTATAACTCCAAGCAACCACATCAAGTTACCCACGCAGGGAATCTATGATCCATTTCCTTTCTTTTGTTGTGCAAAATTTTCCAATGTAAACATTCTTTACTTCTTTAGTCATTCCTAGGTTGTGGGCATCACACTGGTTGTCAAAGGAGTCCTTTGTTGGTTGATCTTGATCTCTTATATGAACTAAGTCAAATATCCATTCGAGCTGAACCATACCTCGTGGTATTATGTTTTTCTTGAGGTTGATGACTCCTTCTATAACTAATTTAGCCTCTTCAAGCTCTACTTCATCAATGATTTGGGTTGAAAACATGTCAGAGCTTGTGAGAAAGTATGAGATATGATTATTGCCATTAAACACTTGGAAATTAGTGACATTGTCTGGCACTGATCAAATGGAAGCAAGTTCAATGGTGAACCTTTTCAATCTAGCCAGGGAAATGGGTTGGAGCGTACTGCCTACTTGAGCTAAGGCATCAACAGTATGATTCTTGGAATGAGGGATCAATTGAATATTGAATGCATCTAAGCCCTCTATGAGATCCTAGAATCTATGCCTATAATTTTATAACCTATTATCGTGGCAGGAGTATAAATTCTTGACTTGTTTTACTACTAACTCTAAATCACCAAAGACTTGTAATATTTTAACCCTCTTTCTTAGTGCCATCAAAATTCCATGAACTAACATTTCATATACCGCTACATTATTTGTGTAATAAAATTGAAGTCTGTGAGAAACAAAGTATGTCTTACCTGTGGGGTTGATGAGCTTAAAGCTAGCTCCGACTCCTCACTTAGACTTGGATCCATCAAAATGCAACGTTCAAAACATAGAGGCCTCTCTAGTTTTTGAGTTAGTGTAGCTTGCTTCCTTTTTGGTTAGAGCATTTGCTTCAGCCACCTCAAATGATTGCATAGATGCTCCAATGCTTTCATTTGGCTGCACTATTTGGATTTCCCCCTTTCCAATGATTTGTCCTCTAATGTGCTCAACTTCGTCTGGCAAAGGCAACATTCAAATTTTGAGTGGGAAACATTGTGTATTTGACACCAAATGGGTAGTAGGAGCTCCTGAAAGTCCATTCTCACTCCTAAACTAAGCCGATCTTGCACACATTTCTCCTTAAAGTCCTGGAATCCATCCAACAATCCTAGATTACCATCCTCAAAGGATTCTTCATTGTCTAGTTTAATCAACATCTCTATACTTTGAGATGCATAGGATAGCTTGGTAGGACTACACAACATGAGGAGAACCTCTTTGGCCACTTCCTTTTCTTGGAATTTGGGTTCATCTTGATATGCCATGGGACGGTAGCTGCCTAATTCTATTTTAGGAAACAACACCTCATTTGTATTGTTGTATTTTGTGATCATGAGTTTCATGTGAGGATCCTAATCGATGCAAGTCTGGTTAGGCAACCCTTTCCATGGCAGCCATATGTGAGAAAAGTAGGTTGCAACATATCCATTCAATGCTCGGGTGAAATATCTTCCTAGTATTATGTCGTATGTGTCAAGGATATCTATAACTTGAATGCCAATCGGTTGCTGCACCCTTGGATTAGCTGAAATCTACATAGGTATCCTATTTATTTCTCCTACTATGTTAACTTTTGTCTTGTCCAACTAGGTCACCTTCAATTGGGAGAGAGTCAAAACTATTCTTAGAGCTTTGCATACTTCCAAAGGCATAACATTGGCCAGGCTCCTGAGTCAAGCAGGAAGTTATGCAAAAAATTTATGAATATTCTAATAGTGGTCAAGAAGGAAGGAGTCTCCAGCTTCCCTTGGAACAAGCCCATTGAGACATCAACTTGAACTACTTGTTTTTTGTCCTTATCATTGGTTTTATCCTTAGTTTGTGCTTGATTTTTCTCTTTAGCCATTTGCTTGTTTTTTTGTTGATTTGAGGGCTAATCTTTTTTCTTCCCTAGGATTTCCTAGATCACGGGCTCATTTTGTGAGTCATTAGATGGGACCCTTTTGGCAGGTACTTCTTAGGCTGATTTGGATGGGGTAATCCCATTAAGCATCCTAAAGAAAGCATTTCTAACTATTGGGACCCTAAACAATTCAAAGGCTGAAAAAGGCTTAGTTTCACTTTCTTAAATTCTTCTACCACATATTCACCTATTTGCTCAGTTTTAGCTTCAAAATAATTATCTTGAGAGGAACTAGAATGCTTACTTTGGTTTGTTTTTGTTGCCTATTCTTATTGAAGTACTGGGTGGGAACATAGGGGTAGCCTGGGATGTTACTAGCATTTGGATCGGGTGGAGTGTTGAAGTTATTGGGTAGGTTAGAGGTTGTAAAAGGACCACCTACTTGTCTATTCCTCAAGTTATAAGGGGTTTCCCTTTGATGGAACATTTGGACCTCCTCTTCACATGAATCTTCCTCATCTACTGGACCATTATCTACTGAATCAAAGAGTTGGGATAAAGGACTTCTGTTACTTACCTCTTTTGCTTCTTTGTCCTTTGGGGCAGCAACCTCCTTTTTAGGTATATTACTTTCACTTTGTGGGAAAGGAGCTTTCTTAACCACCAACATTGAGGAATCATATGTTTTGGATGGAACTATGTCTTGACATCCTGCACCATCAACTACATTTTGAACCTCTACTTGGAAAATTTCTACGGTTGTTTGGAACTTTGGGAAATCAAATTCAAAATGCCTATTTGTTTTGTGAATGTGGCACCATCCAGATAGGGCAACCTCTACCAAATAGACTCCACTCATCTTATCAAAATTAGCAGGTTGATCGAGAGGTATGGGGAAGCCTCTATTATTTGGCCTTCTATTCCATGTTTGGTTCTATCTTTGTGATGGCCTTCTCTCAAAGCTTTGGTTTGAATTCTGACCTCTCTCATGATTCTATCCAGAGGAAGCACCCACATCACGACTGTCATAGTTATCTCAGTTGAGGTTAGCTTGGATACTTCTTTCGGAGGCTTGTAGTTGGTTGTTTTGGTTCCTCAAGTGTGTCATTTCTATGGAAATTTTCTTCATCAACTCTGTCAACTCATCTATTTGATCCTTCTCTATGTTGTTTGGTTGTGGTGCTTGATTCTGAAGGAAGATTGGTTGCACTGTAGGTTGATTCTGTTGAGCCGGTGGGAACTCGAACCCCTGCAAGTATGCAGGAACTTGGGGCTACTGTGGGTAAGCTTGTTGCTATTGCGGTTGCAAGTAATGAGGCACTGGAGGTGCTTGATTCAACAACTACCTCAAATGAGGCACTATCGGCAATTGAGGGACTTGATTCATGATTGGTGTTTAATGTAGCAAGGCATGGGTAAGCCCTTGGATCTACATTGGATGGGAAGCTAGCCCTAAGGAAGGTAGAAGGCCAACAATGTGTTATCCTAAATTGGTGCTTGTTGTGACTACTTCTGCATAGGCATCCACTAGCCTGGCAGGCGGCATGTGCATTCTCTTTACTAATGTGGAAGTAAGGTTGTCCAAGGTTGCATAGTAAACCAATCTAGCTGAGGCATCGTCAACTACTTAGGGTGGATGCAACTTTATGTAAGCACAATGGAAATCATCATTGAAGGAGCTGATTGGTTTGTTGAATTCCCTTTGAATGGACATGAACTGCTGATACAATTCAGAAGGGCTGATCAAAATCTTGAATTTCTGCAAGAAGGCATTCTTTAATTGATCCCAAGTGGTGATGGATCCAGTCAGTAGGTGGATGTACCAATAAAAGGCTGTGTCCCCCAAAGGGTAAGGAAAAATAATAAAATCCACATCTTCATTATCGATTTGCATGTCCTTCAAAGTCGTTTGGAAGATCTTGATATGTTCTTCTACTATTCTATGTGGATCACAAGTATGGAACTTAGTGCAAAAACCTTCTGGATTCTTTGGAATATTATGGAAGTTATTGAAGGAAAATAAAGATAGGTTATACCTAGCCTAGCCATGATGGGAGGCAGAGGCTACATTGGTTTTTGTTACAGTGACTTCGGGTTGTAAAGGAGCAACAATCCTTGAGATAGTGCCTTGGTTGTGAAGTGTTGGGACAAGGGTAGCTCCTTGGCCATGGGAGGGAAGAGCTGGAAGGAAGTTTGGGGTGGGTGGGAAGAGGAAGGTGTTGATAGAGGTGAAAGGGAAGAGTGGGGTGAATGGATGGAAGGAGAAGGTGAGGATGGAGGTGAAATGGGTTGATCGGATGGAGCTGAAGTGGATGCTTCCCCTTTCTTGACTCTCCTAGCCTTGCTAGGGGGTTGTAGCTCTTGAAATTCCCCTTTGTTTGGTGCTGATCTTAACATTCTTTGGAACCTATTAGGGGAGAAGGAACCAATTCGATCCAACTTAAAAAAAGGGCTACCCTCCTTCTAGCAACGGTTTTGTTGATGGGTGTTTTTGTACTGCTCAACATAGGTAGCACATAAGTGCACTACCTCTCTTGAAAGACAACTTCCTACAAAAAAATTGTAGAAAATCCCAAGGTCTCTTGAATGTCAGGTCATGACTTGCAAAAAAAACTCGGTTTATTGATGTGATTTGTTGGTAATCACAAAGGGCTTGGACAATTTGCTAAACTAAGAAAGAATTGGATCTTTAGATAGAGTTTGTGGGATCCTAAAAGTGGGATACAATTGCTATAGGTTGAAAACAACAGTCTAAAACTCCAAAGTCAACATCAAATTTGGCTTTACAATGATGATGGAACTTTACCTTAACTATAATTTCAAAGAAATGTCAAAAAGGAAAGGTGAGATAAGACTTCCTAGACCTGAAACTAATGATGAATAGTGATAATAGAGGATGCTATAGTGGATAGCCTTCCTAAAACTAGGTTCCACAAAACCAAAATGTCCAATAGTCTCATGAAACTAGTGATATCTTCTCAGCTTTGCAAATTTTCAATTATCCATTCACCACAAAGCATGAACAAAAGATGAATTTTAAGTGCAATAGTAAGTTAATGTTCAGACTAGCTTTACACTATTGTTCATCATCAATAAACAACAAAAAATATGAACATGAAAGGCATCAACGCAATAACATTCTTCACCATCAATGAACAACATGAGCTAAACTACTGAAAGCAACTTGAAATACTTAGAACAACAAACTAAATCTACTAATTTTGAGAATATGAATCATGCAACATGTGAGAAACACAAGAATCTATCAAAACAATGAAATTCTATTGAAATTTCTGCTGCATGTCTTTACTTAACAACTCAACTCTCTCCTTGAAAATGAGAGGAGACCCCTATTTGTAGTTTTCCAAAAGTTAAATGGATGGCTAGGATTTACTTTCATTGTGTGGCCAAGATTCATTTGGAATTAGGGTTTCACCTACCCCCAAAATATATCATTATTAAATACAATATTTTCTCATTCCCATTTTTTCCTCTAGTGGCTCTGACACTGTAGCAATTTTGTCTTCTAGTGACTGCATTCCTTTTCTAGCTATATTGTTAGAAACTCTTCATCAATCAATGGCTTTCCTTCATTTTTCTAGACAGTGGAATACTCCAAAAATATCCCAATTAATGCCTGGAGCTTGTTCCATTCCATGATTTTTTACTGGATGACTTGAAAGGTCAGCCTTTTGAATCTCTCTGTGATTTTCAACTAATGCTTGGTGCATCTTGGTGTGGCCTTGATTACCTATTCAGACTGTGTGAATTCCCTTGCAACAAAGTCTATGAAATCTGATGTTAGCACATCTAATGGCCCTTGCTCCATCTTCTTATGGAAGAATGTCTTGATCATCTTTGGATCTAGCTCTAGGGTAGGCATGTCATAATCAGTCATTAGCTTAAGATAGTCTTCGATGTCCATTCTATGCTCTACGACCCATTCAAGGTCAAGTTCAGCCTCATGCAATACTATTTCCAAGACGTCCCTCCTATGATCCAAGGCCATTTTCCAAGTCTCTACCAACCAGTGGTCATTCTTCATGAGGGCTAGCTCCTTTTCCCATGTCTTTTCAGGCATCTTGAGAATGGCCTCGAGCTTAGGATACATTATCCAGTATAGCTTGGTGAACCTATGACATGTCTTCTCCATGGCCTCTAGCTACTTTTACAAATTTTAGAATTTATTAGACATTCAAGCAACATGGCATATTCCCTAATCACCATTGTATAACACTCATTGGAACCAATCTGTAGTTTCCTTGGTCCAATTCTTCATCTTTTCCATTATGGTGAGCTCTTCTTGGGAGAGAAGCAGGTGTGTGGATGACGATGTCAAAGCTTCTTCTTTCAAGGATGTCCATTGCTAAATATAGGTAGTGAGATCCACCACTTTTACTTTTAGTTCCTCCTTAGAAGACTGATCCTTGTTCATTTGTTGCACAATTGTTGCTATGAACCCCTCAAACTCATCAATTTTTTGTTCTATGCTATTGGACCTAAGTTGATCTTTGAGATACTATAGTTGGGTCCTTCACCTTTATCTAGTACTAGGGTAGCAATTTGTATTGTTATCAATCCAGAGGCGTCAATCGTGATGTGTGAATAGACTCTAGGCTTCTTTAACTTCCTTGGATTTTTCTGGGTTCTTGCTAGTATTTCCTTGAGCTAGGCCTTTGGATCAATGACTGTAGGGCATTTATTTTGTAGTTGCCTCTCTAGCCAATCAGACACCTGGCTTTCTCCTTTTGGTGATTCATAATCACCTTCCTCTCTTTGCTCATGTGGAGGCTGCTTCTCCTCATGACCTAGGGCTTCTTGTAACGACCAATCCAGACTACCGTTTGAAAATACAACTATCAACTAACTTTCAGCTGAAGTCCAACTGACTTGTTATCAACTAGGGTTTCCAAATCGAGTTCAACTTAAACAATTAAAACTCCAACTAACTTCTAAGTTTTCAGTTTCAGCTGAAGTGAAACATCTAACTGTTTTCTCCCAACCATTTCACGGAAGAACACAACTAAATAACTGTCAAACTAGGGGTTTCCTTTGCAGATAGATGGAAAATAAAATCATTTCAGATGTTGTCACAACATGCCAATCATCAACTAACATATAACATAAAATTTCAGAAGGGTAATATCTACTTTTCTAGCTTCCAGAAAGTAATGAACAAAAACTACTGCTGTGAAACAAATGTACAACTATCATTCTATAATTTATGATATGGAACTAACTGCCAAACTTATCTGGAAAAATAATCTAACTATTCCCTCTAGGGTTTCCATTTAACCAATTAACATTCTAAGGAACATAAATAACTTCTTAATATATAGAAACTGATTTCAGATCTTCCAATTCAACTGAATGATTCAAATAACTGTCTAACTAAATTACTGTGGAATCTTACCACGAACATCTAACATAATAGAATATCATTCTTTGCATAGATGAAAGTAAGCGTAAATCAGCTTTGCATGTACCTAGATTTACGAGCGAGAAAGGATTACATTTGACAACACCTTCATGCTATTATTCTTGGCATCTTTATCAATGAGGGAAAAGAGGATTATCATCAGGGGCCTTACTGCCCAACCAAGACCTACTGGTCTCCCGAGTTTCTTCAACTGAAGAACCCGCCCTTCACGAGGGTAATCAACATGGATCAATTTATCATCATGCCTCTAAGCCTAGTGTCATGAACCTATACCGTTGATCGATCCCTCTTTTGTAGGTACCTCCTACCCAGATGGATCATTCTGACCAAAAGTATATCTAGATCATGATAGCTGACTATTGCCTAACTGGCATCATACCTTGGCCAAGGATTTTAATAATTTCTGGCACTCCTATGCCGATGTCTATAGCACTACTATGCCGACATATCTAGCACTTCTATGTCGTCAACACTCCCACTCTTGCTCGACATGATAATTCTCAGATCAAGGTCAAATATTACATTAGCAAGTTTGTTTGTCAATTCCTTTTAGTTCAAGGTTATATCTTAAACATCAAGTTTCATACAAAAATGAATAAGAATCATTGGCATAGGGAATTTCCAAGTCTCTCCTATTTATTCCATAAAGGTCTCGGGCCCAAGAATATGCACTATACTAGCTTCTATTTAGAAGAGCATTTGGTTTAACCAGTTAGATCATGTTCTTTAGAAATTTTCAATTGGTTTAATTGAATCCAGATTCATAATCTTTTCCTTCATTTAATGTTAAGTTTATATCATTAGGCATCTATTTGTAAGGAGAAAGAGAGAGAGAGTCTCAACTCCACTAACTACCTTTTCTAACAAAAGTTGTTATCATTGTGCTCCTAAGTATAAAACAACATATTCGATAAAAAGATCTTTCAGATCTTATTATTCATCTATAGATTTTGATCTCAAGCAGGATTACAATTATCAGGATATTCCTTCTTAGTTCCAAATTGTCTCATAACCACAAGATTAATGTGCAAAGAAGAGATTCAAACAGTGAGGAGTTTTAAAGTCCACGTTTATAATTCACAAAGGTTCGGAGAGCATGGAAAACCCAAGACGAGTGACAGATCAAGCTAATCAGGTGAAGTTCCTTTCAGATTATAACCTCGCAATTCTTCAAATACAAAAACAAAATGGATCACAGCATAAGAAAGGAGAAGATACCAGAACCATTCAGGTTCCTCAACAGAGGATCAAGATCTCATTTAGGCCACAAATCAATAGAGGAATATTTAAATAATTGAAAGCACAATTAACTTTTGGGTCAACATAGCTCCAGACCCCAACGAAGGAAGGAAATTGAATACCAGGGCTAGGTATCAAATCGACATCTCCATAATGAGAAAATGATTGATGCAAATGACTCAAGTTACTTTCATTCTATTAGGTATGATATCCGGTAACAAGAAACGAATTTTGAATTATTCAACTATACAAGGATAAAATGACTACAACTGATAATTTCTAATCGGAACTTAACCATAAATTCCCTAAAATTATTCCATCATGATTATATTCAGTGAAGGACTTAATTGTTACTTGCCTGTGAAATTGAATTCGATATTTGATATCAAAGCTCTTCTCACCGCAACTTCCTCAAGCCCAAAAGAACTCTGATGCCCTCAACGAGGAAGATAAACAAGATAGAAAGCAAGAATTCGTGACTATAGTTCCAATTTGAAGATAAGCAAGCAGACACCAGAAACACGCATCAACCTCAATAGAGCTTGCTCGAGAATATTATCACAAATTCACCAATGGCATAGAAGTAGACAGAAAAGTGGAGGATCGAGCAAAATCAGAAATTACAGAGGATGAGATATTTCCTAAATGTGGGAAAGTTCGCTTAGCACAAAGGAAAGATAGATTTGGGATTAAATCAAAAACTGCCACAGAGGGCTGAACGTAACCACAGGAAAATGCTCGATCGACTACCAACCGAAACCAGAAAATGTGGAGATGATCCCCATAATGAATGAATGTCTATTTCTTAAGGAAGCTTGAACTCCAGCCATTCCAAAAACTATTCATCTTCCCATTCTTGGGCATTTCGATCTGTGCGGTGGTGAGCTTACGGAAGCTTTCTTTTGCCAAAAAAAATACTGACTCCAAATTAAATCTATTTTAATTTCAATGTTAAGCCATACTATAGTTTTCAAATTAAAATCGGTGGCAAGTAATTTTGTATCTTTTATTATTAATTAAATACTTAATATCCTCTTGTGAATATATAAATGTATCTAGAATTTGGTTCGCTAACTCCAAGAGGATTAAATAAATATTTAAATTATATCTATTATTTTAATTTGTTATTTATTAACCATTTTCCATCTCTTTTAAAAAGGTGATCATTTAAATTGACTTGGTTAATTAATATTTATATTATTTTACTTATGGCCCAGGGTATTGACGCCAACACAACTGTCTTGCTCTGACTCTAGGATTGATGATAAAATTGATCCATTGTTAACCACGTCCTCTCCCTGATGATATTTCCCTTTCTCTCGAGGCGTCGACAATCCTGCATCCACTGACAAGGATTATGGTTAGATCGTTTTTAACGGCTTAATAATATGCATTTAAATTCAATCTAACGATCTCATTCAACTTCATGTGAACAATAAATTCACATGCAAAATAAAGAGTTCATTAACATTACAGTTATGATAAAAAGAACAACTATTTCCTTCTCAATGTCATTTTCACATGAAAGCAGTTGTTTGCAACTAACTTTGTGTTCAAAATACATAACCAAAATATAGTCTCAATGCGAGGGATGTGACATACTCCTCCCCTTAAGGATCATCATCCTCGATGATTGTTTATTCTAAAATTAAACATAGGCATAAAAATAAAGATAGTGTTCTCAATTGTTCAACAAAAGATAAGGAAATTTTTGAAGGATTTCTACATAATCATCCCAGGCGACATTTACTTAGCTTTAATAGCATTCACCATTCTTTTCTGATAAATTTGAATTGTTTCTCTATTTTCAAATAACATTTCAGGACTATTGATAATCCTGCCTTCTAGCTTACCCAGCTTACAAGAATTCAACATATTTTTTGTCTAATGAATCGTTTTGATAGCAAAATTATAAAAGTGGTTATAACAACACCATAAAGATGGATACTCTTCCTGAGTATAGCAATCAATTAATTTTAACACAAATTGACCAAGAGAATTTCATCAAGGGTTAACATCAACCTTCACTTTTCTAGTTGAAAGATTTTCATTAAGCACCGGTTTCATTTATCTAATGCATCATTAAAATAAACTATTAAGTAAATACAAGAGAAAAGATCAGAATTTCTTTCTAGTTTAACTATCCTCCAAGATTCGGCATGCTACTGAAAAGAAGAAATTTCCCCTCAGTTGCCATCTGAGCTCTGGTGTATACTCCAACTTAACCAACTCTGTCGCACTACTAAGGATACCCTCCTATTAAGTACGACAACTCTGGTTAGCTAAGTGTCTGGAGTATAAGTTTACCATCTTGTTCGACTTGGAGAGACTATTCACCTGGGCTTACTAGACTACCTGTCCACCCACATACCATAACACAAGTTTTTTTTTTGAAAAGCTATGAACATACAAGGTATATTTCTTAAAATTTACTTCTTTACAGATTCCTTTAGAGGCCCATCCAAGACATAATAGAGATGTACTTTTCATCAAACATGGTGAACAACCCAAAATATTCGTGGGTAACCCCCACAATTCTTAGCTTTATATCAAATTATAAACAGTCTTAATTTCAACAATAACCACAAGAATGAACTTATTCTTGGCACTTGGTCAAATTCTAACCAACTAGTCTTAAAATAATAATCTTCAAATTTCCATAGTTAAACCATTTCAAATTTAAATAAAATGACGACATTCCTTGCCAATATTAAAAAAAATATTTTACCAACTTTCAAAAAGTGCCATAATCTAGAGGAACATTCCTTATGCACTACGTGACTTGACTAAGTTACTAACAAAAGAGTAGGTTGTTTCACTACTATCAGTCCTTCCAAAAACTTACATCAGGTTAGAGACTATGTTACCAATGCATCAAACAATAAGTTCCTCAAAACTTCCATCCTTTATTATACTTAATTACTGCTGTTGGTTTTCTCGTGAATCTCGGTGAACAAGTATTCCCTGGTTCTATACAATTTTCTCCACATTCCATACCAATAGATCACCATTGAGATAATAATAATGTAATCACTAGCAACTGGTGTAAGAATAAGCATGAAAAGCTTTCCCAATTAAGAGTGGGCTCTATACAACTGTCTGACCAAAGTACTGTGCGGTGAAACATATGAGGAAACCAATGTATTATATTCACATCCAAGGTATGCATGTTCCTGCTCATAACATGTGTTATAGATACCTGCTTAATGATCATCGGTGGCTTACCCAAACTAAGAAACCAATCAAATATCATTTGTATCAAGTTTCCACCAATTTAAGAATACCATATACCTATGGCTTTGTATGTCCTTTTGTTGCCATTACTAAGTTTACTGCTAGCAAAAATGCTATAGGTAAAGATATCAGAGTCATTATGCCATTGTCAGGGGTTGCCAAGAAGATCTGTAATAACCTTGTAGAAAAATAATCTTTGTGTCATATTTTGAACTGCAACACTCACATTCTTATTATCTCATAACACTGACCTTCTATCTCTTCTCAGGTAAGTAACAATAACTAAGCATGTCTGAGTTGCGAATTTTACCAAAATTACATATAGACTTGGTGTATCAAACAAAAGTGTTTTACGAATTTACACATTCACCCCAATTTGTTCACTTCACCGCTCCTTCACCATTGTACAATTCATGAACCAAATTTTGAACAATAAACCTATGTGACGAGAGGTCAATGAGGGTTTCAAACATTAAAATCTTACCATTTACTTTGTGTCTTCAAGAGATGATCTAGCTGATACTCTCCATCACCTTAATCATGTTGTTGTTGTCTTCATTAGCTCCATTCACAAGGTAATGTCTCTGTAGTGCCAATCATAGGAACCTGTCTAGGAGTTCTACTAATGATGCTTATCCAAGGTTTGTATGAATATATCTGCACCATGAAATTTACCGCCACTAGCCTAAACACAATCACTGCTAAGAGGAGAACCAATAAATATATGAGATAACTATAATGCACCATATAAGCCAATACTTCCTGAGGTACCATAAAAATCAAAGTTCTTTCTTGTTGATTGTCATGTAAATATGTTTTGAGACCTAATCAAAAGGTTCATACATAATTCATTAAGGAACATAGTGAATGCTCTATTTGTCATATAGTCAATATTCTTCTAACAAGTATTTATCATTCCAGTAACATTGTAGACCATGTATGTAGCTAACAAACTTGTCACCTTAAGTTATCCATCATCTTGTCATAATATATCTGCATTTCATGCTGCTCATGACAATAACTTCCTATCATAACAAAACAAATCCTACAACTCTTGATTCATCGGTCTGATGAAGAACTAAAAGTGATATCCTCAAACAACTTAATCTGTGATCTTACAATATTATCAATATGATGTAACTCCTCTTCCATGAAGTAATTAAACATCCATTCAATTACTGACTCATTCTTCTAGACTCCGCAAAGGAATTAAAAGATAAAACACTAATTTGCTTACCCTTTTCTTAAGCTATCTTTCATGCAACAACATGTTGTTCCTGACTATTATTTTTCTTATCATCTTGATCCTTTAATTCCACTTGGCTCTTTCTGAACCATCAAGAAGTTAGACCAAATTTCATCTTATCTTGATATAATTTCAAGGATTTCCGACGCAGAGATTCCCCTGCACTTGGTTGATTGCTTCTGGATCTTTCTAATCCTTAAGCCCACAAGTTCAAATTAAGCTATTATTTAAGTTTTGATCACCATTTTCGTACCCTAGGCATACCTTGTCTTAACTTAGGTAGAATGATTTCATAACTACTTGATAACTCAATTTATTTCTAAAAGCATTTAACAGTTACAAGCAAAATTGTTTACAAAAATTATTATCACATCCTATGAAAAATTCAATTCCAATGGTTACAAAAAGGCTATCACTCCCTATGATAGACTCAACACAAGATTTGTTTACAGGATTAGCTATCACTTCCTGTGATAGACTCAATTACAAATTTTGTTCACAACAACAATCACTCCCTATGATAGACCCAATGCATAAGATTTTAAAGGTTTCCAATGCTGGTTCAGTTTTTTGAGTTGCATGATGAGCGCCGAGGTTCAGTGTTGAACCTAGTAGCTCTAATACCATATGTAACGACCAATCCAGTCTACCGTTTGAAAATTCAACTATCAACTAACTTTCAGTTGAAGTCCAACTGACTTGTTATCAGCTAGGGTTTCCAAATCGAGTTCAACTTAAACAATTAAAACTCCAACTAACTTCTAAGTTTTCTGTTTCAGCTGAAGTGAAACATCTAACTATTTTCTCCCAACCGTTTCACAGAAGAACACAACTAAATAACTGTCAAACTAGGGGTTTCCTTTACAGATAGATGGAAAAGAATATCATTTCAAATGTTGTCACAACATGCCAATCATCAACTAACATATAACATAAAATTTCAGAAGGGTAATATCTATTTTTCTAGCTTCTAGAAAGTAATGAACAAAAACTACTGCTGTGAAACAAATGTACAACTGTCATTCTATAATTTATGATATGGAACTAACTGCCAAAATTATCTGGCAAAATAATCTAACTATTCTCTCTAGGGTTTCCATTTAACCAATTAACATTCTAAGGAACATAAATAACTTCTTAATATACAGAAACTGATTTCAGATCTTCCAATTCAGCTGAATGATTCAAATAACTGTCTAACTAAATTACTGTGGAATCTTACCATGAACATCTAGCATAATAGAATATCATTCTTTGCATAGATGAAAGTAAGCGTAAATCAGCTTTGCATGTACCTAGATTTAGGCGTGAGAAAGGATTACATTTGACAACACCTTCATGCTATTATTCTTGGCATCTTTATCAATGAGGGAAAAGAGGATTATCATCAGGGGCCTTACTGCCCAACCAAGACTTACTGGTCTCCCGAGTTTCTTTAACTGAAGAACTCGCCCTTCACGAGGGTAATCAACATGGATCAATTTATCATCATGCCTCTAAGCCTAGTGTCATGAACCTATTACGTTGGTCGATCCCTCTTTTGTAGGGACCTCCTACCCAGATGGATCATTCTGACCAGAAGTATATCTGGATCATGATAGCTGACTATTGCCTAACTGGCATCATACCTTGGCCAAGGATTTTAATAATTTTTGGCACTCCTATGCCGATGTCTCTGGCACTACTATGCCGAAATCTCTGGAACTTCTGTGTCGTCAGCACTCTCACTCTTGCTCGACATGATAATTCTCAGATCAAGGTCAAATATTACATTAGCAAGTTTGTTTGTCAATTCCTTTTAGTTCAAGATTATATCTTAAACATCAAGTTTCATACAAAATGAATGAGAATCATTGGCATAGGGAATTTCCAAGTCTCTCCTATTTATCCCATAAAGGTCTCGGGCCCAAGAATATGCACTATACCAGCTTCTATTTAGAAGAGCATTTGGTTTAACCAGTTAGATCAGGTTCTTTAGAAATTTTCAATTGGTTCAATTGAATCCAGATTCAGAATCTTTTCCTTCATTTAATGTTAAGTTTATATCATTAGGCATCTATTTGTAAGGAGAAAGAGAGAGAGAGTCTCAACTCCACTAACTACCTTTTCTAACAAAAGTTGTTATCATTGTGATCCTAAGTATAAAAGAACATATTCAATAAAAAGGTCTTTCAGATCTTATTATTCATCTACAGATTTTGATCTCAAGCAGGATTACAATTGTCAGGATATTCCTTCTTAGTTCCAAATTGTCTCATAACCACAAGATTAATGTGCAAAGAAGAGATTCAAACAGTGAGGAGTTTTAAAGTCCATGTTTATAATTCACAAAGGTTCAGAGAGCATGGAAAACCCAAGACGAGTGACAGATCAAGCTAATCAGGTGAAGTTCCTTTCAGATTATAACTTCGCAATTCTTCAAATACAAAAACAAAATGGATCACAGCATAAGAAAGGAGAAGATACCAGAACCATTCAGGTTCCTCAACAAAGGATCAAGGTCTCATTTAGGCCACAAATCAATAGAGGAATATTTAAATAATTGAAAGCACAATTAACTTTTGGGTCGACATAGCTCTAGACCCCCACCAAGGAAGGAAATTGAGTACTAGGGCTAGGTATCAAATCAACATCTCCATAATGAGAAAATGATTGATGCAAATGACTCAAGTTACTTTCATTCTATTATGTATGATATCTGGTAACAAGAAATGAATTTCAGATTATTCAACTATACAAGGATAAAATGACTACAACTGATAATTTCTAATCGGAACTTAACCAAAAATCCCCTAAAATTATTCCATCATGATTATATTCAGTGAAGGACTTAATTGTTACTTGCCTGTGAAATTGAATTCGATATTTGATATCAAAGCTCTTCTCACCGCAACTTCCTCAATCCCAAAAGAACTCTGATGCCCTCAACGAGGAAGATAAACAAGACAGAAAGAAAGAATTCGTGACTATAGTTCCAATTTGAAGATAAGCAAGCAGAAACCAGACACACACATCGGCCTCAACAGAGCTTACCCGAGAATATTATCACAAATTTTCCAATGGCATAGAAGTAGATGAAAAAGTGGAGGATCGAGCAAAATCAGAAATTACAGAGGATGAGATATTTCCTAAATGTGGGAAAGTTCGCTTAGCACAAAGGAAGACAGATTTGGGATTAAATCAAAAACTGCCACAGAGGGCTGAACGTAACCACAGGAAAATGCTCGATCGACTACCAACCGAAACCAGAAAATGTGGAGATGATCCCCATAATGAATGAATGTCTATTTCTTAAGGAAGCTTGAACTCCAGCCATTCCAAAAACTATTCATCTTCCCATTCTTGGGCATTTCGATCTGTGCGGTGGTGAGCTTACGGAAGCTTTCTTTTGCCAAAAAAAATACTGACTCCAAATTAAATCTATTTTAATTTCAATGTTAAGCCATACTATAGTTTTCAAATTAAAATCGGTGGCAAGTAATTTTGTATCTTTTATTATTAATTAAATACTTAATATCCTCTTGTGAATATATAAATGTATCCAGAATTTGGTTCACTAACTCCAAGAGGATTAAATAAATATTTAAATTATATCTATTATTTTAATTTGTTATTTATTAACCATTTTCCATCTCTTTTAAAAAGGTGATCATTTAAATTGACTTGGTTAATTAATATTTATATTATTTTACATATGGCCCAGGGTATTAGCGTCGGCACAACTGTCTTGCTCCAACTCTAGGATTGATGATAAAATTGATCCATTGTTAACCATGTCCTCCCCCTGATGATATTTCCCTTTCTCTCGAGGCGTTGACAATCCTGCATCCACTGACAAGGATTATGGTTAGATCATTTTTAACAGCTTAATAATATGCATTTAAATTTAATCTCACGATCTCATTCAACTTCACGTGAACAATAAATTCACATGCAAAATAAAGAGTTCATTAACATTACAGTTACGATAAAAAGAACAAATATTTCCTTCTCAATGTCATTTTCACATGAAAGCAGTTGTTTGCAACTAACCTTGTGTTCAAAATACATAACCAACATATAGTCTCAATGCGAGGGATGTGACACTTCTTGTTTAGTTCTTTCTTTTTCTTCTTCATGAGATTCCTCCATGTGTATAGCCTTTCCCTATCTGACTCATGGTGGCTATGGTTTCCTCAGTGATCCCTTCTTTCTCAGGAACCCTTTATTCTTACTATTTGAGCTCTACATGATGCTTTGGCTCAGGGCTCTTCTTTAATGTATTTTCCCTTTCTTTATCTTCTTCTTTCTCTTCTTCATTCTCTTCCTCCTCTTTTTTAGGAGGTACTTCCTCTTCTTGGATGGGGCCCTTGTCTGGACTGATTAGTGGAGGCTCTTCAAGTATCTCTACGTTGACATGAGTGCTATCTTTCTCTTTAGAAGGCTACTTTTTAGATTCATCCTCTTGTCCTACATCCTTAAGCTACTGGGACAACTCTTCTTCAAGTTCCCGATCCAAGGTTTATATTATGTATTTTGCATTGAGAGCTTCTATGTCCTCCTCTAAAGAGTGTGACTTTCCTCATCAAATGCCACCTTATCCACATTTATGCTCATGGCTCAATCCTCCTCAATTGTAGGAATCTCACTTAAAAATTTCCCTGATTTCTTCGCTTTCTTGGAGGATTCTTCCTCTTTAGCCTTTTGTGTATACACCTTGTGTTTGGGATGGCGTTTAGGTGCATCATTCCTTTTCTTCGATCTTGTGGTTGGAGGGTATTTGGGTGCTTCTTCTATTGGGCATTAGCTACTTCACTGTCAGTTTCATTTTTCATCTCATCCTCGAGCTCGCCATATGTCAACAGGGCTCCTTGCAATTTAAGCTGGGAAATTTGGGCATTTACCCACTGTCTTATCCTATTTTCAACCGACCATGTTACTATATCAAGGTCATTGACCTCTTCCTCATCCCAATCTATTGGTGGTAGTGGCAAGTTAGCCACGACATCAAATCTTCCATCAATAATAGTGTCCTTTTCTTCCAATATTTGATTAGGCACTGGGAAAAAGTTTATTGACTGAACAAATTGGGTCGTCATCCACATATAGTGCCTCATGTGCACTTCCTTGTCATCTTGGCAATTGGCCCATAAGTCTTCAATGCAAGGCCGATGAGCATGCTATCTCTTGACCATCTTCTTCAGTTTCCCATAGGGGTTCATTCTTTCTTGGGCTGTGTGGAGGTCCAAATTGTACTCCACTATCTCCTTCTTTGAATATTCTACGCATTGGGCAATGAGGCATGCATATATTCCTTGCTCAAAACTGAGGTGATATTGGATCTCTGCTCTATGCTTGTCACTTAGTAGGGCATGAGCATTTTGCAGTTGTCTTTAGACCTCCAATAGGATCATTCGGTCGTTGGGGTACCGGGGTAGCTTGTAAGGTCTTTCAGAGAACCCCTTTGTTCAGATGTATGTGAACTTTGAGAATTATATGAACAGGTACCTGAACCTCTGGATGAATGCTCTAGCACTATGTGAGACTCTTCTCTCGAAGTCTCCTCTAAGGAGTCTAATGATGTGCCCAATGAAGGCATTGTTGACCTTCTAGTATTCTCTCTTGAAATTTCTATAATGTAGTTGTGGGTAGTAGTCATATACTTTAAGTTCTCCTCTCCTTGGATTCATATTATTGGAAACAAAGAGGCCCTTGTATGGGAATGCCTCAGTTAGTAGATATACTAAGTAGGAGGTCATGTAGAACTAGGACATTTTCTTTATAGCCATAGGTTTCTCGTGCATGTTGTCACTAATGATCTTGGCCTAGTGGAACTTTTTTTTTCCATGGATGATCTCCTCAATCAAGTAGAACATCCATTCTTGAAAGAAGGCAGTAGTGGGGAGGCCCATTACCTTACTCAACAGGCTGACCAAATCATGATACTCCTCATAGAAGTTGCTCCTGAATAGCTCCTAGGGCACCTTGTTAGCACAGCCCCTCTTTTCCTTCAACTGATTTTGGTTGATCAACTTCTTGCATCCTAGGGGGTCTACCTTCCACATATTTTTATCATATCCCTTCTCTATTTCCTCCATGATATCAAATGTAGGAATATGAAAAGTTTGGCCTATAGATCTAGCAGACAAGTCTTCCAACACTCTACCATCATGATCGATGATCTTTCTATTGCTATGGTAACACTCTCTACATACCATCACCAATTTCAGAGCAACAAGCACATGTGGAAACATACTACTTTGGGAAGGCCCCTCTTTCTAATCTTCTGGGCATTTTCAGTTGTAGGGTTGATCATGACCTTTCATTTAAAGTAATCTATGTCCACATGCTCGAGGTTGGTGTCTGACACTAAATCCCAAGTGGAGTTGATTTTGGAGGTGCACTCCACCCCATGGAACTAGTACTTCATTTGATCTTTCTCCTCTTTCCCACTTGGAACTTTTGTAGGATTCTTTCCTTTCTCTTTCTCAATAGGCTTCCCCGATGGTCCCGCAGTAGATTCCATAAATCTTCCATACAAAGATGTAGTAAGCATATTCATATAAAAATCAGGGGAGTGTTAATTAGATCCTGCAAAACGAGGGTTAGATCCAACAATTCATCTTTAAAAGATCATAGCTTTCATTAAAATCCATCATTTAAGGCTCGTTTCAATCAATTACAGGAATGGAAGCCTAGGGATGTGGGTTTCCCTAGGCTAGAAGCCATCGAGAGAAGTCATGAGTAGGATGGTGTTGGGGTCATGACAGCCCACAAATGACCACCCACACCCAAAGTTCCTCATTAGAGTTTTCGTGGTTGATGTCTTCAACAAGGAATTTGGCACATGAGGAAATTAGTTTTAAAGTCCTCTTGAATCATTTGATTGGTCATTTTGCTAGTGCGGGTTCAAGGAGTGCAGAGGTAGGAGGTCTTGTGGATGTTTACAACTCTTCCATTGAGAAATGACAATCAAGGGGCGGCGAACCACATGAGGAGTTTTGCAATGCAGGACCCGTAGGTGGTCAGGATGACATGAATGTTCTCCCTTTAGTTTGGTCATCTTGAGGAATGTGAGAAAGGACTGGCAGAAAGCTATTAGGCGAAGGCTATTAAGGAATAGTGAGGATGGGATAGTGGTCTACACATGGTGGTCTACACAGCTAGGCTCACCAAACATTTCACTTATGCATTTTTCTTTGAACAAACTCAAATGATATAGAAGAGCTCAGAATCCACAATGCGGGCAGATGGGAGGGCACCGCCATTCATAAATGGCAACCAGACAATGATGGGCCATAGATGGTGGCCCACAAGGAGAGGCTCGCAACTCATGCAAACATGGATTTTCATTGAAGTTCCAGAAGGAAGTGGTCTGGGTAGAGTTTGTGATGCGGGCGGATGAGGTTCCTTAGATGCTTAGAATTAGTGATGATGGTAGGGTGGTCTACAGATAGACCCCCACAATGTTTAGCCTACATAAGGTTTAGACTTAACATTTTGTTTGTGAATCCAAATGGCGAGGAGGACCATGGGGTCCGTGATGTGGGTGGGAGGAATGACTAGGCCACTAATGCTAAGATGTTAAGATGGTGGCAAAGCGGAGTCGCTTGTCCACACTAAATGGTTCGTAAGGAACACTTAGATTAGGTTTTTCTTGTGCAAATGGTGAACAATCATTGGGGTGGCAGGAACTAGGATATGGGGAGAATCCCTGGCTTGAATGCCAAAGAAATGACATTCATGGCCATGGACGACAGCCTGCAGGGAATGGCCCACACATGAAGACTTGGTCATTTTAGCACTTGATGGAAATGGCTTCTGTGGAACCCTTGATGTAGGATGTTGGCAAGGATAAGCCATTTCAAGAATGGTTGGGAAACAAGGGCCACTCGCATGTGGCAGTTTGCAAAGGTAGACCCACGAGGCCTTTAAAGACTTGGGGTTTTTGCTAAGTGCTAGGGGTGCCTTAGGCTTTTACCAAGGCAACAAAGAGTAGGCAGCCACTTGCTTGTAGCGGTCTGCAAAGGCGGACCCACAAGGGCTCCAAGATTTTGAATTAAGTGTTTCACCATTTTGGTTCCACTCGAGAGATGGCGATGAGAGGCCTGTGGGCCACAAAGGGGTCAAGGCCCAACAAAGAACAATGAAGGGTAGGTAATGTTCCACATGGCCCTAAAGGATGTCGCTTGAATGTTTTCGAAGATTTTTGAAAATGGGTATGCGTGGAATTTGATGGTTAAACGACTACCAAAATAGTTTTTTGAGGTTTCTTTTAAGATTTTACTTAATTTAGAAAAAACCTTACTCATAGACATGTTTCAAGCGAGGGACAGAGAACATACATGGAAGGCGTGAAAAATGAGATGAAGGTTGAGTTTCAAATCTTTTGCAAGCTCATGTGGGCACAAGGAGTGTGATCATTGTTTGCTTTGATAGATTTCCAACTAGCAACGGGTGAAAATGACAGGTCGGGTGAACCTATTTATAGTAAAAAGTGCATTAGTTACTCACATTGAATGTGCATGTAGTGGCCAACGGGGTAGCTGGGTACGAAGTTTGACAGGTCGGCGGTGGGAAAGGTTTAGCCTACAAGGTGGAAGGATGTCGAGGCATTACCTTTTGATAGATGGTAGAGAGATGATAGTCAGGAAGGGTGCAGAACTTGCCATGCAGGAGGATGTCCCAGGTAGGTTTCCAATGAAATGGTGAAGAGTAGACAACACTGCACAAGGGGAATCTGGCAAGGGTGGACTTGTAGAAGCTGAAGGACGGTGGAGCAAAAAACTGAGGGAACTCTACATGGAAACCTCCATAGGAGCCAAGGACTTGAAATTTTTTAGGGTGGGTGAATTTTGGTCAATTGAGGATGATGTCTTTAGGACTCCTGACCACTTTAAGCTCAAAATTTAGGGGCACACAAAATGAGGTAAATGAAAAAGTTACCCGATGAAGTCGCAAAGAGAGGGACCCCATTCCAAATGAGGCGTGTGTGCTATAGGCACAATAGTTTCCCTTCACATTTGTTGTTGTATAGCCCTCAGAGTTTTTTAATAACTTTGATTGACCAATATTAGGAACTTTGGCATTCATTTTTCTATCCAAAAGTATATTAGTGCACTTTATATCTCTGAGTATTATTGGAGGATTACAACCTTGATGTATGTTAGTATATTAAGTTTAACTTAGTTTAATCTCTTTGGTAGGTGTTTTTCTTGTATTGGGAAGTTTTATATATGCTGCCTTTTTCTTCCTTTAAAAGGATTTACCATTATGTAATTTAAGCATCTCAATTCATTCCATCTTTTTGGTGAAATAGTGTATTTGCTTCTCTCGCATCTGTGAAGGTTTATTATGCAAATGGTGATCTTGGGCTTGGTGCTTGACACCAACATGGTATCAGAGCCAACCATTCTACCCTTCTTCCTTTAAGAGTTTTTGTTAGAGATTTTTTGGATCCAAATTGATATTCAATTTTGTGATTGTTGAAGTTTTTCCAGCATTTGAAATTTGTTAAATTTCAAATTTTCCTCACTTCGAATTATTTCTCATTTTCCTAATTGTTAGGAATGATTTTTTTTGTTTGGTGGCTGTCATATACTTTGAGAAGAATTACCATTGTCGGTTGGATCTTTTAAGGCATAAATTTCCTCTTTGCAACTTGACTTCATTTTGCAGGTCGTTTGATTTGAAACCACCAAATGAGATTCTCTCTTGATCGCGTTTTGATCAGTTGACTATGATTTTGTATCTAATCTTTGGAGGCTCTATTTGAATTTGAAGTCATCTTTTTCCTCCTGCAGTTAGGAATTTTTGATAGAGGTTGGGCATGATTTAAAATTGGAGGCATTGTTTTCACAAATTGGAAGCCCAAAATTACTGGTGAAAAGGTGATTGAAGCAACAGGCATCAATATTCAAGTGGGTGTTCATTTTCAAAGGCACAATTGGAAGGAGATTCTTGCTATGATTTATTTTTTATGCTTGATTTACAATTTTGGAGGTGCACAATCTGCAAGGAAATGAGGGCATGAAGGTCTATTTTGCGACTTTTTTGTTGTCAATAGTTACTATTTTGCCTATGCAAGGCATCAAAATCATAGTTTCATTGTTTGAAGGTGCGATAGAACTAGACAGTGGTGGCTAGTGTTTGATTGGTTACTTGGGTAATTTCACTTTTTTTGGGCTTAAGAGTCTTGGTGAAGTTACTAAATATTTATTTAGGGTTTCCATATTCTCGTGATTATTCTCGTTGGGTAAAAAATGGTTCACTAGTTTTTTAAATTAGCTGCAAAACTTTAATCCCACATTGGTAATGTGGGGTATTTTTATTCTATTTAAATAGCCTTTCACCTCTCTTTGTTGTTGTGATCAAGTCTCACAAGAAGCTATCTTGTTTGTGAGATTAGTGGAGTATTTGTTGTTGTCAGCATGGAGATCATGAAATGGGTTGCATCAAATTTTGCTGCAAATTAGGTTTAATTTTTTTTTGGAATATTTTATACTTGTGAAAGCACTATCTTTGAAATTTTGAAGAATTGTTAAGTTATAATAGTTTCATTGGAGAAAGGTAACTTTAGAAAATGGAGTGATGTTGTTCTCACCCATCTTAGTGAGGAGAATCTATTGCCATATTTGTACAATGAAGTTCTTGTTCCAGACACATGTAGTAAGTATATGATTTGGAAAGGTTTTAGGGATAGAGTCTATGGAGTTATTTTTGAGCATATAAATGACAAGGACATTTTGGATTCACTTATTCATTTTGAGAGCCCTTATGCTCTTTGGACTTACCTTTGAGAATCATATGGAGATCTTGATACTCTGCCATCTCTCGATGACCATCCTTCCAATACCAGTGTGTCTCTTTGTTCTTTAGAGAAGATAATCCATGCTTGTTATCCTTTGGAGGTTGTTGAGACTTCATATGAGGTTGTGGTTGCTTCAAAGGTTCCTGATTCTTTGTCAAAGATAGTTGATCCACCTTCATTAAGTACTTACATCATTCCTGAACAACGGGATTATGATTGTTTTCCTGATTGGGATTCCTATTTTTCGGACATTGGTTCCTTGTTTGTGGAGTCTCACATTTCAGATTTGGAGGACACATTTAAGGGGTTATCTCTCCTATTTGATGATAGTTACTACACAACTATTGTCAAACCATCTATGTCTTTGTATATTGTTCAACATCAGTTTCCTATGGTACCTTATTTGTCACCTTCTATTTTTTGGGATAAGGTGCCATTGACCTTGTGAATTCCAATATTTTATTTATTCCTTCTATTATTTGTTATTAGTAATTACCCATAAGGAGTTTTACAAGTTTCCCCGATAGTGGGGTATGTGCAGGATCATGATGGGCTAAAAAGTGGTGATGTGATGGGTATGTGGCTGACAACTTTTTTTTTACCAAAAATTGATGAAACAAAAAGGGTTTTTAAAGGAGATTCTCAAATTTCCACCAATATAAATTATGCTTTACTTTTAATTTAATAAATAATTATTATTCATTTTCTATTTGAATTGACTAAAGTCTTGATTGATTGGTGATTGAAAAAACATCCATAACTTTCAAATGGTATCACATTTTTTGAATCTGAAACATGTGTCACATTCTATGCTTCACATATTATAGGATTAAAAAAAGAAAAATTGAATTTCATGAAGTTTTGACCAAGTTAAGGTGGTTAGACAAACAATTTTTTATATTTTTTAAAAGTTGTAATAAAAAATTCAAAATTAATTATTTACTTGGAAAATAATTACAAAAAAATATGCATCACATCGGACATGAGTCCTCTACTTATATCTAAAATGTTATAAAAAAATATTATCATTTTATTGTGGTTAGGGTGGTCAGACAGATACCTACTTATTTTTTCCCTGCAATTTAAGTACTACTACATTGAAATTTCAAATTTTACCAAATAGAATTTTATTTTTTAAATAAACCTAGTAGCTTAGAAACTACATTCAATTTGCTATAGATTCTATTCTTACATATTTTTGAAATAATATAGATAACTTATTCAAATTTTTATGTCAAGTTGCCTAACTCTAATTTTTCTGAATTTCATCGCCACTTAAGGGCCTGTTTTTTCCATGCTGATCCTACACACACCCAGTGGTAAAAAATATTTACTATCCATGGTAAGTTTTAGAGTTATTGGTGATAATTATCGGGGGACTTTTACTGTTGATAAATGTAAAATCATATGGTAAAAGAGGTTAAGCATTTCCACTTGGAGAATCAGTTATTTTTGCCATGTATGACACACATCATAATGTTTGGTGGGTGCATGTAAAGAATCTATGACAACTGTAACTTTTCATAAGATTCTATGAAATTATGATGCATATGAAAGATATGGTTGTTGCATATTTTCTCTATTTATCCCTAGGCACCCATCCTGGGTTGCATGCATGTTGGAGGTATCCATGACAGTTATGACTTGTCATCAAATGTTGTAAGCTGCCATGCATGGATATGGGTGCCCAACTTTGGAAGGGTTTTTTGACACTTGTACATTGCATGATGATGCCACTTTGATGCTTTCTTGTGGGAGAGAGAAATTGGATGTGTAGGCCTTGTTGGAGACATTTTCTATAAGTATTTTCCATGTATTTGTTGCTGCACAATAGTTTTATAGGTACCTAGGTTTTGTTGGAGTGAAGATTGAAAGATAGAGGAAGTGAATGTATTTATAATCTCCTTTTGTGAAGATAATACAACTTGGCCTCTTTTCTTGGTGGAGTTTCTTACCTAAAATTGTTTTCTCCATGTTAAATACTATGTTGTGTGTTTCATTATGCTTCTAGTATATTTTTGTATTGTGGGTTTATAGTTTATGTTACAATCTCCATTGATAATGCACACTTAGAAGATTAATTTTTTTATTATCAGAAATCATATTTCCATTGAAGTAGTGTTGCTTTCATTTCTAACATTTGGTATCAGAGCCTAGCCAACTTTGACTCTTGGGTGGTAATGTGGAAGCTATAGCTAAAGTGGGATATTTGGTTGTATTTTTTTATAGATCTTGTGGTGAAATTATGGCTGCATCCACCATTGCATCAACCTCTCGCTTGGACATTGAAAAGTTCAACAACATGGGGTATGAGTTGTGGAAGCTGAAAATGGACAATTTGTTGGAAGAAAGAAACCAATGGTTGGTTGTTAAAAAGGAGAATAAATCTGATAATGTCTCTCAAGATGAGTGAGATATATTTGATGAAAAGGTGTGGGGTATAATTTGGTTGTTTCTTTCTAACTCTGTCTCATTGAATGTTACAAAATAATAGATTGCACATAAATTTTGGAATCGTTTGGGTGAGATCTATCAAGCCAAGAGTATGGTAAATAAACTTTATTTAAAATGAAATTTATTTTCTTTGAAAATGAAAGAGGGTGAGTCTCTTGTAGAGAATTTAGATTCTTTTAACTTGTTGATGAGTCAACTTGCTTCAGTAGATGTTGAAGTAGATGGGGAAGATAAATGTATCTTGCTTCTTTATTCTTTACTTGATTCATGGGAGAATGTTATCCTTTCTATCACTACTAACATCATAGATCTGAAGTTGGATGCCCTTGTTGCAGTTTTACTAACACAAGAACTGAGGAAAATGAGTATGGATGGTTTAGGGGATGCTCTCAGTGTCAGGGGAAGGTCTAAGGAAAAGGGACCAAAAGGAGATCAAAAAGGGGCTAAGGACAAGTCTAAGGACCATTCTAAGACTCTTGGAAAGGAGAAAAGAGTTAAGTGTTGGAACTACTATAAAAGGGGGCATGTAAAGGAGTGCAAAAACCACAAGAGGGAAAATGCTTCTGATAAGCCCTCAAATGCAAGTGAAAATGTTTTAATTTTTTCTTTTAATGTTGTTTCTAATGATCACTGGTTGGTTGAATTAGGATGCTTGTTCCATATGACCTTAGATAAAGAATGGTTCTCTGCATATGATAAATATGATGCAGGTAATATATATCTTGGAGACAACTCTTCATATCTGATTGTTGGGAAAGGCAAGGTATTGTTTTGTTTTAGTGATGGGAGGATTAAAACCCTCCCTAATGTTTATCATGTTCCTAGATTAGCTAGAAATCTGATTTATGTTTCAAAGTTGAATGATTTGGGAATGCATGTAACTTTTAAAAAGCATGGCTACAGATTAGTGAGAGGAAACTTGGTGGTAGCAAAGGGGAAGAGATTGAGAAACCTATTCAAGCTTGAAGCCACTATAGTTTGTAATGCCTCCTATGTATCTGAGGCAAGTACTAAAAATGTATGTATGTTGTGGCACCATAGATTGGGCCACACAAGTAATAATGTATTAAAAACTATTAAGAATACAAATTTGTTGGAAAGTTTCTCCTATTCTAATGAGGACTTGGATTTATGTGAACATTGTGTGTTTGGTAAACAAAACATAAAATCTTTTCCTTCAGGAAGCAATAGAGCAAAAGAGAAGTTAGAAATTATTCATATGAATGTTTTTGGGCCTATGGATATTGAATCTATCAGAAAATCACATTATTTTTTTACCTTCATTGATAATGTATCTAGATTTAAATGGATTTATTTTATGAAACATAAATATAAAGTTTTAACTATGTTTAAGGAATTCAAAGTCTTAGTAGAGAACAAATCAGGTTTAAAGATTAAAATATTAAAATCTAACAATGGAGGTGAATATTCCTCTAAGGAATTTGATGATTTTTGAAAGCATGTAGGAATAATAAAATAAAAGACAACTTCATATACACCATAATAGAATGGTGTTGTAGAAAGGATGAACTGAATGATTATGGAAAGAGCCAGAAGTATTTTGAGTGATTCACAGTTGGATAAATTCTTTTGGGTAGAGGCTATGTGTATTGCTTGCTACTTGATAAATAGATCTCCTTGTAAGGCTCTTGATTTGACTCCTTATGAAGTGTGGACAAGTAAGAAACCTTCAGTTTCACATTTAAGGGTTTTTGGCTATGAGACTTTTGTTCATGTGCCTAAGGAAAAGTGATCTAAGTTAGATCCTATGCCATAGAAAAAAAGAACCTTTTCTTGACATGGGATTAATTCATGATAAATTGGACTTAATAAGGCCTTCAGGTGTTGTGAGGTATTTTATGCATCCACACTAGATCTTGGACCCCTGCAAATTGAATAACATGCTTTTAATGACATCTTGTAAAGGTGTTGTAAAGTCTTGTAAAGGACTTTCATGCTTTTCTAGACTTAATTAACCTATTTCTCCCCAATTCAACATTATGAAATGTGTTTAATAATATTATTACATCAATTTAGAAGGCTTGTAAAACAAATTTAATGATAAAATAATGTTGTAATGTGTCTTGCACATTCACATTGGTTCTTGTGCCTTCCTAGGCTATGTGGACCTCATTTTAGTGTTGTAAAGTGTATTTAATGACACTTTCACACTGGATTTTGTGTCCCAAGCCCTATTTTACATTTACATCATCACTAATAGGCCCCTATTAACTCATATTGTGCATCTTGAGGCATAACTTGATCAAATAAATGACATAATAATCATATAAGCCTAATTTTCTTACTTCTCAGCATTCTAGCTAGCAAAAATAGCACCTATGGGACCCATTCACCATTAGTGGTGAATGAGTCCCATTTGAGCCATTTTCAGGGTTTTGAGAGGGAAAAATTAGGTTTTAAGTTTAATTTTTCTTCATGTCAACCTTAGGGATCTAATTAATGGGAAAATAAGATTAATTTTCTATAAAATCACCTCTCTTAACTCAGTTTTACATCCATTAACACATGCACATCATTCATTCACCATCTTCTATCTCAAGTCAAGCAAGCTAGGGCATTTACATTGCAAGTCATCAATTTAGCTTCCTAAGACATCAAAGGGAAGATTCTACATGTTATGTTGTAGACTTTCAAGATCAATCATCATGGCAAGGTAATCCATTACATTGTTGCATTTTTCATTCCTTTCTTTCATCATTTTGGTTTAATTACCTTAAAGGAGTTTGACCATGGCAAACCCCCATGCCCTAACATTCAACATCTCTCTCTTGTCTTGTATGTTTACAGATTTAGTTCCCTTGGAAGCTTGGAAGTAATTGAAGATCAAGTTGCAAGGTTTCTAAAGTCTTCTCCTAATTCATCAAGTCAAAATATCAACAAAAATCCATTTTCAGACCCATAAATTAGAGTTTCAGAAGCAGACACCTTTCAAGCATCCAAGTGCAGATCAGAAGCTTCAGAATCCCCCTTTGAAAATCCAAATATTCAAAAGTGGACTCATTCACCATGAGTGGTGAATGAGTTCCACTCTAGGGTCAATTTTGAGTTTTTTGCATTTTTTAGTACATTTTTGTCAGAAACGAGTTATGGTATAGTTTGGAAAAATTGGGATTGATTCACCCAGAATGGCGAATGAGTCCCACCAGGCCTAAATTTTAGCATCAACAACATTTCAGAAGCAATTTCCAGTCTCCATCCACATTCCAGGTGCACACTTTCAGTTTAATTCATTTATGTTAAGTTTTGCATTGATTTCTAGTTCATTGTTGCATTACACAATGTGTTTTGAAACAAGTTGTTTTCCTTTAGTTTCTATTCATTAGTCAATCAATATCATTCATTTCTTTCATTCAAGCATTATATCTAGGCATATTTTATTCCTTTTTAGATTCATATCACATTAATCTTTGAATGTAACATAAGAATTTTTGGCCCCTTTTTCTCCTTCTAGGTGAAAAACCCTAGGAGAGCTAGAAAGCAAGTGGGTGCCAAAAATATATGTTTCATTTTGGTGAACCTTCCTTTCAAATGCTTTCTTGTCTGATTTGGAGTACTTTCATTATCACAAATCTATCTTGCATTAGATTTTACATGATTCATTTGCATGCTAGGTGTTAAATTTTGCATTCATAAAAAGTGCATAATAGGTTGCATTGTTGCATCTTTAATTGTTGAAAAGTTCTAAATTTCTACATTTTTCACTTAGGTTTGCATCATTCTTACTCAAAAATTATCAAAATCAATCAAAAATTTCTGAAATTTCTGAAAAAGTCCATACTGGGAGGCATTCGCCACCCTGGGTGAATCAGTCCCTTCTGACCCCTAAAACAACATTTTCTAGAATTTAGAAAAAAAAAATTAATCTTCTGTTTGGTGCCTTAACTTGTATATATCAGTTAGTTGCATTTTTGTAGCATGCATTTTGTTAGATCTCACTTAAAATAGCTCATTTCATGCATAGTTTAATTTCACATTTACATCTCCCACATCATTTTTTAGATTATTGCATACTATCATTAGCACTTTACTTTGTTTTACATCTAAAAATTACATTGTACTTTATTTACTTTTGCATAAAATGTTCTTTAAGTGTGCATTTGCTTTGACTAAACATGGATTTAATAAGCATAACACCCCCTCTTATGAGTTGGATTATGATTACAACTATGAGGAACATAGCGTAGACCAACATATTACATTATCCATTGGTGTGAATGGAGGTGTAGAAAATCATCACACACATACTTGTTCTTCTCCCAATACCTCTCCTACTAGTGACAAACGTATCTTGGTGAAGGAAGTTATAAGCATTATGAGTCTTGATTGTCTATTTTCTTATTCCCCTTTGGATGATGATGGTGAAAACATAGAAACATTCCTAAATACCACCTCACCTAATCCCCATACCCATGAAAATAAAACTTTTCCATCTCCTAATATCCCTCCTCAATGCCATGAGGATAGGTTGGTATTACAAGACATCCCTATTAGGAGTCATGAGAATCTTGACACCCCCTTCCCTAATGCTCCTCCCCTTTGGGATGATCTATTTACAAACCAAAGTGATCCTTCTATTAATACCTCCCTCACTTATGATGAAGCTACTTTACACACTTCAAACTTGGATGAACACATTACAAGCTCTCCTAGTCGGGTAGAAAAAATAGCACAAGAGAATGTGACTTTAACGACAATCGATATTCAACTAACCCCTTCTCCTAATCATCCACCTCTTGAAACTCCCATCATTGATCTTTCCTTTATTAGCGATGAAGTCATTTTGGAAGAACCTAGCCCTACTTGTCAAAAACATGTGGCTTGTTGTTCTTCTAAACACTCTCCTTCTAGGGAGAATATCATGGTGCTAGAAAACAAAAAAAATACTCATGTCTCTTCCTTAGATAAAATGGTGATTCTCAATTGTCCTTCCTTAGAGATACATCACACCGAGACTGCTGAGGTTATAAATGTACAAGTGTCCATTCAATCCCCCTCCATCAATGAACCGCATACATACCCTATGGGACATCCGAAGAATCCCTTAATTCTTTACCCACCATCACACAAGCAACAAACTCAAAACAAACATCAACTCATCCTCCATCCACCTAATAATAATGTATCGTAGCAACCAAGTTATAATATTGTTGGTCGTACATATAACACTTGCAGTAATCCACAACCACCACCACCAAACTCAACCCCTTTACCTTTACCCAATCCTCCTAGCGGCCCTTGTTTTATCCCACACACAAAGGAGTATGATCTTGTTGAACAATTAAAGAATACTCCTGCAAAAATTTCCCTTTGGGACTTACTTCAAACTTACCAACTTACCAAAACATTCTTCAAACAACCTTACAAAAAATTGTAGTTCCTCCTAGTACAACTCCGAACGATGTGGAAAATTTAATCCATAGCACGAATCTAGATATTACTTTCCATAAACATGAGCTCCCTCCTTTAGAGTTGCAAAAACAAAATGAAGCCTTCATGATCATCACTCAATACAAAACAAAAGGCATAAAGAGAACTCTTATATATATGATGGCTCTACTCTTAATGTATGTAGTGTGAGTCTTTTGGATAGGCTCAACATTCATAGATCCACCATTCGACTTGATTCTATATCAATAAGGGATTTGACAATGTCAACAAGAAACCGCTCGGGGTAATCACTATGCCTCTTAAGGTTGGAATGGTCACCTTAAATACACCAATTCATGTCATGCCTTATGAACTTTCATGCAATCTTATCTTAGGGAGACAGTGGATTCATGCCATGAATGGTGTGCCCTCCACTCTTCATCACAAAATGAAATACATTTACAACAACAAAGTATACACCCTTGATGCTGACCCCAAACATTATAGTGTCTTACAACTTGCCAACACCAAAGAGAACCCCTTGAACACACAAACACCAACCACACAAGTGGAACCTATAAAACAAAACGACAACAACATTGAACATCACACAACATTATTGGAAGACGATTGGGGTTCCTTGGATTTTAAGCATGACCTCATAGGAAAATACAAAATCATCCATAAAGATTCAAAAAATGGAAAAGATACAACAATCATATCAACACCAACTTCAGACAACCTTTCAAAAGCATCCACCTCAACCACTTTAGACAAAGAAGAAAAATACACAACAACCTTTGACAAACACAATAACAAACAACCACCCAATCCAAAAGCCATGAAAAAGCTATATGGAAAAGGTTTTGAGCTTATGAAACGACTTGGATATAGTGGAAAAGGGTGTGGTGCTAATGAACAAGGTATCTGCAATCCTATTGACCCTCCCACACAACAAACAACTAATGGTCTCGGTTATTGTCCTGTAATTGAGATCGCCAAACCTCCACTGACCATCATACTCCTTTGTCTTGTGCTCTTGAACATCATCCTTCATCCAATATGCAATACATGACTACACCTTCACTTAATTTCAATGTCATCTCACAAAATTCTCATGATTTGATTTCGTTAGATTTTATACCTTCCTATAATGGGAAGAATAAAATATCGCAATCCAGAGACACTTGTGTACATATGACATCCACTACTAAGCAAGATGTATCTTTGAAAAAAACCACAAGACCACCTTCTCCTCTAGATCAAGAAGGTATCTTGTCAAGACTTCTCCATGATAACTTGATCACCCTCCCTCCCATAACTTGCAAGAAATGTTATTCCAAGACTTTCTTTTGTGCATATCATTGAGTTCATGGTCACTCCACTAATGAATTTCAGGCTTTGGGTCATAAAATCCAACATTTTCAGGAGTTTGGTATGCTTCCCTATTTGGGGGCATCTAATTCCTCTAATTTCTATTGATTTTCACTCTAGCATGCATTTCATTAATCGTTTCAGCTAACCTTTGTCCTACACTAAGTGGGGACAAGGGATTCGATAGAGTTGTCCTCATATGTCACTTGTGGTTGCCTCCTTTGGGCTAGTCGTTAACCTTTCATGAATACAAAAGAGAAAGATTGGGATGTGGTTGACCTGTATTAAGTTGGATTGCATATGAAATACTTATCTCTTTCATGACATAGCTTCTCATAAACATTACTTGGCATAGGGATTTCTGAGTAAGCTCTCATGTTCTCCTTTTCTTCTACTTTAAAGCAATTGCTCATAGTACGGGTGCTCACAACTACTTTAAAGTGGGGGCATACATCACCACTCACATTTCATTGTGTGATTTATTTCTTCTTGCGATGCATTCTTTCACCACTCACATTTCATTGTGTGATTTCTTTCTTCTTGCGATGCATTCTTTTCTTGGTGGAGTGAATGGGCTTGATTCCCTCCAAGTGTGTGATACTTCTTTTGACACATCCTCTCTTGGAGACGTTAAGCACAATGTCCCCTAAGATGAGACCTTGCACAAACAAAGAAAAATACCTTTGAGCAATCCTTACACTATTCTGCATTAACAATGTCTATGAGTGTCAAGCATACGAAGTTTTTCTTACCTCATAGAGTTCGAAAATCATTTTCCTTTGTGGTGCCTTATTAATGTTATCAGGAGGTATAACTTTGATATGGTTGAGTGAGAAGCTCACCTAGAGGCATGAATTTTCCCCATATCCACGTTTGTGAGTGCATACCAACTAGCGTATGTATCTTTCCCTTTGGGCTTTCTCACCCCATGGATGATCAGAAGTTTCGTGGCCCCAGAGTGAGTATGTTGTAGCCTTCTCACCCCACAGATGACCTAAAGTTTTGTGGCCCTAGAGTGAGTACATCTTTTCTTCTTTTTGAGTTCTTTCCATTGCATGATTTTGTATATTGGGGGCTTGACCTACATGTTGATCTCTCTTGAATGTCTAAAGTATGTATAGGGTTATGATGGGCCAAAAAGTGGCAATATGATGGGTATGTGGCTGACGAATTTCTTTTTACCCAAAATTGATGAAATGAAAAGGGTTTTTAAAGGATATTCTCAACTTTCCAACAATATAAATTATGCTTTACTTTGAATTTAATAAGTGATTATTATTCATTTTCTATTTGAATTATGACTGAAGTCCTAATTGATAGGCTGATTGAAAAACATCCTTAGCTTTCAAACGATATCACATTTTTTGAATCCAAAACATGTGTCACATTCTATGCTTCGCATACTACAGGAGTAAAAAAATAAAATTTGAATTTCATGAAGTTTTAACCAAGTTAAGGTGGTCAGTCATGCAATTTTTTATATTTTTTAAAAGTTGTAATAAAAATTTTATAATTAATTATTTACTTGGAAAAAATTACAAAAATATGCATCACATCGAGACATAGTCCTCTACTTATATCTAAAATATTATAAAATATTATCATTTTATTGTAGTTAGGGTGGTCAAAGGACACCTACTTCTTATTTTTTCCCTAAAATTTAAGTACTCTGCATTAAAATTTTCACCAAATCATTTTATTTTTAAACAAACCTAGTAGTTTAGAAACTACATTCAATTTACTACAGATTCTATTCTTACATATTTTTGAAATAATATAGGTAACTTATTCAAATTTTTACGTCAAGTTTCCTAACTCTAATTTTTCTGATTCTTTTACCACTTAAGGGCCTATTTTTTCCATGATCGTCCTCCACATACCTTCTACTTTAGTGTGAGTTTGAATCAAGTTCATCCTCTCACTAAAGGGGGGGCTAAATGTGTCGTAGAAAAAATAACCCTCTGCTTGACATGGGATTAATTCATGACAAATTGGACTTAATAAGGCCTTGATTCAGGTGTTGTGAGCCATTTTATACATCCACACTAGATCTTGGACCCTTGCAAATTGAATAACATGCTTTTAACGATGTCTTGTAAAGGTGTTGTAAATTCTTGTAACTCTCACGCTTTTCTAGACTTAATTAATCTATTTCTCCCTAATTCAACATTATAAAATGTGTTTAATAATATTATTACATCAATTTAGAAGGCTTGTAAAACAAATTTAATGATAAACTAGTGTTGTAATGTGTCTTGCACATTCACAATGGTTCTTGTGCCTTCCTAGGCTATGTGGACCTCGTTTTAGTGTTGTAAAGTGTATTTAATCACACTTTCACATTGAATTTTCTGTCTCAAGCCCTATTTGACATTTACATCATCACTAATAGGCCCCTATTAACCCATATTGTGCATCTCAAGGCATAATTTGATCAAATAAACAACATAATAATCATATAAGCCTAATTTTCTTACTTCTCAGCATTCCAACTAGGAAAAATGGCCTCTGTGGGACCCATTCACCATTAGTGGCGAATTAGTCCCATATAGGTGGGACCCATTCACCATTAGTGGCGAATTAGTCCCATATAGGTGGGACCCATTCACCATTAGTGGTGAATGAGTTCCATTTGAGCCATTTTCAGGGTTTTGAGAGGGAAAAATTAGGTTTTGAGTTTAATTTTTTTCCATGTTGGCCTTAGGGATCTAATTATTGTGAAATAAGGTGAATTTCCTATAAAATCACCTCTCTTAACTCATTTTTACATCCATTAACACATTCAAATCATTCATTCACCATTTATCTTCTATCTCAAGTCAAGCAAGCTAGGGCATTTACATTGCAAGTCATCAATTTAGCTTCCTAAGACATACAAGGGTAGATTATACATGTTATGTTGTAGACTTTCAAGATCAATCATCATGGAAAGGTAATACATTCAATTGTTGCATGTTTCATTCCTTTATTTCATCATTTTAGTTTAATTACCTAAAGGGGTTTGACCAAGGCAAACCCCCATGCCCTAAAATTCAACAACTCTCTCTCTTGTCTTGTATGTTTGTAGATTTAGGTCTCTTGGAAGCTTGGAAGTAATTGAAGATCAAGTTGAAAGGTTGCTAATGTCTTCTCGTCATTCATCAAGTCAAAATATCAACAAAAATCCATTTTTAGACCCATAAATCAGAGTTTCAGAAGTAGAGACTAGTAGGGCATCAAAGTACAGATCAGAAGCTTCAAAACCCACCTTTGAAAATACAAAAATTCAAAAGTGGAATCATTCACCCTGAGTGGTGAATGAGTCCCACTCCAGGGTGAATTTTGAGTTTTCTACATTTTTGAGTACCCTTTTGTCAAAAATGGGTTCTTGTACAGTTTGGCAAAACTGGGGCTCTTATTTGCCCAGAATGGTGAATGAGTCCCACCAGGCCTAAATTTCAGCATGAACAACATTTCAAAAGAAATTTCTAGTCTTCATCCACATTCCAGGTGCACACTTTCAGTTTCATTCATTTATGTTAAGTTTTGCATTCATTTCTAGTTCATTGTTACATTACACAATGTGTTTTCAAACAATATGTTTTCCTTTAGTTTCTATTCATTAGTCAATCAATCTCATTCGTTTATTGCATTCAAGCATTATATCTAGGAATATTGCATCCTTTTTCATTTCATATCACATTAATATTTGAATGTAACATAAGCATTTTTGGCCCATTTTTATCCTTCTAGGTGAAAAACCCTAGGAGAGCTAGAAAGCAAGAGGGTGCCAAAAATCTATGTTTCAGATCCAAAAGTAGAAAAGTGTATATTCATTGGATATGGTGATCATGTTAAAGGTTATAAGGTTTGGAATTGACTAACCTGCAAGATTATCTTTTCTAGAGATGTTATTTTTAGGGAACTTAGAGCTATTTCTTAACCTAAGCAGCCAAAAGAAAAAGAAGAAAAGGTAAAGAAGGTGAAATTTTATTTAGAGTAGCAAGATGTACCTCAAGAAGAATAGAATGATGGGTTGGGGGTTGAAGAAGAAGAATAAGATTCAAGTATTTTTGATGACGATGAGTCTGTTGTTACAAAAGAAGTTGGTACAGATGATCATGAAAAGAACCAGTTAAGTCTCTTACTCCACCCTTGAGAAGATCCACAAGACAACATAATCTAGTTGAAAGGTATAACCCATGAGATTTCCATTGTGCATATGCTTTATTGAGTACTAATGATGAACCTAGATCCTACAAGGAAGCTATTTCTATAGATGATATTGAGTCTTGGCAGTTAGCCATGTAGGAGGAGATGATAGCCTTAGAATCTAATAACACCTGGGATCTTGTTCATTTTTCCAAAGGAAGAAAGGCCATAGGATGTAAGTGGGACTTCAAGAAGAAGTTTAGAGAAGACGGTTCATTGGAGAAGTACAAGGCTAGACTGGTAGCCAAGGGCTACTCCTAGAGAGAGGGAGTTGATTTTTGTGAGATATTCTCTCCTATTGCTAAACTGACTTCTATTAGATTTCTCTTATCCATTGTTGTAGCTTATGATTGGTAGATTGAGAAAATGGATGTTAAGACTACATTCTTACATGGAGATATTGAAGAAGAAATATATATGCAACAACCTACAAGTTTTGAGGTAAAAGGAAAAGAACATTGGGTTTGGAGGTTGAAGATGTCTCTTTATGGTTTAAAATAGTCCCCCAGAATATGGTATCAAAACTTTGATTCTTTTTTTTTTTAAATTGGGTTTTGTTAGAAGCCAGGAGGATCGTTGTGTTTACATTCATTATATTGACGATTCTATGTTGGTTATTGTTTTGTATGTAACTGATGACATGCTATTTTTCAGCAATACTAAGGATATGATTCAGTGAGCTTAAAGCCCAACTTTCAGGTGCATTTGATATGAAGGATCTTGGAGTTTCCAGGTATATTCTGGGAATGGAGATCAGAAGGGACAGAGGTAAGAGAAAGCTTTGGTTATCACAAAGTAAGTATGTGAATACTATTTTGCAGAGGTTTAGTATGCAAGGTTGTAATCCAGTTAGAGTTCCTTTATCGATTGGTACTAAGCTTTCATTAGATATGTGTCCAAAGACTGGGGATGATCTTGAGGATATGTCTAATGTGCCATATTCTAGTGTTGTAGGGAGTTTTATGTATGCAATGGTTTGCACTAGACCATATATTACACAAGCAGTGGGAGTTTTGAGCAGATTTAATTCTAACCTTGGTAGACAACATTGAAATTATGCAAAGAAGGTGTTTAAATACCTTGTAGGTACTCCTGGTCATTGTTTGGTTTATTTTGGTACTAATAGTGTTGATAAATCTTTGGACATATAGTGCTATTTGTTTAGCCAAGAATCCTATGTATCATGCTCAAACTAAGCATATTGATGTTTAGTATCACTTTATTTGAGAGTTGGTTACAAATGGACATACTGAGTTGAAGATAGACACTTTGAAGAATGTTACAAATTCATTGACCAAACCTGTGAGCAAAGAGATGTTCGTGTGGTGTAGAAAGGCCATGGGCCTCATTTCTAGTGCCAAATTATTTTCATTTGATTTCCTATGGGTTGATTTACAATGTATAATGTTAAGTGGGAGAATGTTGGGATAAGGTTCCATTAACCTTGTAAATCCCAATATTGTATTTTTTCCTTCTATTATTTGTTATTATTAATTACCCATAATGAGTTGTACAAGTTTCACTAACAATGGTAAAAATTATTTGTTGTCCATGTTAAGTTTCAGAGTTATTGGTGATAATTATAGAGTGGCTTTTACTATTGGTAAATGTAAAAAATTATGGTAAAAGAGGTTAGGCATTTCCACTTGGAGAATTAGTTATTTTTTCCATGTATGACACACATCATAATGTTTGGTGGGTGCATGTAAAGAATCTATGATAGTTGTAAGTTGTCATAAGATTCTATGACACTATGATGCATGTGATGAGTATGGTTGTTGTATATTTTCTCTATTTGTCCCCAAGCACCCATCTTGGGTTGAATGCATGTTGGAGGTATCTATGATGGTTATGACATGTGATAAGATGTTGTAAGTTTCCATGCATGGATATGGGTGTTCAAATTTAGAAGGGTGTTTTTGATACTTGTACATTGCATGTTGATGCCACTTTGAGGCTTACACATGTGGGAGAGAGAAAGTAGATTCCTAGTCCTTGTTGGAGACATTTTCTATAAGTATTTTCAATGTATCTGTTGCTGCATAATAGTTTTACAGGTACCCAAGTTCTGCTAGAGTGGATATTGAAAGATAGAGGAAGTGAATGTATTTGTAATCTCCTTTTGTGACAATAATACAACCTGGCCTATTTTCTTGGTGGAGTGTTTTACCCAAAAGGGTTTTCTCCACATTAAATACTATGTTGTGTGATTCAATTTGCTTCAGGTATATTTCTATATTGTGGGTTTATAGTTTATGTTACAATCTCCATTGATAATACACACTTAGAAGATTGTAGAAGTTTATATCTTAAATTAGATTTCCATTAAAGTAGTGTTGCTTTCATTTCTAACACTATTGTGATTGGGAATGCTCCTTATTGGTTCGTGGAATCATCTTCCAAGGTCTTGGTGACACATGAGTAGATTTCAGAGACACTTTCATCCTACATTTGGATTTCACTTGCTAATTCCTATATGGAATGGGAAGCATACTTTCATTTGTACTTGGTTTTGTTTCTTCCAAAAGGGATACAGGTTGTAAATGTTGAAATTGGATTATGTTTTGTCTTCAAGAACTTACCATTTTTGTAGGGCATTACACATTGTGGGGGGGCTACATAGTCTCTCTCTTTCCCTCATTATGGGGGGACATAATATCTCTTTTTTTCCTTCCTATGGGGGATCATTGATTATATATACATGATGTATGTAGTCCTTGGGGGTATGATTGAGTCCTCCATCCATGTATCATTTTTTTTTTCTCTCTTTTGGAGAGGGGTTTTTTCCCATAGGGTTTTTCTCCTTTTCTCTGGTTGTGAGAGATTGCACTGTAAATGGGTACCTAACATGGTTGTGTAGTCAGGACCCATATTGTTTTTTTCATTTTTTTGCATCTTCATTCTCCCTAAGTTTGCACTTAAGGGGGGTGTTAGTGTATTAATTTTAACTTAGGTAAATCACTTGGGTAGCTTTGTTTCCCATATCAAGTAGTTTTATACCCATTTCTTTTTTCTTTCCTTTAAAAGGTTGTACCATTATTTAATTTAAGCATATTAATTTATTCCCTCTTTTTGGTGAAATAGCATACTTTCTTCTCTTGCATATGTGAAGGTTTATTCTTCAAATGGTGATCCTAGGCTCGGTGGTTGACACCAACAGTGTAGGTATAATAAACTTGAAAAGCATGTAAAAGACTTGTAATATGTACTAATTTTTATTATAGAAAAATATTTTGCAATTACAACCAATTGGTCTTGTTAGAGAAAACTACCTTCAATTGCTTGGAGATAAATGTTAAGTCTACTTTTCCAATCAAGTGGTTTCTCCAATTTAGCTATCCCTGTAAATAATATCAAGCCTTTAAAAACAAAATTTCATATACATTTAATTATATTTACAATAAAATAGAAGAAGAAAATACCATATAAATGATCCTTCAATGTTCCACAGTGCATATATTCATATACCAAGGCTACTATGGGTTTTCTACAATACCCAACAAGACTTACAAGATTCTTATGGTATATCCTTGAAAGTTGGGTCACCTAGAGCCATGAAAAACACAAGTAAAATATGTTAAATAAAAAATTTAGAAAGATTTTTTTTTCAAATTAAAATTAAAAAATAATTTTACATGACATGATCAATATTTGTGGAAAAATGAAAACCTCATTTCGAAATTCTTGTTTCCCTTGGTTTGAATATGATGAAAGTACTTTGACTACAACATCATATCCCGAGAGTCTACCATAAAATACAGATCTAAATCCCCCCTTGCCAATTATTGTGGAATAATTATTTGTAGTTGCTTTTATATCTTCCTCAGTATATTCTATTTCCAATTTATCATATTAATTTGGACCATCTTCATCTCTTCACAAAAATTTTTAGAACAAAGTTTTCTAACAATTAGCAAAAGGTTAAAATAATATTTAATGGTTTTGAATGATGTTTTTTTTGTTTTATAGGAATTTTAGAAATACTTGTACAAGAATGCTCGGACAACGTGATAGGACCATGTGTGGTGTGAAATTGTTGTATATGTTTGTATCTCCATATAATTATAAAAATACAACAATCAAGAGTACTGAACAACCAATAGAAAGTCCTATAATTAAACTTTTTGCTTTATGATTTTTACTACCCCCTGGAAAATTACTTTCAGGAGCTAAATTAAAACTACTTTGAGGAGAAAAATTGCATGGTAAATGGAGAATAAAAATGTCAAGGATAGATTTTTTTTTCTTTCCCAAAATCTTCCTACAATTCTCCAATTAAAATTTAAGGTGGAATGAAATCCCTTAAAAGTGAATTAAACAAGAAATTCAATGTTCTCGTACCGAAAAATTTAAACCAAATTTAATTAAACCAGGTGACACTACTCCATTTAATTTATTGTTCTGCAAAAATCTAAAGATGATAAAAGGTACTAATTAACAATAGGTAAGAATAAATATTATACTCACCTATTATATTGGGAAAATTGAGAACTCTATTATATTGTTTTGATCTTTTAAAGAGAAATCAAACCATAAATAAAAATGTTATGAGAAAAGATAAAACAAACGTACAATTCTTTCAATAGGGTAAGTTTCTCTAACGAGCTTGGAATATCTCTTGATAATTGATTGTTTTGTAAGTACATTTATAACAAAGAAAAAAGAAAAAAGAAAAAAAGGAGGGTAATGATTGACATTGACAAAATGTACATTTAGTCTATCTTTCATATACATAATAATAATGCCTCTGAGAGTGATGGATCTCTTAGAGTATTGTAACGTACTTCAATGAGCTCAGGTCTGCAATAGAACCTATAAGATTATTGCTTCCTAACAGCTAAAGCAAACAACATAAAATGAGTAGTTGCCTTAATTCTTCCATATAAATCAGTTCTAACATATAAATCATTCAACACGATATAGTTAGGAATTCTACAAGGAAAGTGAAGGTTGTTGAGATCTTACCGAGTTAATGTTGTTAAGTTGGCTAAACTTGAAGGGATGTTGCTAGTGAGACCCATGTTTGTTAGATTTCTGAAAAGAATTGAAATCATGTTACTACAACTGAGCCACAGATTTAATATTAAAATGTAACGAATCAATTTCTATGAGTTGTAAGGAAAGATTTACACGATAGTAACTCATGGGGGACTATCGACATTGCAGGTAATGACGATTAATGGATAACCTACTGGCAAAGATGGATCTCATGTTGTTCAATCATCTGGAAGATTTAGTGTACTTGCTATTTTTTGAATAGCAAGAATTGCATCATTTAATTTGTACTATATTAGACATGGTTTCAAAAATGTCTCGAAAGGGTTTAAAGAAATCATGAATTGAAATGAATTACTACTTGACTTTCCATAACTACGAATTGGAAATTCATACACTATACCTTATTTTTCAAAAAACAACTGAACCATCTAAAAATATATCATATGTTGACTAAAAAACAACACTGTACTTTGTTTTTCAAAAACAACCAAAAAATATATCTATTGTTTCTATAAGTAAAAAGTAAAATAATAGATCACCACTGGCTCACCAAAAAGTCTTATTTTAGTTTTCCAACGCAGACATTCCATTTTGATAATATCTTTGAAAATGGCCCTTAATTATTGATCTAGTGAATCAGATAAAGAAACTTACCTTCTCTGGTGTCTATCATATTGTTGATGTCTACCTTCTGATATGCTTCAGCTGCATTTATGAATGGCCCCATGTTTGGTCATTTTCTAGGATGAAATTTTATGTTTATAGAGTTAATTGTGTTGAACTGTAAGATTCAATATATAGCTATCCATTGCCCAAATGAAGTGAAGTCTATCAAGCCTGTTACTTGAACATCACCAATGAACACTTCAAAAGAGCCGTTGGAGGATAGGATTGTCTATTTGATGTTACAAAAGTAAAGAGAAAAATAAAAAGAGACGTTCTCAAGGGCAGAATCAAGCTGGTCTAAAATTATTAGGTCTTCACTTACTTTCGATGCAACGACAGTCTGTAAGACATAAACAAGTGGTTTGTTCCATATGTTGTTATCCAATGAGGATTCTGTGTTGATAATGGTTGTTGATGGCACAGTAAAAGTCTTCCAAATGCGATCAAATGGGTCATTGGGATAACTTTCGTTAAATTTGAAATAGGCCCTGCTTCTTAAACCGGGTGATTAAACCAATACAATACAATTATTACACACAACATCAGTAAATAAAAACATAAATATAATCACTTCATTGGTTTTCAGAAGAGATCAAGTTGTTGCTCTGTTTCTAAACAGATATTTCTCTTTGTATTGAAGCTTCAAAAAAAAATACAGAGGTCTACTTAAATAAGGTTTTCAGCACCTCAAGAAAAAAAATGAAGGGGCTAAACATAGCATTATTTCCAAAAAAAATAAAGCATGCAAAGCATGAATTATTCAAAGGAAAAAATAGAAACTCAAATAAGAATACTAACTAAAAAAGGACTCTTCGCATATAACAACCATGCATTATTTGAAAGAAAACTATAAAAAAACCTAATATAATCATGAAGCATCATTATCTCCGTACTCCCCCTTGATGCTAAGAAGGCTCACAATTTGATCTCTAAGTGCCAAAAACTAAACTATTGCAACTGCCTTGGTGAAGATATCTACTAACTGATCTTGAGTGCTGATATGTTTTAATTCAACTTCCTTCTTCTATACCAAATCACGAATAAAATGATATTTTACATCAAAATTATTTGTCCTACGGTGATGAACCAGATTCTTTGCTAGCTTGATGGCACTCATATTGTCACAAAAAATCACTATAGGTTGAATTTTCCTCTCTCCAATTTCTTCTAAAACTTTTCTAAACCAAAGCGCTTGTGTACCTGCTAAGGTAACTGCAACATAATCTACTTCTGTTGAAGAGAGGGAAACCATACTTTGTTTTTCTTGAACTCCAAGTAATCAAACTAGAACCAAAGAGAAACAATTTCCAGATGTAGACTTACGATCATCCATACTACCTCCCCAATCTGAATCACTAAAACCAACAAGATTGAACCTTTTAGAAGAGTAGTAATGAATGTCATAATTTAAAGTGCTTTTCACATACCTCAAAATTATATTGGCTTCCTTCATGTGTATTTTTGATGGATTTGTCATGTACCTTGAAACATGTGAAACTAAATATGCAATATCAAGCCTTGTGTGGGTAGAAACAACAAACTCCCAACAATACTTTTGTAAGTAGTCTCATCAAAAAATTCAACACCATCATCTCTACACAACACAACTCCATGATCACTTGGAGTGGAGTTTGGTTTAGAATCAACCATCTCAAACTTCTTCAACATATCTTTTGCATATTTGGTTTGGAAAATGAAAATTTCATTCTTACATTTACAAACCTCCATTCCTTGAAAATATTTTATGAGACCAAGATCTTTCATCTCAAATTATTTAATCATAGAAACTTTGAACTCATCTTTCATCTTAGAATTGCTACCCATATACAACAAATCATCAACATACAAACCTACAATAAGAATATCATTACCTTCTTGTTTGTAGTAAAGGGTAGGTTCACTCTTACTTCTTTGAAAGCCATTCTCTTGAAAATATCCATCAATCATAGCATACCATACTCATGGTGCTTGTTTGAGGCCATACAAAGCCTTCTTCAACTTGTAGACTTGGTCTTCTTTTCCTTTCACTTAAAAACCTTGTGATTGTTCCACATATACTTCCTCTTCTAAGTACCCATTCAAAAAGGCACTTTTCACATGCATGCACGATGAATACTCCATTTCTTTTGAACTGCAAGTGAAATCATCATCTTGATAGTCTCTTGTCTTGCTACTAGTGAAAATGTCTCTTCATAATCAATCCCATACTTTTGTGTGAAGACTTTAGCAACTTATCTTGTCTTATGCCTTTCAATACTCCCATCACTATTAAACTTGGTCTTGTAGACCCATTTGGTGCCAATCTTCTTCTTGTCATGTGGAAGCTATGTAAGCTCCCAAGTATCATTCCTATGAATGGAATCCATCTCTTCTTCCATTGCTTGCATCCAAAACTCATTAGTACATGCTTCTTCAAAACATGATGGTTCAAAATCAGCCTTGGTAAATAAAGAAAAATTAACTATCTCACCTATTGGATTTTCTTCATGTGCTTGATTTTCACTCATTTGATAAGTATCACTTAAACTTCTTACCTTCCTTCTAGAACTTAGAGCTGAAGCTGGAATTGCAATTTGAATTGAACAACTATAGGAGGGGCTACTTGATGGATTTGTAACACTTGGAATAGAAATATTAGTGGGCTGCTCATGATCAATATCATCAGCAATAATATCATTTAAAATGGATTTTGAATTCTACATATGAATTTTTTGACGACCATAAACTCCCCCTTCATCAAAAATCACATATGTTGACACAATAAGCATATTAGTGATAGGATTATAAAATCTATAAGCCTTGCTTTCCTCACTATATCCAACAAAAATGCATTACTCACTTTTTGCATATAACTTTTGTCTATTCTTATCAGGTACATGGACATAAGCCAAACAACCAAAAACTTTGAAATGATTAACATTAGGACTTTTCTCATACCATGCTTCATAAGGAGTCCTCAAGTGCACTGGTGGTACTTCGATTGAGAATGTATGCTATTGTAGCAACTGCTTCACCCCAAAAAGAGTTGCTTAATCCCTTTGTTTGTAACATGGTCCTTGTCATTTCTACCAATGTTCAGTTTTTCTTTCAACTACTCCATTTTGTTGAGGTGTGTATGTAGTGGTGAGTTGACTCCTAATTCCATTCATATCACAATAATCCTAAAAGGATCTTGAACAAAATTCTCCTCCACGATTAGTCCTTAAACATTTGATTGTGCACCCCTTCTCATTTTCAACAAGTTCTTTAAACCTCTTGAATGTATCAAGAGCTTCATATTTGGCCTTCAAAAAGTACACCCAACATTTTCATGAGTAATCATCTATAAAAGTGATTAAATATGATGACTTACCCAAAATATTTGTTTGCATAGGACCACAAATATCGGAATGAACACGCTGAAGGGTATGATGGGCCCTCCATGCATTGCCTTTTGAAAATTTCTCTCTTGCGTGCTTTCCTTTAGCACATCCTTCACAAACCTTTGTGTGCTCTTCAACCTTAGGTAAACTAAAAACTAATGCATTTGATGTGAGAATCTTCAAACCGTGAAAATTTAAATGTCCATACCTGAGATGTCATAACCAATTGATATCCTCATATGCCATATTGATAAGGATGTTGTTATGTTCACCAAATTTCAAAGGGAACATCCTATTCTTTGTCATAGGCACAATAGTCACAACCCTATTTCCCTAATTCTTATCATAAATTATACATTTCTTATTCTCAAAAATAACTTTATAGTTCTTCTCACATAGTTGTCCAACACTTAACAATTTATGCTTTAATTGTGGAGTGTAATAAATATCATTGGTCAACACTCTTTATACCTTCTTTTGTTTGGAATTCCATAGCTCCTTTTGCAACAACCTCCAATGATTTGCAATCACCAAGTTGAATCTTGGACTTGAAACTCTCATTCTTTATTGAAAAAAAGTTCTCATTCCCTGTCATATGGTTAGCGCACCTAGAATCTAGATACCAAACTTCTGTACTACTAGTTTCACCTTTAGAGTAAGATAAAAATAAATGATCTAGAGGATTTTTATCACTTTATTTAGTATAATTAACACTTTTACCTTCTTTTAATCTACAATCTCTTTCAAAGTGGCCATACCTATTACAATGGTAATATTGAACATTTTTCTTATCAAAACTGCCTCTACCTCATCCTCTGAAACCACCTCTTCCTCTTGAACCACCTCTACCTCTATTTCCTCTTGAATGATTTTGATTTTGACCTTTACCTTGGCCTTCATGGTTTTTGGTGCTGCTGCTAGCATCCTATTTCTTTGTGATTTGCAATTTGGATGAAAATAAAATGAATCTTTCAATCTCTCTTCATGAGACATAAGACATCCAACCAAGTGATCAAACTAAAAGGTTGTCAAATCTTTGCTTTCTTCTATGATATTGGTAACATGGTTCCACTTTGGTGTTAGAGACCTCAAAACTTTCTTTATTACAACCTCACTACTTATTGTTTCTCCTAGAGTGGCCATTTTACTAGCCACATCATTGACTCTCACACAATAATCACTTACTTTTTCAGATTCTTGCATTTTCAAAATTTCAAAGTCTCTTTTTAAAGTTTGCAACTTAGCTACTTTTACCTGATCACTTCCTTGGTAAGCTTCCTTTAAAATATTCTAGGCATCTTCAATTGTATTTTCACCCACAATCCTTGGAAATAAGCTCTTATCAAGATCTATTTGAATATGAATCAAGGGTTGAGAATTCTTCGTCTTATCCTCCTTTCTAACTACTCTTCCATTGGCTGTGAGGGCATTCCAATCAACTGGCTCTACATAACCTAATTCAACAATTTCCCACAAATATTTTTCTATCAAAAAGGTCATCATTTTGATGCACCAATAACCATACTCATTTCCATCAAATTCTTGAATGGGAAAGGAGTTATAATTCGACATGATAAACCTTTGGTGAAATTCCAACCACTAAATCTTTAGTCCAAAAGAAAATACCTACTCTGATACCAAATGTAGTATCTGAAATAGGCCCTGCTTCTTAAATCAATTGATTAAACCAATACAATACCATTACTACACACAATACGAGTAAATAAAAATATAAATATAATCACTTCATTGATTTTTGTAAGAGATAAAAATGTTGCTCTATTTCTGAATAGAGGTTTCTCTTTGTATTGCAGCTTTAAGAAAATATAGAGGTCTACATAAATAAGGTTTTTAGCACCTCAAGAAACAAAATGAAGGGGACAAAAATAACATTACTGCTAAAAATAGAGCAGGCAAAGTGTAGACACATAAAAATGACCTAGGTTTGTAAGTTCTATTTTTCGCACATTTCTTCCTAGCATATAATTAAAACATTTAATTATGTCCTTTGGTCCACTTTCAACTATTAATTAAATAAGTTCTTGTCGATAGGCAGGTTACTATTACAATCATTAATTCAGGTTATATGTATTTATTTAAATACATATAAGTTCCAGTCGATAGGCAAGGTTACTATTGCAATCATTCAGTTTTATTTCTTTTCTTCAATTGACCAATCATATTGAATTATTTAAACATATTACTTTTGATTTGTATAGTTTCAATTTTAAAACTTATTTTTTATATTTAAAAATTAGCATTTATCTCTTTTTCTATTTGTCTCATAGCTCTATAATTCATTTTTCTTTAAAACAATTAGGGAAATAATAATCATAATAATTTTTTTGACTAAAGTATTATAGTTAATGTTAATGTAGGAGAAGCTCGTGGAGAAGCTGTTGGAAGCTGCCAGAGAAATATTTAGAGACAACAATGAAGAACAAATTCTTCTTTGTTAAGGTTATGTATCGACATTGTTGACTACACCACATAATTTGCACCAAACAATTTGCACAAAATCTTGAGGTAAGTCACTTGCCATTGTTTTAGCCAGTTTTTTCATAAATTTGTACATAGCCCATTCTAAAATAATTTTGTTTCAGATTCACCGCTTGATTTTTCAATTTAAAATTGGGGAAAAAAAATATTTGGTGGAATGAGCAATTTGCCTATGCAACCAAATTTTGTGTATGGAGCTCAAGAACTTGGTAGCTCCAAAACTCCAATATTTTTTTTCACTTTGAGACTCAAAGCTGAAAAGATTTCAGATGGCAAAGGCACAAAAGAATGCAATTTTTTTTGGAGAGTATTTTTCAATGGGGAGCTTGTAAAGATATGAGAAGCCACACCTCAAGCATACCAATGAGGTTATGGAGAATAAATCTAAAATTACCATCTAGGTAATGCCATTTGAAGGAGTGCCCTGAAATTCTCAACCGTTTTAGGCACCAGATTGCTGTAGAGCTCCACCACCCTAATTTTTAGGGTTTGGTTTTGTTAGGGTTTGAAAAGTTATGGTTTAAAATTCTATGATTTGATTTTTCCTGGCCGAAACATGTGAGTCTCCGATTAATGCAGAACCTTGAAGCACTTTGAAGTTGTTAATTCTGGTTTACACTATTCTAATATTGTAAGGTTTTCTAAATTATTCTTATTCTATAATAAACCATTGCATACTAACTTATGAATATGAACATTGCATGAATCTATGCTGACGCAAATGTAGCATCTAGGTTAGTAATCTATAAATCCTAATTAAAAATTAATTATATCATCAAGCTAAGTGCAACACTCTTCAGGTCATGATACTAATCAAAACATATAGTTTCTCCATTAATCATTGCAAGTATCTTCATATATTGTTTTAACTAGAAGTAGTTATATAATTGCCCATTGCCCAGTTATATCTCCGTATATTGTTAGAAATAGTAGCAATCACAGTTGCAATTATAGGGTTTCCCACTTTGTAAAGGCTGCATCTTCCTCTCTGTTTCAGAGGGCCAGATATTTCAGATAAATTTCTGAGTCGTATCAACAAAGATGAAATGTTCTATTTGGGCCCCAATTTTAAACAAAAGTTGAGAGTGTACAATAGTATGCTCTGAGTGTATGTTTCGTTGTAAACAGATGGCCCCTCAGAGAAATGTCCAGGCTGAATATGGTGCCAGACACTTCATTTAGCTAACTTTCTTTCTTTACAGACTTAAGTCTCTCGTTGATTCAGCCTCAGTCCGGGACATATACATACATAGCTCTTTCTACTTAAGATCAAATTGGCACTTTGAGTCTCGGTGAACAATTATATTGGGGGTATTCTTAGACCAGTTTTTTCTTCAATTCATTGGCATCTCCATGGAATGACTCTCCCCTTTCAAATACTTGACAAATTGGCCCTCACCTTCTTTGTGGGTAACTCTAGACCTATCAAAGATAATATGTATCTGCACTATTACTTATATTTTGTTCAATTACTTCTATATTGTTGTTCATCTTTCCGACCCTTGCTACACCCGCAAATTACTGTGCCTTATCCATCTCTATCTGGAGCTTGTTACTTCTTCCCTTCAAATTTGTTATCATGTACTCTAGTTTACTGTTTCAACTAAGCTTTCATGTATTTCTCACCTTTTTGCTATTTTGGACATGCATAAATACTTCTTGTCATGTTCCAGATACATTCCATCTTCTATATTTTCTTATTAGAAATTTGGTAAGACACTCTGACCCAAGGCCTTTTTAGTGCACAGGGGAAGGCACCAACAAGCTTAGAATGGGTATCTTTTCTATTAAAATACAACTGGAAATTGCAACCAACCGCATTCAACAATGCCCATATTATCAATGAGGCATTAATACTGAGAGAATTCCTAGCAATGTTTCAACCCAAGTCATCGTCATAGAAATCCCTCAGCCTTACAACTCTATGAAAATTCTAGTTTGGCAGATCGTCAATAGGATATTTACCACCAAAGTAGCAAATAAAATATTCCAATTTATATCTTTGTTTTTACCTTATCATTTTTGCTACATGATCCTTTTCCATACTTTATGTTTGGCTCTTACATTTTTCCTGAATGTATCTGTTTAACTTAACTTCCATCATCTCAGGTTTGAAGTTTGAACCAACTTCTTAATTCAATCTCATATTTTCTCAGGGTAAATTGAGTTTCAAATTTTCCCCTCTAATCTACAGTGCCTAGCCTTTTGTTTACTTTTAAATTATAACTTTAAATTCTCCAATATAGAGCACTCAAATACTACTTGATGCTTTCCTGTCCTCATGGATCTTTGGTATAAAAATGTTTCAATGCACTTCCCATTATCTTTGCTTGATTTTTTCTTTTTGATTTTTTTAAAAACGTGAATATGATACAGCTGGGATACAGTGTGCTCGACATACACACAGACACATCACAAATGTTCAAAAGAGGTTATACAACAAAAAATATTATAGATGTATTCTTAATTTGGAAATGTAACTGATAAGAGAAGTTCAATTAGTACATTGGAGCTTAGAAGGAAGAGCTCACGTATCATAATAACTAAAAATAAAGAATTTTCACAGCAAAAAATGTGCTCTAGAAACCCTCTAGAGTCTAAATTGCTTAAGAAATTCCCTACAGTGCAAAAAGCATCCAAAAGCCCTCAGTGTATTGGCTCCAAGAATTTTTCACTTAATTTTTTAATTATACTCTTTAAATGCATGAAAATAAAAGCATTTCCAAAATGGACCCTAGCAAGGATCAACAATAAGATAGATTTGAAGCCTTCATATAACTGCTAATATGTTGATTATCTAATCCACAAGGAAAGCCTTAATCTTGATCCTACAACTGGAGAGTTTTGTGAACATTGATTGAAACAGGGGACTCTGTATGTTGAAATAAATCTTAGTCAGCTCAAACTTGTTTGATTTATCTTTAGTGGTTGACAAGATCATTTCTTTACTGTTTAAGATTCTGTTGTGGACATCATTTTTTTATCTAATGAAACCAGTGAAACTCATTTCTTATTTTTTGAATTACATCCGATGAATTTTGAAGAAAAGATGTTTATTGACATGTTTTGTTGTAGCCTCTCTGCACCTACTGTTGAGTAAAGGCTCCTAAATTTCCTTCGCAGCACCCACTGAGAAAAATTAGGTACCCACTCGCAATTGGGCTATAGTCTTATCCAACCACCATTATGAGCTTAATAAACCCATAAAAGAGAAAAATTAAGTAGAGATCTCAAAGAAACCCATAAAAAGAGAAAAATTAAGAAGAGATGTCAAGAAACCCATCATTTAGGTATAGAAAAAAGCAGTTTTACACATCATTTGGCACAACATTGAGAGTAATTGATATCATTTCTAGAATTTCTGACCATACGTTAAGAGATATTGGAAAATTAATTTCAAAACCAACAAAGTATTGTAGAATTTCCATGATCTTTACATAGTTTTTTAGTTGGTAAAACCAAGTGCAAACTCTGCCTCCATTTATCTTTCTTGCCTGGGAGGAGTTTATTAATGCATTTTCTAACAAGCAACTATCATTAAGAATACTACACTAGTTTTTATTAGCATGCATGTCTTGGCATGTCATTAGCGTAGAAAAAAAAACTTTTACAACTACCAAGTCTTCATACTCAAAACACTAGACAATATTGCTAGGCTTGATTAATATTGAAATATGAAATTATATTTACTAGATTTCTGTTAATTTTGAATGCTAGATGGCTTGTTGAGTCAGATATGGAAAACAGAGAATTGAAAAAGCTTCCATTTATTTTTTTATATAATATATTGTTTCAGGAGAAGTTTTCCTTTTCTTATACTCTTTGTTAGGAGTAGATTTTACCAAAAGATAAAAAAGAGCTAAGTAAATCAAACAAAGCTTATAACATATAAAAACTGAAGCAGCCTCCAGGAATTCATAAATATGATTTACGAAACATTAAGTGGGAATCACAAGCCATACACAGTTATATCCAGACGTGATTATGTTTACCTATGAAAGTCTTAAATCTTTAATAAAGAAGGCACGTTACTATAAATCTGCTCTCTAAGACTATGCCAAACATGTTGAGAATTGAATTCATGCCCCTTGATCTTTTACAAATTAAATCTAGAATAGCACGACGATTCCATTTGTTTGAACCCTTGTATGCTCCAAGGATAGTTGAACAAAAGCATTAGTCAACATCGATGAAAGAACTGATGTCTCACAAATGGCAACAACAGAATGTTAAAATCATACCAATATGTTATTTCTCCTGTGGGCTTGAATATCTAAACTGCTTTCCCCAACGACTGAAGAATGTTGTTATAATGTCTATCTGTTAATTCACTTGGAAATGTAGTTTTGGGCAATTCCTTCTATCCAGATTGTGAAGAGCTGCATTCCCACGTGGACACGGTAAAGCATATTTTTAACAGCTTTCTTCACAAGTTTAAAGTCACGGGTGTCAAACATATGCAAATAAAACCACATGTAGGAGAAGGAGCTATTTTAAAAGACAAATGTTATATTGATTTCAAAACAGCTATCAAAAAACCTTAACAAACAATGAATAATGGAGTTCTAATTTATGTTATTGTCTATGCCAATTACTTCATGTGGATTCTTTTTCAGTTTGTTTCTAATTTTGAATTTTCATACAACAAGGTAACTTCCATCATTGTACATAATTGTTTGTACATTTTCACTTATTTTTAAGTAAATATGTCAGTTCTAGAAATGATCTTCAGATATTTGACAATATGTTAGATGAAGAAATCCCCTTTCCAAAAGATGCAATTTTGCAAATTTTGAGAAAGCTTACTATAATATATAAAAATTGTCAAGATAAGGGTTCTTTCATTGGTTTAGATGTAATTGATATGTGAATTTTAAGTTCCCTTGTCACATTTCTTTGTTGAAGACTATTTGTGAACATAGTAGTTCGGAACTTGTCCTTTTTAAATGAAAATATTACCTTTTAACTTGGTGTATTTTGGAGCACTTTACACATCTTTCATCAAATGACCCTAAAATACTTTTGGCAGTTCTCCACATTCATCAAATGCTTCATTTATAGGCTTTAAGGCATTGCTTATTTTAGGGAATGGACTAGCTTAGTTCCTCCACAATGCATCTCACATGCAATTGTAGATGCATGAGATTATATTCTATGGTATTTTTTCTCATTCATGCAACATATTTTACTTATGAGTTCAAAATAAAATTTGCCACAATCTAAAATTTACAGCATCCATTTTATTGCATTTTTTTTCTTTATCATGAGCAATGAGCAATGAGCAATGCAAGTAGCACAATTGCAATAAGTTTCTACAAAAAATATATAAAGAAACTTATAAAATCCTTGCTAGGATCTCAAGTCAGTTGATTATTGTAGTTTAGAAGTTGGCAGAGAGTTTGACTCAAACGACCAGATCCTAGCATGTATATGGTGGATATTTGAGATAATTGTCAATTACTTATGGTTGAAGGCATTGAACTACGACATTATATTCAACCTTAATTTCAAATGTTGCTATCATGAAATTCATAGTACTGGAGTACAAATACATCGAAAGGAATTTAGAGAAATTTTATTCTTGAGCTTCAAACATGATTTTTGCACCTTTTCACAAGAATATACTAACTGCATCACGCTCTCTAGTAGGAACTCAATGCTTGCATCACTTGTTTAAAATGGTCCCACTTTCTAATTTTCCCTCTTTTAGTAAATAATTCAAATTAATTATTTACTGTCACATGATCCCACCTTTTTGAATTAAATTGATTTTTAATTCAAAATAGCAATTTTCCTCTATAAATCTGTTAGTTTTATGATCAGATGTAAAGCACAAAAATTAATTCAAAAATCAACACAATGACACAACAAATACCCTTGGAAAACCCTCCACTTGAGGGAGAAAAATCTAGCAACAATATATCACTTATATATTGAATGTCACAAGGAATATCTCCTTTACAAAGGGCCGATAAGAAGGACAATAAGAAGCACCACAATCTGATGCAAATATAGTAACAAGGTGATGCAATCTATTGATAATAATCTCAGCCTTCAACAAAGATATTGATCTGCACTTGAGACAAAATCACACTTGTGAAACTCGAACTTGTAATGGACAATGAATGAATATGAATGAATATCAAACAATGAAACACCATCAATCATATATACAAGATGGAGTGGAGGACGTGACCCTTCAAAGCATCATGCCGACCTTCATAGAAGAATGCGTCCCTTCATTAAATCGTGTCCACAATAAAGGAATGTGTCCCTTCAAAAATTGCATCCAATATGCATGAAGTCAGCCTCATCAAGATCATGCCTCTTCATGAATTCGAGCCTCCATTATTAATTATCATTTAATACAAGAGATGTGCCTCTTCATAATAAATCGCTATCTCTATAAATTAAATAGCCAATGACTATTATTTAATTTATTCAACATTGTAAAGGAGATAGGCTAGAATAGACACCCGACACTGCAAGATAACATCAACACTCCCTCTCAGCTAGGGAGGATACTTCCAACTACATAAGACATATCACCTCATCATGATGTCAAACACAATGGCTACTCCCATATGTGGAAAGGAAATATATCACCTCATCGTGATATCAATCATCATGGCTACACCCATGTATGCTATGTACAAGTTCTCATCACTCAACATGATGTTGTCACCTCATCGTGACATTCACCATGGCTCTCCCAGAGGGTGGAAACAAGGGCTTTCACCTCAAATATCTCTCAAAGAGAAATGCATTAACAAGGGTTTACACCTCAAATCTCTCTTAAAGAGAAATGCTTTAAAGAGGATCACTAATATTGAGACTCCTTCTCAGCTAGGGCTTCATTCTCCACCATACCAAGTTTGTCTTGGAAGTACACAAACTTTATCTTGGAGAGAGGATTGGTGAGAATGTATGTCGTCTAATCATCAGTGCTGATATACCTCAACTGAATTGCTTTTGCTCAATGCCATATCTCTGATATAGTGGTATTTGATCTCAATATGTTTAGTTCTGTCATGAAATACAGGGTTGAAAAAAATCTTCACACAGCTCTGGTTGTCACAATGAATGACATTTGGCTCCATTGATTGTCCAAAAAATCCTACAAGGAGATTCCAAAGCCACACTACTTCTCTAGCTACCACACAAGTTGTAATATACTCAGCCTCTGTTGTACTCAGTGCCATTGAAGACTGCTTCCTACTACACTAGGAGATCATCATAGACCCCAAACTGAAACAACATCTAGAGGTGCTCTTCCAATCCATAACACACCCAGCCCAATCAGAATCAAAATAACCATGCAGCGTCAAGTCCACACAAGAAGAATATCTCAAGCCATATCCAATTGTGCCCCGCAAGTACCTTAGGATATGCTTCACTACAACTAGATGTTTTTGCCTTGGTTCACACGTGAACTGACTGAGTGCACTCACTGCATAGCAAATATCCAATCTAGTATTGACTAGATACATCAACGATCCAATCAACTTCCTATACATCGTGGAATCCACTAGATTTGAACTAGTTGTAGCCTCTTTCAACTTACGCAAGTTGGTCTCCATAGGCATAGACATGTATTTTCAATCCTTCATACCAAATCTCTTCAGAATATCAATAGTATACTTCCCTTGACTTAGAATCATTTCATCTGGCTTATGGCATACTTCTAAGCCAAGTAATGCAAGAGACCTAGATCCTTCATTTCAAATTCAAAAGCTAACTCCTTCTTGCATTTGATAATGAGGTGATCATCTCCAGTAAGAATCAAATCATCAACATACAAAACCAAGATTAATGCTTCACCATCAATTACCTTGAAGTAGAGGTTTGAATCAACATCATTCTTGGAGAAGCCCAAGCTCATCAGGTAACGATCAATCCTTTCGTACCAAGCACGAGGAGCTTGCTTAAGGCCATACAAAGCCTTCTTCAGCCTACAAACATGAGACTCCTTCCCATGTACCTCAAAGCCATTAGGTTGCTTGATATATACCTCTTCCTCGATTAAACCATTTAGAAATGTTGTCTTAATGTCCATCTGATGAATCTTCCATCCTTTTGTTGCTACAATAGTAATGATGGTCTTGACTGAAGTATAGCAAGCAACTGGAGCAAAGGTTTCCTCATATTAAACTCCCTCTTTCTATGAGAATCCTCTAGCCACGAACCTAGCCGTGTACTTCTCAATGCTCCCATCAACTACATGTTGGATCTTAAAGAGCCATTTAGAAGATACCATAGATTTTCCTTCAGGTCTAGGTGCAATGTCCCGAGCATCATTCTTGAGAATGGACTGATACTCTTTAGACATAGCATCTCTCCAAACCTACTGACTAGTAGCTTCCTCAACACTAGAAGGCTTGGATTCGATGATTTAACTCATCAATGCAACATAGCTTCAAAACTTATGAGGTCTCTTACTTTCTCTGAAAGTTCCTCTTGGAGCTGCAAACCTTTCTGCCTTATGCATTGTTTTCATGGCCCAAAGAGGTCTTTTTCTTCCAATCACAATATTTGTAGGCCCATCAGTAGGTTCCAATGGCTCAACTGGATCATCATCTTCTTTAGTTTTTGTAGCCTCCCTCTGAATCTCAAGAGCATAGTCAACCTCCATATCCTGAGGAGACTCTTCATTATATATCTCCATGTGAGTGCCCTTGGATCTTCTGAATGCAACATCCTCCTCAAATGTGACATCTCTACTAATCTCAATCAACTTCTGACCTAGAATGTAGATTTTGTAGGCTTTTGATGTCTCACTATAACCTACGAATATTCCCTTCTTGCCAGAAGGTTCCAACTTTGTCCTTTTATCTTTCAGCACATGAACATATATTGGACAACCAAAGATCCTCAAATGATATACTGGACAACCAAAGATCCTCAAATGACTTACTTTCGGCTTCACCCCTGTGAATGCTTCTTTAGGAGTCATGTTCTCCAAAATGTGGTGAGGACTTCTATTCTAAACATAGACTATTGTCCTAGATGCTTCCGCCCAAAGGAAGGTTTGTAGATCTTGGTCATGAATCATGGCTTTGGCTACTTCCACAATAGATCAGTTTTTCCTTTTAGCAACACCATTTTTTTGAGGATTATAAGGGATGCAAAACTCCCTCTTAATCCCTGCTTCAATGCAAAAGTTACGGAAGCTACCAGAAATGTACTCTCTTCCATTGTCGAATCTCAGACTTTGATCCTCTTCCCAAATAGGTTATCTACCTAAGCCCAATGCGTAGCCTCTATAAGTGCCTTCATGCTCTTGGTTGAGTTTCAGAAGGCCTAAAACCATCTTCTCCATGGTAGGAAGTGCTCGAAAGTGATGGTGAGCCAATCTTCTTTGCCATAGTTCACACGAACTTGATGAATCATGCACCAACGCCTAAAGTGGATGAGTGCAAAGTCTGTAGAGGCTCTCATGTCGAACACCAATCACCCAATCAGTCTTGATATTAGAGTTCTTCGTCCATGCAAGAAATTTTCCTTCTAAAAATGCAATTTGGTACCCCTTGTCCTCCAAGGCTGAAATCGAGACAAGGTTTCGTTTGATGCCCAGAACAAATAGCACATCACTCAACTGCAAGGAAATGATGAAATCCAAGTGAAGAGAGGATGCCCCAACTCCTTTCACAAAATAGCTAGCATCATCTCCAATAATGACTTGTTCACTAGAATCTCTCTCCACCAAATCAGTTAGATGCTCTCTAAATTTGGTAATGTGGCGAGAGGCACCACTATCAATTAGCCAAGTATTGTTGTTGGTAGGTACACTGCTTGCGAGAGTTGAATAGAATAGGAAACCACCTGAATCCTTCTATAGAGAGATATCATCAACATCAACAATGGAAGCCTACTACTTAGGCCTGGATGGACAATCCTTTGCATAGTGACCATACTTGTCACATCTAAAGCATTGAACATGAGATAGATCCTTCTTCTTCTTGAATGCAGGAGCACCATTAGATCCCTTATCTCTATTGCTCTTGAAATATCCTTTCTTTCCACCTTTCCCTTTCTTCTTTGAGGATTGAGTGGCAAGAACATGAATTTCTTCATTAGTAGAGCTTTGACCAATACCTCTTACAACCAACTTAGACTCTTCTTGAATGCAATCCGACCTCAAACGATCAAACTTGGGAAGTTTTGATCTCACGTTGATTCCTTGAATGTAAGACTCCCAAGATGAAGGAAGACCATTAAGGGAAAGCATGGTCAAATCCTTGTCATCAATAATATGACCAATAGTAGAGAGTTGATCTCTCAACTCAGAAATCTTCATGAAATAAGCGATGACAGATTCTCCTTTCACCATCTTGACATGATGAAGTTGCTACTTCAAAGCAAGAGCTCGACTTGTGTTGTTGATCTCATACATCTCCTCCAAAGTCTTAAGCATCTCTCTTGTTGTCTTGAACTTGGAGATGATTGGAACAATATGATCCTTCATGGAATCAACTAACATCTTCTTCGCCTTAGTATCTTTCTTCTTCCATTTAATCTTCTCTTCCTCATCAGTAGGCTCGGGGACTTTGCTCTCCACGAACTTAGTCAATTCATTTTCTTCCAAGGTGAGCATAATTTTGAATCTGTAAAATGTTAAATTTGTTGCTCCCTCAAGTCTGTCCTCGATCTTGAGTCTGTTCATCATCTTGATGAAGAGATAGATGTGATCAAAGATGAGAAAGAGAATAAAGAGTATCGATGCTAGACTAAATTTGATGAAGATCTTCTTCAAACCCGCTCTAATACCATGCTATTTTTATGATTAGATGTAAAGCAGATAAATTAATTCAAAAATCAACACAATGACATAGTAGATACCCTGTGAAAACCCTCCACTTGAGGGAGAAAAACATAGCAACAATATATCACTTATATATTGAATGTCACAAGGAATATCTCCTTTACAAAGGGCCAATAAGAAGGCCAATAAAAAGCACCACAATCTAATGCAAATACAGTAACAAGGTGATGCAATCTATTGATAATAATCTCAATCTTCAACAAAGATATCGATCTGCACTTGAGACAAACTCGCACTTGTGAAACTCAAACTTGTAATGGACAATGAATGAATATGAATGAATATCAAACTATGAAATTCCATTGATCATATATACATGATGGAGTGGAGGAAGTGACCCTTCAAAACATCATGTCATCCTTCATAGAAGAATGCTTCCCTTCATTAAATCGCATCCACAATAAAGGAATGTGTCCCTTAAAAAATTGCATCCAATATGCATGAAGTCGGCCTCATCAAGATCATGCCTCTTCATGAATTCGAGCCTTCATTATTAATTATCATTTAATACAAGAGACATGCCTCTTCATAACAAATCACTATCTTTATAAATTAAATAGCCAACGGCTATTATTTAATTTATTCAACATTGTAAAGGAGATCAGCTGGAATAGACACCCGACGCTGCAAGATAACATCAACAAAATCAAGTAATTTCTAAAATTATTTGATTTTTCTAGCTCCTCTTTTTCTGTGTCATCCTTATCTCCTTGTCACATGCATTTTCAACCCTTGATTTAGTTTTCTCAAATTAAATCTTGACCATTAATTTCAAATTCACCCTAATGTTGGCCTAACCCTAATTGTGGGTTGTCATATTGAATCTTGTTCATTGATTCTAGGGAATTTGTCAACTTTTAATCTTGGTCGTCCATCCAAAATAGCAATTTTGGTCTCATTTTTGCATCTCATGACATCTTAGCTCTTGCAATCTTGTCTTAGGCATACTTCACATTTTGGAATTTTGGCATAATTTAGGCTTTTTTCATAGTTTCTTACTAGTCGCATAGTTTAGCATTTGTCATCAAATCCTTCAACATTTTGCTTAGGTCTTGGCATACTCATAAGTTGCTCACATAAAATCTAAGAACAAACTACTTATTTCAGCAAATAAAGGTGTAATGGAGGTTAATCATGGATGTTGAAGACATAAGATGATATCCTTCTTTGTTTTCATGTTATTTTCTCCTTTGTGCTTCATTATCTACTTTGGGTTTATTTTATTTAGGCACTAATATGCTAACCTAAGTATTTTCCATAGTTACATTGGTGAACCTGATGCTAAATCAATCTTTTTTGCAGATTTTCGTACAATTTTTTTCCATTTTTGTATGTATAGCAAGCCACATTTCCAAATTCTAGAACTGCAAACATTGTGTCACGATGCATTCAACAATTAGAACGAGGCATCTGCAGAGTTGAGCTGCATTTTCCATCTCGAGAGACACATTTTCTTTGTTGTGACACATTAGCCAACCCAAACAACACATTTGCAAACTAAGACATTTTCTTTACATTTCGACGCATCTGACTAGTAAATCCCAGTGTATAGACCCAGGATGCATTTTCTTTGTAGAGTGACACATTTGTCTAGTAAAAATTTCTTTTCAGATTTTACATAATTTTTCTAGATTTCTATTTTCCATTTAGTAGCTTAGAGTTTCTTGGGTTACAATTTTTTTGTTTCCAGCTTGTGGCAAGGAGTCTAACCTTGTTTTGTTGATTTTATCATCACATTTTCAATTCCTTAAGCAAACAATCAACAAATACCAACTTGCATTCATATTCCTATGGTTAAAATTTACATGGATTTTCATGTCATGGGTTTAAAATGAACAAAATCATGCATTGAAACTCATATGGCTAAAATGAACATGCATCTTCATGCCATGGGTTTAAAATTAACTATTTCTTTCACACTTCAAGTTAAAAGTTTAAAAAGAACAAAGTGTCTTAAGTTTCTTCCTCACTATAGTTTTGTTAACTAAAATTCACAAGTGTCTCCAATTTTTTGTCACCTTGATTCAATAATAGAAGTATCCTCTCCCCTTGTGCACTTGTGTGATCCTGTGTGCAAGAGAAATTGTTATTGACTTGAGGAATTGGGACATCCTTGGTGGGAAAAAGTAGTCAGCACAACATGACTCAAATATGCAACGAAGCTCTTTAGCTGAGCTACCCCCGAAAAGTATACAAATGTGAATCCTAATGGAAAACTAGGATTACAAGTGTGGATGTGTCACATGAACAAGTGAACTCTCCAAAGCCCTATTGAGCGTAACCTCTTTAGGCTGGATTTCCTCCTTATCGAAGCTAATCTTTCCCCATGTGTGGCCACTCGAATAGGGGTCCTGAACTAAAAATTATTTTTTAGTTGCCAAAAACCCATCTATTTGCTAGCGCAACAACAATCGTTGTGAAGGAAATCCACATTCTCGCAGTTCATAGTAGACATGATCAGCCTACCATGGGAGATTTGTGGGGGTTGGAAGCTTGGTTGACCCAAAGAAGTGAGTGTCGAAGAGGGGAGCTAGTGTATCCAAGTTTTTGGATTCATCCGTTAATAATAAGTGTGGTTGGAGAAACCCGTGTGAAATCTAGCAAATATTGTCCTTGCCTAACCTAGGATTGTGCTTATCTTCATTGCGCATGTTTTCAAATTTTAAAAGATAAGATATTGTGTTTTCCAAGTGTTTTCTAAAGAAATTGAGACAAAAAAACACCTTTCACAGACCTGGAAATAATCATTCAACTTCAAACAAATTTAAAAAAATTTCAAAACTGCAAACAAACTAGACTTATTTTTCCTGCAATGCATTTTCCACAACACATTCGCTATTCTACGCTGCATTTGACATTTTATGTAATGCATTCACTTTGATAAGCCACATTTTCCACTCTCTGAGACGTATTTACCTATACTGCACCGCATTTTATATACAAAACAACACAATTGCTTTATTGAGCCGCATTTGTTACCTTTAGAGCCGCATTTGTTATCTTTAGAGCCACATTCGTTGAAACTATGACACATTTGACAAACTATAACACATTCGCAACCTGAAATGACACATTTTTTTGGAAATAACAAAAACACTATCATAGTTTAAAACTTGAAACCAAACTTGTCCAATCTGATATCAAACATCTTTTTCCAGTAGCCTCTGTCAAAATCCAAAAAGAAAATTTCTCAAATCTTCCATTGTTTGCATCCTTAGCTTGCATTTTCCCATAGGTCCAAACTTCCAAAAAAATTAGTTGCATCTTTAGAAGTCCATCACCATCATTTTCGACCATAAACCATTCCTTAGGTCATCACCTTATTGCACATATTGGAATAGGAAACTTACCATTGAATTTGCAAAAATCCTTTCCTTCAAGAGTAGGTTGTGATTGGACTTAGTCAACATTATTCCCCTTAGTCATTGTCCTCTTGTGATACTTTTCAATTAAAAAGTCTAGCTAGGAAACCTCACCTTTTCATCTTGTCCTTTTGTCCTTTGATAACCCAAAATGAGACATAGATCAAGCTTAGGGTGGTTGAGTAACCTTAGCCTTTGCATTTGCATATCTTATTCCTAAAAGTCCAAAAAAATAGTCCTCATTGTTCTTTAGAATTTGTTATTTCCTTTAGACAACATTATCATATTGCATTCCTTATTGTCAAAAACCAAAAAACATAGTTTGCATTTGCATCCCTTATTCAAAAATCCCAAAAACATAGTGTCATTATCTAGTTGTCATTTTCATCCATCTTCCTAATTTGAGCAAAATCCTTATATGGTTGAGACTAGGCTTCGAACAAAAAGAAGACAAATGGAGAACTTTTGACAAGGCACCAACACTTATAACTTTCCTAATTACATGAATCAAGACACATCTTTTATCAATCCTTTCAGTGACATAAACATGTCATCTTCCTCACATAACCCTTTTGAACCATTCATACGTAGAGATGAAAATGGAAACATATTTGAGGAAGACATATAAGCCGCCACACGGAACCCCGATGTGGCCTCCTCTGTGGAATATTTAGTCTTACATGACCTACAAAGATATCTAGCTATGCTATTACACCAAGGGGCCAAATTTCCACATGGCTTTAACATTAACACTTTGAGACCGACCTCTCCTAATCACAATGTCAACAATAACACAAAAAATGCCTCCAACAATAACATTGGTGCCACATCACAAATTTCTACAAGCACTATCAATGCTACTTCTAGTGGCACATCAAATCAAAATGCCTCGAACTCAATCAATGCAACATCCATTGGAGGGACACCAACCATGTCACAATAAATGCCTACCATGTCAACAACATCCTCACAGTCAATGGGAGCTACCTTTGGATCTTCAACAATGGGGGAAAGCTCTGCAAACCTTTTATTTGGAACTTCATCTAGTGCCATGGGTGCATCATCATCAAATATTTTTATTGGTGCTTCAAACAATTCCATGGGAAAAAATTCACTCAACCCCTTTGGGAGAAATAAATGACCAATTTCCATTCCTGGACCCCAACCAAACATCAACACATCATCACAACTTAACACCAACATACCCCAAAGGAAAATACCAACATTCCCCATGGACAATTCTACCAATTTGGACAAGGCAATCAGATTACACAGCATATGACTTCACTTGGACACCAAAATATTCAAGGTCAACACATCCCACAAATATCAACTAGTATGGATAGGGTACAAATTCCTACATATGCATCACACATCCATACCCATCAAAATGTCCCTAATCCCAACTTGCAATACCAACAAAATCAAAATCAAAACATGTCATACATCTCACAATAACACATGCCACCACAATATAAAAACACATCTTCACAATAGATTGGGACACATGGGATACCCATCACTCCCATGTGTGATGCAATGAATAATCCTATAATTGATGCTTTGACAACTCAAGTGGCAAAATTGCAAAAATAAATAGAGGGTATGCAAATGTCCAATAAAAATCCACAAACATCATATGACCTATGTCCATATCCTTTTGATACAAGCTTGTAAATGCCACCATTCCCTCTTGGATATGTGGCACCAAACTTCACTAAATACAAAGGAAAGACCAACCCTCTTGAACACATTCGAGAATTCACAACCAATTGCATGGACATTGCCTATGAACATACTTACTTGATGAGACTCTTCCCGAAGAGTCTTGTAGGTCATGCACTAGAATTGTTTGCCACTTTACAAAAGGGAATAAAATCATCGAAAAAACTTGTAGAAAAATTTGTGGAAAACTATTCCTATAACATTGACATAGATGTCTCCATTACCAGCTTATGCACACTTACACAAGAAGAATTTGGTGAGACTTTCATTCCATTCTTCCAAAGATGGAAAATTTTAGCAAGTCCTTGCCATATTGACATACCAAAGAAAGAAAAGTTCAACATGTTTGTCCAAAACCTCCTAGGCCCATTGAAATATGGCTTGCAAGTCCATTATTGCACAACCTTCATAGACTTAGTTGAAAAAGGGGTCCAACTTGAGAAGGCTCTTATTGCTAAAGGAGAACGAAGATATAGCCCTAAGAACACGAACACAAACCCACCTCCTGAGAAAAATAAATATTGGGTCAAGAATAAACACGTTACAAATGATGGCATTATTGACGCTAAGGTGGTAAATACAATAGGTCTTGTACTCACTCTTAAAGGATCTCCACCAAAAAACACACCATTTGTCACACCGACACCTACTACCAATGCCATCCAAAATAATAAAAATAGTCAAAATAATCAAAGAAACCAATATCAAGGGCGGCCCCGTCAAACAAGGAAATTCCCAAAGAGACGTACATATACTCCCTTAGGGGAACCAATTGAAGATGTCCTTAAGAAGCTCCTTCAAAATGGTGTCATTACGTTACATGACCCTAAGCTATATGACCCGAGACAGTTTAAGCCATCTTGGTGGGATGACAACGTCTTTTGTGATTACCATCGTGCTAAAGGGCATACGACCTCCTCTTGTCGAAAACTGAGAAATCTTGTACAAGACCTCATTGAGAATTGCACTATTGAACTAGGTGGACAACAATTTGCATCAAATGTAGACCATACTATTCACAAAAACCCATTGTAGGACCATGGTTCAAATAATCCCTCAACGTCAGGTCCCAAGACTAATAACAAACTTTCCAATTACATTCGTACCACCTTGAACTATTTTGGTGAACCCATTATTAATCACTTACAAGCTACTAATGAATATGTCAATACCATTACTATCAAAAGAGCACCTAAATGTAATATGACTACCCATGGTGGAAAAGTCATAGTAGTTGGTCCTCCTCCCCCTAGATAGCCAAAAATTATGATACCCGGTCCATCCTCAAAGCAGTTACAATCTGGTTCATCCACCAAATCATCATAACCAAAGGGACAGTTCAACCTCATTGACCAATTAGGAAAGACACCTACGCATATCTCTATACTTGAGCTACTTTGTATCTCTCATGCACATAAGGCCATACTTGACAAAACCTTGCAAGAGTCTTTAATCCCTCATGACATTGATATCAACCAGTTTGAATCCATGGTAGGATACTTGACCACACCCCATTGTGTAACATTTTCAGATGAAGACTATTTGTTGCCAAAATCCAATCATAATGGTGTATTACACATTAAAGTCTTTATCCATAAGCATAAGGCCAGACAAGTTTTAGTAGATGGTGGAGCAGGACTAAACATATGCTCCCTAAAACTGGTTAAGGCTCTAGGATTCTCTGATGCTTGTGTAAACCCTACTAAGAGCATTGTTATCAAGGTGTACGATGATGAAGAACACTCCTTTAGGGGTGTTATCACTCTTCCTATCAGAGTTTGGCCAGTTATTGTAGACACAACATGTCAGGTCCTGGATCTTGAGCTTCCATATAACATCTTGCTTGTTCGACCTTGTATTCATGCATTATAAGTTGTTCTATCAACCTACCATCAATGCCTAAAGTTTCCTTTTGACGGTATTGAAATCACCATTTATGGAGACCCTAATCCCTTTCAGTATTGCACCAATCTAAGGGGTATTTCAAAACATCAAGTTCCTATCAATAGAGAAGCTCCAAGCTCCTCTTCTTCCAAATATATTGACCCTTCCACACTCACCAAATTGTCCACGTGTACTCCTTCCATTTCTTCTACCACATCATCTCCCTCCGTTTTGAAGGCTAATCCTAATATCAAGATACAGGACCAAGGTTGTGGGGAATATAAACTAAACATAGCCTATTGCATCACAAAAATACCCAAGTCTCCTAAGGCCTATGGTCGACCTTGTTTTAGAATGAAGCCTAAATAAATTTTCAAAGTTCCTCCAACACACATTTTTATAAAATGGGGAGAAATGAGCAAAGAAGACATTCAAGACCTCTCAACATGGATTTATAAGAACCTAGAAGATCCATCCCCATTACCAGTCTAGATATACAACAAAGGCTATGATATAATGAAGGAAAAATGCTATGATGGAACTAGTGGCCTTGGCAAAAATAAAGCTGGAATGCATGAACCAATAATGCCTTCATGAAGACCAAAGCTTCTTGGGTTAGGGTTTGGGCTACCTGAAACTGACGATCAAAGTACCAATGTACTTTCAGGTGAGAGCGCAAATTCTTTATAAAGTGTCGAGACTACTGAGGAATCCCTTACCGAAACAAACTCCCATGAATGGGAATTTGGCTCCAAGTGATCCTTGAGTGACTGTTGCCTTGACGAGTTTTTCCTTGAACCTGGCGAACCTACATTCAAAGAAATATTTTGGAAAATGTTTAAGATTGATCCAACACCAAATAATGATAACCCTGAAGTCCCAAGGAAAAGAGAAGACTGGGATAAACTCTTTTTCCCAAGGAACAATGACAAGTTTGAATTATCTTCTAATCCCATAGGCCATAATCCTGACATACCTATCCAACCATCTAACATTAATGACCATCATTGGGATTCATCTGAATTGCCACATGACACTATTGATTCCAATACCGGTCTATTTGTCCCTTATTTTTACAATGAGTATGAATCAAGTGAAGGAGAATATTGGATAGAATCCGACTGGGAATTGGATGATGAAAATTTCATCTTTACCCTTTTTGAATCCATCTGCATGCTATCACCATCATCCCCACCATTTACCAATAATGATGATGGTATCTCACTTGTCCACCCACAACTAATTAATTGGGACCAACAAGGCCCATTGGTTATGGACATATTTCAGAATGATGAAGCATTGCATAATCATGGGCCTACATGAGGGCATACCAAGTGGAGACCACAAGGACAAATTTTCTATAGACCTAGATTGTGCAACCTACTTTAGGGAGACTATACCATCCTCTAGCCACAAAATTAAAAATAAAAATAAAACAAAAAAATGACCTCTTTAGGTGAAAATTGAAAGGAACCTTCTGATGATAAAAAAAAGTAAAAATAAAGGACGTATCTGAGGGTGAAAACCCCTTTGAGGTGCCGAAGGGTGGAGGATTGTACTTTCTCCCCATGACTAAGGAAAAATTGGAAATGCTGATAAAGGACACCATGGAAGCCAACATAGCTACAACAAAAGATCCCAAAATTGTCCTCTTTGTAGCATCACTGACAAAAGAAGAGAAACCCAAATTTCACAAATTCTTTTCAGAGCGTAAGATTAACTTTGCATGGTCATATGCCAATATTCCTGGGTTGGATCTAGAATTAGTCTTGCACCATCTACCATTACTTCCAAATGCCAAGACGATGAAGTAGAAGTTGTACAAAAAATTCATCCGTAGATTTCCTTGTTAGTCAAAGTGGAACTTAAGAAATTGCTAGATGTGGGATTCATTCAGTCAATAGACTATGTTGAATGGATATCCAATCTTATACCCATCACCAAGCCAAATGGTCAGATACACATCTGCACAAACTTTTGAGACTTGAAAAAAGTGTGTCCAAGGGATGACTTTCTATTACCCAACATAGACACAATAGTTGACCTTACTACAGGATACAATATGTTGTCCCTCATGGATAGTTTCTCAAGTTATAATCAGATTTCTATTGCCCCTGAAGATCAACATAAAATGACATTCACATGTCCTTGGGGTACATATTGTTGGAACGTCATGCCTCTTGGTCTCAAGAATGCAGGTGCCACTTATCAAAGAGCCATGACAACAATATTCCATGACATGATGTACAAGATAATGGAAGATTATATGGATGACCTTTTCGAAAATTCTTTGACAAGTAAGGATCACCTGAATGTGCTAGACAAAATTTTCAAGAGATTGGAAGAATACAAGGTCTGCTTGAATCCTAAGAAGTGCATCTTTGGTGTGACATTAGGAATTTTTTTGGGATATATAGTTTCTCGTAGAGGCATTGAAGTCGATCTGGCCAAAGCGAAAGCAATACTAGACATGCCTCCACCAAAAGGGATAAGTGAACTCAGGACATTGCAAGGAAAATTGTAGTCTATCAGTCACTTCATTGCACAATTGGCAGACAAGTTTCAACCATTTTAGTATCTCCTGCGCAAGGGCATCCCCTTTGTGTGGATTGATAAATGTCAAGAGGTCTTCCAACAAATTAAGGACTATCTATTGTCACCACCCTTTCTAATGCCACCTATTCTATAAATTTTTGCAACAACCTCAGCATTAGGGGCATTATTGGAGCAAAACAACCATGATGAGAAGGAAAGGGCAATATACTACATTGGTCAGACATTGGTTGGATATGAGCTAAACTATACACCTATTGAACGTGCTTGTCTAGCAGTTGTCTTTGCTGCCCAAGAATTGAGACATTACATTTTGAATGATCATAAGACACAACTTGTGGCAAAGATTGATCCCTTGAAATATCTCCTAAGTCGTGCAACACTGACAAGACACTTGGCCAAATGGGTAATGATCTTTAGTGAGTATGACATCTAGTATGTGGAACAAAGGGCCATAAAGGGACAAGTGATAGTGGACCAACTTACAGATGCACATGTACAAGGTGATCATCCATTGGTAGCAGACTTCCTTGATGAGTTCATATTCCATACAAAGCGTAAGTCACCTTGGAAACTTTACTTTGATGGGTCTCATAGTAGTCATGGCTCAGGAGCAGGAATACTATTCATCACACCGCAAGGAGACTCCATCCCTAAGTTATTCTGCATTGCTTTTCCATCTACAAATAATTTTGTAGAATATGAGGCTCTTATCATAGGACTTTGAATGGCCATAAAATGGAAAATTAAAACACTTCTAGTCTTCGGTGATTCTCAGTTGGTCATCAACCAAGTCAACAATGAATATGACACCAAGGAAAAAAATTTAATGCCTTACAAGCATATGGTTGATAGTTTGCAGACATATTTACATAGGCTTTCTTTTGAGAAAATTCCTAGGGCACAAAACAAGGCATCAAACACAATGGCCACGATCAGATCTCTCCTATACATTCCAAGCAATGTGCCATAGTTTTAGTTCTTGGTGGAACAACTCTTGGTCCTGCATATGATGTTTCAAAGTCAGAGATGGTTTGAAAGATTGTTGGTCCCAGCTCTCCATGGTATCAAGACATTTATGACTATCTCCAATGCCAGACCCTTCCCCTGAACCTATCCAATAACCAAAGAAATTCCTTTATCCATAAGGCTACCTGATACACCATCATGAGTGACACCCTATACCATTGTAGCTTTGGTAATACCCTTCTTCGATGTCTCGACACTGATGAAGCATAGACAACCTTACGTGAGGCGCATGAGGATATATGTGGATCTCATTCGAGTGGCCCTGCTTTAGCTAAGAAGATCATGAGGCTTGGGTATTACTGGCCGACTATGGAAAATGATGCACTTGAGTTTGTCAGAAGATGTCGCCAGTGCCAAATGCACAGTGATTTGATTCATACACCAACATAATAATTGTTGTCAATTACTTCTCCTTGTCCATTCGTATAATGGGGACTCAACCTCGTGGGTAAAATCCACCCTACCTCTTCCAATGGACATAAATTCATTATCACCATAGCTGAGTATTTCACTAAGTGGATCGAAGCCATCCCCATTACATACATAACTAGTAAAAAAAATTAAAAATTTATCTTGAATTACATCATTTGTCAGTATCATGTCCCACATTTCATCATCACAGAAAATGGTCGTCCCTTCGAAAACCAAGATGTTCATGAGTTATGTGAACGTTTTCACATCCAACATCATTTTTCCACACCATACTACCCCCAAGGAAATGGTCAAGCTAAGGCATCCAATAAGAAAATCATCAAAAATCTTAAAAAGACAGTCAATGATGCTACCTGTGATTGGCACATCCAACTTAACCCAGCTCTATGGGCTTACTACACTAGCATTCACATGCCTGTAGGATCCACTCCATTCACCTTGGTCTTTGGAGCTAAGGCCATCCTGCCCATCGAGGTTGAAATTCCATCCTTGCAAGTCTCCATGAAGGGTCTAATCGATGATGAAGAATATAGACAATCACGACTACATGAGCTAGAAATATTAGACAAAAGGAGACAAAATGCCTTAAATTATTTACAAGCATATCAGAATCGTCAATGTCGTAGTTACAACAAGAGAGTCATGGAACAAAAATTTGACATTGGTGACTTGGTCCTAATGAAAAATCCTAAGAATTGGTCTGACAAAGAAAAACTGAGCAAGTTCGAACCCAATTGGTTGGGTCCTTACATCATCATGTCCTCTTTTGGTTCTAGAGCATACCAGCTAGCTACTCTAGATGGTGAACAATTGATAGAGCCTATCAATAGTCTACATCTTCAAAAGTTTTATGCATAGCATTAGAGAGTTTGGCTGAAAACCATTAAAAATACAAAAAAATATGAAAAATATGAAAAAGTCGTCACCTTGATGAAAACCTAGCAAACAAGCATCTTGGTGACAACAAAATTTTTTTTTTTTTTTTAAAAATGACAAAAATAGTAAAGAGAAATAATTCATCCAATAGTGAAAACCTGGTAAATAGGAACTTTGGATAAGTACCATGGTGAAAACCTAGCAAACAGGTGCCATGTGTAGTCGGTCTTTGCTTTGCCATCTACTGTCACTCTATCCACCTTAGTCCATAATAAACACCCACTTTTTTGACACCATCTTGATGCTCGTCATAAAACCCTACCATTCCTTTCATGGTTGGCAATGGTTGACATCAAGTCCTGCATACTGTCCATCTGTCATCTCATGCACGACCCTTTTACATGTCCTTCAAACTTGGCTAGTCCCAGACCTGATTGGGGGAAATCCCTTATCACTTGATTGCAATGGGTATCACACATTGTTCTACCAACCATAAAATTTCCTAAAAAAAGACCTAAAAAACCATAAAAAGTCTTGAAAAAAGACCTAAAAATGTCTTGAAAAAATACTTAAAAAATGAAAAATGTCCTAAAAAAGACCTAAAAATAAATAAAAATGTCCTGAAAAAAGACCTAAAAATTGAAAAACGTCCTAAGAAATACAAAAAATTCAAAATATGACAAAAACACAAAAATAGAGTCATATCTTGTGAGGTCAGTTAGTCCATGTCATAGTCGAACTACATTGTCTCTACATATTTGCTACGTAGGCAAGGCTCATCTTTGGGACCCTGAGACATTAGGTCAATCCTTTTAGGTTTGTCCAAAATGAAAATCATGATGCAATATTTGGTTATGAAGACAAATCCATATGTCATGTCGAACTACGAGGTCTTTGAGTGTATGGTGTAGGAAAGGCCATCAAATGATGAGCCCCCAAGGCCACACTAGGCCAGTCCATTAGGGTTCATGACATTGCACTAGCACACACATCAAATGTTCTCAAAACAAATAGGTCATTACAAATAGACAAAATTCTACAACAAACTATGACAATCATTTAATCAACATGTCAATCACATTAGCATGTCAACATTGACATGTAGTCAACTCTATCAACAAAATTCAAATTCAGTCAACTTCAGTCAAACCCAATCAAAATGGGTTAAATTGTCAAATCTTGGTTATTCTTCATATATGTCTTTCTGAAGGATCGCTTTTGTCATTTACTTATGCCTTAGGATGTGTCCTTCCTAGGAATCATCATTGTCATTTGGAATTTTGGAGGATCCTCATGACATTTAAGGACTGATCCTCTTGACATCAACATCATTCAGGATACGTCCTTCCTGAATTTGGCAACTTTGGCTTTTTGTCACCTAGACATCGAAAACTTTTGCATTCGTCATCTTGGCATCATCAAACCTGACATCTTGACATTGTCAAAATTGGAATCTTGACATCAAAACACTTGACATTTAGACACACTTGGTAAACACTTGGCAAACACTATCCTGTCATTTTTTCCTTTCATTTTTCATCATGCTACTAGTTTCTCGAGGATGTACTGACAACAAGATTTAGAGAAGCAACAATGTATCATGATGATTGAATTGTCTTGTCTTTTTCAAATAGTCATGTTGCTAGTTCCTCGAGGATGTCCTGGCGATAGGATTTAGAGGAGAAAAAACATTTCATGACTTGTCTTTATTGTATGTTTTTTTTCTCTTCATGCTTGTGGTTGATTATAACAAAAATACTGGGGAAATTACGCTCTTGGTATGGGTTATGATCATCTTTCTCTACGACTGCTTGTCTCATGTGATGGTATGACCCTGCACACCTTGATCTATGTCATCTCATAGTGTTTTTTGGACATTACAATAATCCACCCAATGATGATTAAGAGCAACAATTGTTCTAGTCCTATGGTAATATGTTGAAGGATTCCATCCCTGCACTAACATTCATCTCTTTCTTTCTTGTCATTTTTTATTGTCCGTTTCATGATGATATCCTGTGACATACAAATATATAAGTGCATACATGATCATATAGGCATTGCATTAGATTATTACACATTCACATATTTCCATATATATATATATATATTAGTCACATTCATCAACTTGCATTCACATAACATATAAGTGCATACATCATCCATATCATTAAAACACATACATCACATATTGCATTACCCATACATATATATTCATACATTAATATAGGTCCATCCAGTAGAATCAAAATATTACGCATCTATATAGAATGCCATCATCATAACATAATATCATCATGGCATATAAGCATAAAATAACCATCATAGTTGCATACATCACATGACATATAAAATGCATCATCATAATCATCATCATCATAAAAGAATATATCATAAACAAAATCAACACATAATGCATCATCACATAACATATAGCATATAGGCCGCATTAAAAATGCATCATTTATAATCTCAAAAAAATCATGTCATGGGATAGAGTGACAAGATATCCCAAAAATAGAGCTCGCAGGCTTAATGGTCAAAAAATAAAGTGTCATAACATAATGTCTCCAACATAATGTCAAGATAACAATTTCAAATGTCCTGGGAAGTGCTCTCCTCATCCCTATGAGGAAAGATCCGTGGTGACCGATGCTCTATAAGAGGAATTGATGGCATCATGGTAACCACAACATGATTTTATGAAGTAACTGCAACATGAGTCTGAGAGGTCGATGGATCTATGACTGGAGGCTAGCTATGCTTTGATCTATGCCTTGACCTAGATGATCCATGACTGTGACTTGACCTATGGCTGGAAGAATTCCTATGAGAGTGATGAAACTTGTGGCCTAATGAATTTCCTGAAGATGTAGAGCCACCCATGCTACTTTGGCTATGACTGATGTGAGTGCAACTACTACTCCCTAACCTTTTCCCTGTCCTGCTAAATGACCTAGATAATCCCAGCTCTCTCTGGTCAGCTAGCACTACTCTCTCATATAACATGTGGTACTGACCCCTGCTCGCACTGACTTTGGCCAACTCTCTAGCAACATCTACAACTGGCCCTAAACACAACTAATCAAATTAACTGCACCAGCTCTCAGTCTCCCTCTACCAAATCTCCACTTGATACTTCTCAACATGTGTGACCTCAAGCTTGGCCCGTAGGAATATGATCTCTATAGTTGACTCGTCTAATCTCCTCTACATCTCTGCTAGTCTCTAGTCCACAGTAGCATCTAGTGGTAATGGAGGAACCTCAGATATGTCATGCTCCCCATCTATCATCCTCTCTTCAAGCTGCCTCTCTACCTCATCCATTTCATCACTGATGTCTAGCTCCTCCTCATCATCACCAATATTCTCCTCACCCCCAATGGCCTCCTCCTCTCTACCAACATCTAGAGCCTCCTTTTCCATGTGCACCTCCTACCTCTCCTCCTCCTATCTCCCCTCCACCTCTGGCTATCGCTCCTCCTCCTGCCTCTCCTCCTCTTGTCTCCCCTCCGGTCTCTGGTTGTCACTCCTCCTACCTGTCCTTTGCCTCCTCCTGTCTCACCTTCTCCTACCTGGGCCCCTCATCTCTCTCCTCCTCCTATGGCATCTCAGGAATGGCATCTAGAGAAACCCTCTCCACATGTTGTTGAACTCTCCTCACCTGCCTCCTCCATCCCCTCCTCTCCTCTTCCTACCACCACTGCCATCTCCTTTGTATCCTCCATCATCTCCACCTCCTCTCCCCCCATCTTCTCGACCTCCATCTCTCCCTCAGCCTCCTCAGCCTCCATCCCTCCCTCAGCCTCCTCAGCGTCCTCACTATACCCATGGTATAATTGATCTATGATCAAAAGGTGTTGGTCCATCGAGATCTTTCAATGGAATAGATTTGTGTGTCTTCCACCACAAATCAAAATCTACAGTCATCCCCAGATATACAAGACCTCCACTCCAACCCCACAGCTACACTACCAACCCATCTATCTATTGTTTGGAAAATGGTACTAATATGGTAGGACCCCACGTAGGCTCTCGTGATGATCTAGCATACTCTATTGTACCCATAGGCACTCCCTGCTGCTCCCTAAACTAAGGTAGTACCTGCTAGGACAAGTACATCTCAACAATCAACTATGACTACACTGTCTAACCAATCAGATATCGAAACTATCTACAAAATAGAAAATGATTACCTTCATCAGCCCACGATGCCAAATCCCTATATAGTCCATACAAATGAAGTAATGGTGTCTATTCGATGTCGCCCGAATCCAATCTCTCTGACTCTCGTCTGCTATAAAGCACCCATATATAAGAGAACATAAGGCATCCCATTTTCTAACTATGGCCTTTGAATTGGTGGATGAAAGAATGGAATGTGCTCCCAAGCCCAGATCATAAGCAATGTCATGCCACAACTGATGCTATGTACACCCATGTAGGCTACCACATGCAATTGGTGATATAACATATCAAGCAAACATGGCCGCCATGCAAAAACTACCCTATCTCGCTGCATCTGTACTAATACATCTCCCCATCTGATCAAGAACCCATGTCCCTAATTATTTGGAATGAGGACTTCAATAATCAAGGTTCATAACATGGCATCCCACCGTAGATAGTGCTCAGCTAGGTACTCCCACCAAATCTCATATCCCTCAACACAAAGGCTTGTGCCATCATCTACCTCATATAACTCAGTCATACCCTACACTCCTTGGTGTGGATCATATACCAATCATGCTCTTTTGATCAGAATGTGCAATATACAATACACGTCCTCTAGAGTAATAGTGGCCTCCCCTATCAATAAGTGGAAGGAACAGGTCTCTATGTGCAATCTCTCAGCCAGTGTTGTTGGCAGCCCCCTATTAGCCCAAATAATGGGCATATAGGTGACATAATACAATCCCAGTCACATCAATCACCTCTGCTTCCTGTCCGTCAGCTAATCCTGAAATGCATAAGTCGATGGTCTAAACTTCCATGTGTAGATTGGTGGTAATTGTTTCTACACATGAAAAAATGAGAGTTAGCACATTCTTGAAAATCATTATTTCCATCTATCTAACTAAACATAAGTAGAAAGTGAGCCTAAACCTAAGTCAACTTTGGTCAACCATTGTCAAAGTCAAATGCGTTGCATTGACTTCATCTGCATCGTTTCATTTAGCACTTGCATTGCACTTTGGCACTTGCGTTGTTTTGACTCACAAATGTGTCATCTTCAATCAAATGCATCATCAGTTCATCAAATGTGTCATTTAAAAATAATATGCGTCACTTGGCTTCACGTATGTGTTACAATCTTCTGAATGCATCACTATACCTATCATTTGCACTGCAAGACAAAAAATGTGTCTTGATATTTGGAAAATGCATCAGACCTAATTGAAAACCGGATGGATCTATCACATTTGTGTTGCGACACATCAAATGTGTCAAACACAACCACAAATGCGACTTATGCAAATGTATATGCATCACAACACATTCATTAACCTACCCTAAAACTCTAAAAATGCACGAAAAACAATAAAATTGCGAAGTGGGTAGGGGGTACATACCGGTGGGTCCACGCCCTCTGTCTATTTGAATGTTCAGATGATATATTTGCGGTGCTCGGTAATGGGAATCACCATCTTTGCGCAAAGTTCTCTCACTCTAAGCTCTCCAAATTTACAAGCATGAAAGTGAAAATGAATTGACTTTTACCGATTTTCAACATATTTATAGGGTCAAAGTGGGATTTTCTTCAAATTTTTATTATTGGAGGCTCATTTGACCAACTTTGACTAACTTGATGATTGCTTTAAACCTATCAAAATTTGAAATCGCTTGCGCCATTTCTTTTCTTGTCACCAAATTAGCTTGTTGGGACACTTTCCAAATTTTTTTGTCATCAGGCCAAAATTTGAAAATTTTCTTGAGGGGGCAGGGATACTCTGTACCTTCGTTGGGGCATGTTTCTGACTGAATTTTCTTTGTCACAATGTGACAGTTGTATTATGACAAAGAGGGGGAAAATGTAGACACATAAAAATGACCTAGGCCTACAAGTTCTATTTTTCCCACATTTCTTCCTAGCATAATTAAAATATTTAATTATGTCATTTGGTCCACTTTCAACTATTAATTAAATAATTTATAATTATTTAATTAATTCATGTCTTTTATTCCTCTTGATTATTTAAATGTGTCACTAATTCTCTAATGCCTTTCCATAATTAAATAAATTCTTTAATTTATTTAACTATTGCCCATCTTGGCATTTTCTCCATCTTAAATAAAATTATTTATTTAAAATGGTCCCACTTTCTAATTTTCCCTCTTTTAGTAAATAATTCAAATTAATTATTTACTATCACATGACCTCACCCTTTTGAATTAAATTGATTTTTAATTCAAAATAGCAAATTTCCTCCATAAATCAAGTAATTTCTAAAATTATTTGATTTTTCTAGCTCCTCTTTTTATGTGCCATCGTTATCTCCTTGTCACATGCATTTTCAACCCTTGATTTGATTTTCTTAAATTAAAATATTGTCCATTCATTTCAAATTCACCCTAATGTTTTCCTAACCCTAATTGTGGGTTGTCATATTAAATCTTGTCCATTGATTCTAGGGAATGTGTCAACTTTTAATCTTGGTTGTCCATCCAAAATTGCATTTTCTATAAAATGGAAATTTTGGTCTCATTTTGGCATCTCATGACATCTTAGCTCTTGCAATTTTGTCTTAAGACATACTTCACATTTTGGCATTTTGGTCTTACTAACACTTACAATATATAAGTATATGAAATGATATAATTTGGTCATACTAACACTCACAATATATAAGTAGAGGAGGAATGATCATTACATGCATTCTAAATGAAAATGGGGTGGATGCTTTGACTCCTATTTCACACTCTTTTTCTTGATAGTTCACTATGTGGGATTTTGAACATTTCAACTTAATTTTTAGGTACAAAACAATGCAAAACAACCTAGTAAATGGAGCCTAATTTTTATGGTGGGGTCCATACACAGTTTAGTCTCATGGATATTTTAAGTTGTTTAGGCTAGTTACTTTGTAGTTACTTATGGTTTGTTAGAGACAGGCTACCTACTCAATGGACTAATTGACACTTAAACAATTAATATTAATTTGTAAAGTAATCAAAAATAAATGTTAATAGTATGAAAAAGGTTAAAACAATTTTTTTAATTTTTCAATAAATATTTTACATAAATTATAAGTAAACAAAAATTTATTTTTTTATAATAAATATTTTACATATGGTGATTAAATTGTATAATAATTTTGTAAATAAGATAATAATTTATTGTTTTTATTTTTAATTTTATAATCTTTAAAAAATAAAAAATAAAAAAAATTAATTTGATTGATATAATAGAATTGTTTATATTTTTAGGTATTTATCAATTATGTTCAATATATACATAAACATATATAGATGTATGTATCTATATAAGATATTATAATTCATATTACTTTAATTTCATTTACTCTATTATTAATTTTCTCCTTTACCTTTAATTTTGAAAAGAAATTCTAATATTAATTTTCTTTTTTACTTTTGATTTTATTATTATTATTATTATTATTATTATTATTATTATTATTATTATTTAGTAAAGAGTAGGGGGATTCGTCACCCCAAGGCTCTAGGTCATAGGAGAGACCCAAGGAATGAATTTCCCTAAACTATCTCAAGTAGATCAAAAGATAAAGAAAGAAGAGATAGGTTGAAAAGGAAGTACAAATAGAGCATTGTTATCCTTAAGTTAAAGATAGGTATTTCCAAAGTCAAGTGAGTCAGTCATAAAGGTTTTAGACCACTAACTAGACAACTCATTATTTGAGGATAGTAGTGCAAGAACTAGACTCCAGTGTGCTGCGCTAGCATCTCTGGGATGCACTGATGTCCTGTATGGATAGAGGTTTGATAAACAGTCAGAAAACAAAAAGGGCCTACGTATGACCCTTCGTTGAGGTTTTACAGTTTGAAAAAGAAAATACAAAAAGTAGAAAGAAAAATAAGAAGAATATTGAAAATCTATTCTCATACAAAAATGACAAAGAAAGAGTAGGAAAAGATACCATTCATGTGAAATCCAATTCTTCAACTATAACTGCAAAAAAATGAACCAGCACCTACACACATGAGAATAGGAAAAGTGTTGGGCTATGTTTTGAGGTCTACCTCAGTTAGATCCCCATTTTGGTGTTCCCACCTCCATGGAAAACCAAGATACCATGATATAGCAAAAAATGATAAAGACAAAATGAAAAAGACACTATCAAGTAGAGTGCAAAGATAGCCTAAATACTACTCTATAAGACAAAATGATGCAAGTGAATAAAACGAGTAATATCACCTTCCCTTCTACTAGCTCTCAAGGATAAGATGAGAAGATGATGAGATATGACACATTGCTAAGATCATGGAGCTTTGTAGACCTTGTAAACATTATAGTGTTGCAACAAGATAGTGTTGTAGAGTCCAAGAAGAGAGATTGTAGCAACGAGAAGAGGAAAGAATGATCAAGAAGAGAGCAAGAGAGTGAGAATTAGCATTTGAGAGGTGAAGGAATGAGTTTGAATGAGCACAAAGGAGGTAACGAGTCATTTTTCATAAATCAAGACCTAACAATGGACATTACCTTCGCATCCAACCAAGAAATGTAATGCTTTTATGAATCTCAAAGGTAAGAATTTTTTATAATGAAAATGTAGTGCATGGATGTCCCCCACAAATATTCCTTGACTGATGAAAAAAGATAAGGCTACATGGAAGGAATGAGAAGATGACAATGGGATTTGCATCATCAAACTTATGGTTTCCAAGGTAATGGTAAAATAAATGGGAAATTTACCTAAGGTGAAAATTTGCACCATTATATTTTGCTCCCACTTTAGCAAGCATAAGTGTCACTACATATGTGAGATAAAGTAGAAAGAGATTGAAGAGAATATACCAATAATGTTGAGGAAGTAGATCTTCAATCTGACATACTTGGATGCAAAAGAGGGGGGCTCCATAGGTTCTTGGTCCTGTAAAGCTAGCCATAATCTCACCATAATCATGTTAGGTTGTAGAAAAAATATGTTAGGTTAACAAGTCAATCCTACTACACACAGTCATAAGACACACAAGAAAACATGATAAGACACAACCTAATTAGATGCATAAGCTTGTGGTTTCTATAAACTATGTTGCAAGACAATAAAAAAATTGAGTCTAGTCAGGTTACCCCCAAGCTAGACACTAGGATATAAGATGTCTGATACCAAGACACATGAAACCAAATATTCGATAAAAGACACATTATGAGATACCAAAGAGATCTTTTAAGAAGAAAAATTTCAATCGGGGTTCCTTCAGCAAGGAACCCTTCAAGACACCGAGGAGACACCCAAGAGTCATTGCAAACCTCATAGAGAGGGGAAATGATAAAATGTGAGGAAGCGAGGGATGCCTTTGTCACAAGTACAATGCAAGCCAAAAAAAATTAGCTTTTGAAGAAGGCGAACCCTTCTTTTAACCTCCACTCACAGCGTGGTCATCCTCTAGCTTGCACTTCAATGGATTATGTGGAATCCCCATAGAAGTGGAAGTCGAGGAGGAAGAAGACAAAGCCACACTAGACACCATCATTGTGTTCAAAATGTCTATGGGTTGAGAGAATGGAGTGATGTATAGGAGGGACATCAAGAGAGGGAGCTCCATAGAGTGAGCAATGAAAACTTGCACCCTTTTGGGGTGAGCATCATCAAGACCTATCATAGGAGCTAAAATAGAAAAAAAGGAGATGGGAATTGAGGTAGAACTGATGTGATAGAAAGTGGAACAAAAACATAAGATGTAGAGACAAACTCCACTATCTCCCCCTCTGTCTTTTGCAAGGTGATGTGTTCAATGACTAGAGCCTTTCACTTGTGCTTATGCTCACATGCAAGCTGGTTATGTTATCTAGGGAACTGGAAGATGTGGCCTAAGAAGATATTGAAGGTTGCTTCTCAGCCATAGGAGTATCCTTCAAAAAAAAATTGAGTGTAAGGATAGTCTCCTAGGTAGGAGCAAGAGGATGAAGAACAAGAGAAAAAGCAACCATAGGAGGAGAAGCAAAAATAGGTTCCTAGACAATGCGAATCTTCGCATTTTCTACCTTAGGGATAGGTCATAGAACAATAGGAGGATGTAGAGGCTGAGAAGCTAGAATGACCCCACAAGAAGAATTCCCCCTAACATAGACAACAGGTCATGGTATCGTTGGTAGCACATGCATTTCAATAACTTGATGCCTCTCTTTTTCCTTTGCGGGCACCATCACACTTCTTGTTTGAGGCATATGAGAAAAAGCCAAGGAAACCACAATAGGATGACAATTGAAGGTAGATGAAATTGAAAATATCGAAGGATACCTCTCTAAAGCATGAGCAAGCTTCCCCTTCCCCTTAGACAGGATAGAAGAGGCAGCTTGCTACTACATTACAAAAGAGGCTTTTATAGAGATCACATAAGGAGACACTAGGTAACTAGCTTTTGGTGTTGAGCCCCTCATCTTATATTTAATATAACTTGTATAAAAAATCTCCCCTAGGAGGGTGAGGTCCAACTGGGGTAGGCCAGAAGTGATCTAGTGAGAATCCCCACCCAACACTAGCGGTTTATAGCTAGTGTCATACACCATGTGTACAGTGCCTTCATGAGGGAATTTTAAACATTTATGAACTATAGAGGCGATGTTGTTCATAGAGGCTAGTTAGGGGATTCCCATCCTAACTTGGAACAAGTCATACTCTAGAATGATAATGAATGAGACATCAACAACCTTGGGTCCTACCAAGAATGATAAATAAATGGAGCCCATAGGATCCATAGAGAGTGCATCATGGGTAGAGAGTGTGGTCTTTGACTCTTTGTACCTCTCCATATGTAAGTTGTTTATAAATAGAGTCTCCTCCATTATCACATTAACTCAACTCTCTAGATCAACTAAGACACCAGTTATGACATTTCTGTTAATCCAAGCAAGAATTTATTGTGAGGAAGGCTCCTTATTTAGAGGCTCATTATGTGAGTTGAATTTTATGTCAGGTGTTTCACTCACATTTTAAGGAGGGATATGTGTGAACAAAACCATGTTTATGTACTCAAATTAAACTAAATCAAAATATGTAGAAGATTGTGTTTAGAAAATAGTGACCAACCTAGATTTCATTTTTGAATATCCAAGATTCCTTCTAACTACATATCTAGGGGTCATAGATTTGGTTGAAAATTTGCACACTTCACAACACACAAGTATACAACTCACCTAGGAAATAAGAGAGATTCCCCACTACCAAGAATAAAAAATGAAGATGTTCACATCAAGTTCACCAAAAAATTAGAGTAGGGGGATTTGTCATACCCAAGGTTTTAGGTCATGAGAGATCCCTATGCAATGAACTGCCATAAATTACCTTAGGTTGATCAAACGGTAAAGAAAGAAGAGATATGCTGAAAAGGAAGGGTAAATATAGCACTATTCCCCTTCTACTAAAAACAATTGCATCTAGAATCAAGTGAGTTGGCAAAGGTTTTAGACTGTTGACTAGAAAACTCATTATCTAAGGATGGTAGCATGAAAACAAAACTCTAGCACACCACATTGGCATCATGTACAAACAAATTTCTGATAAATAGTCAATAAATACAAAGAGCCTACTTACGACCCAAATGTTGAGGTTTTTATAGTTTGAAAAAGAAAATACAAAAAGAAAAAAGTACAATAAGAAGAATATTGAAAATCTATTCTAGTACATGAAAATGACAAAGAAAGAGTAGGAAAAGATACAATTCATGCAAAATCCAATTCTTCGGCTATAACTCTAAATAGACAAACCAACACCTACACACATAGAAACAATAAATTGTTGGGTTGTGTTTTTAGTCATGTTGGTTCCCAAATCAATAGATGCAATGAGTCCTAAAGAGTATCCACTCTCTCATATTCAGACTCAATGGGTTGATATGGCCAATGAATGGGAGAGTGAATAAAATACACCTTTCTCCCCTACACTTCAGGCTCTGTTAAACCTGGGAGGGTGATCCCAACCAGTGTACTTTCAGATACTCATGTGCCAAAGTATCAAACACACAGTGAACAGATATATCTCATGCTTAGTGTGTACACTACCACAAAGGTCAGCTATACCTTTACAGTATTATATCTACTAAGCATATAAAGGAAAATTATCAGAGATGAGTGATGATTTCCAATCTAATGAGGAACAAGACACTTCAATCTGCGATGGGCGATGAGAAGCCCACACCATCACTGATCGCTGATACAAATGGGAAGAAGAGCTTCAAATCAACAATGAGCGATGGTTGTTGAGTCCATGGCTCATTGCTATTTCTGAGAGGTTTTTCATAATCAAATTAGTGATGGCCTTTATGCAATGATGGATTTGGGGCAAGTACATATGGGTTTAAAATATTGGTAAAGAAATTGCATGGGAAATAATTTGGGGCAACTTTATTAAAACTTTACCAATTTTATAAAATTTATTCATCGCTCATCGCAGTTTCACGACATAATTTTGGGAATGAAGTAGGGTTGGTGAAATGGCTGAAAGTTTCATTGCCCATCTCTATTGTGAGATTTATTTTCTCTTGCAATCAACGACTACTTGTGCTTGGATGCTGAAATTCAAAATGTTTTTAATGGTTGCAAATGAAGAATGCAATCACGTTTTTGGACTTGGAGCAGATTTTTGAATGCATGTACAAGCTGAAAAATGTCCTCAACCTCGAGAAAGTTACCCAAACTATTTCTACTGCCTAGGAAGCAATTTGGGAAAAAATTTATACATTGTTTGGCTGCCAGTAAGGTAAAAAATGCCTGAAAACCATTTTTTCATGACCCAAAAATTATATTCAGCATATGGAAAAAAAATTTACCTATAGTGAAGGTTAAAATGTAACTTTCAAATGCATTTTTAACTGCCTGGGTGAATGGGTTTTGACCGAAAGTTAATATTTTTCGCTTGCACAGTGAAATAAAGCCAGTAAGTGAGTTTTTACAGTAGGGTAAAATGTTTGCATGGGATTTTCAAGTCAATGCAGGGCAAATGATGAAGAATGATGAGTCTTCCTAGAGGAGAATATTTTTTTGTTGCAGGACAGTGGAGTGAGGAGCAAGAAAATAAAGAGCAAATTGGAACTTCTTCAGCAAGCAAAGATAGTTACAAATCTATGGTGTTGAATGTGCCAAGTGTCTTCTTTAGATGAACATTTAGGGTTTTTGTGTCTCCTTAAATGTTGTCTTTCTACCTCATTCTCAGAGAGGTTGTTTTGTAATTAATCATAGGGAATACTGTAATAGGAATAGAGAACATTTATTAGTGGTTTTGTTCTAGGTTGGAGTTTATGATATCATTGTAATTTTGATTGCAAACTAGCAAGATAATACTGAATAGTGCAATTTCAAGACTACTTTCTCTCCTATTTGCTTGTTTTATGAGTTTTGGATATATAATCAAGGATTATTTTGTTCATCTACATTGATTTTCAGTGGGTTTGTGGTTTATTTCTTTCCCATTAATTCAAAGAATTAATATAAGTGCTTGAATAAAGCTGTAGATTCATGTGAATTAAGTGCTAGGATACTAGTAAGAAGTAGTGGTTAGAATATTATGCTAAAATATTGTAATGCAACATTTCAGAGCTTTATGTAATGTTAGTTTAAAGATTGTTATCAGATTATGTGGGTGTTTAAGATGACTCCATTCCAATCAATGAAGCGCTGATCTAAGTGGTTTATTCATGTTGCGTTATGTTGGTTGATTCAATAACTGATCATTTTTAAATCAAATTTACATGTTTATCTTTGTACATGTGTGTGTTGAGTTTTAATGAATCATATACCTCATGCTTAGTGTGTACACTACAATGAAGGTCAGCCATACCTTTAGGGTATTGTGTATGTTAAGCATATAAAGGAGATTCATCTGTTCATTGTGTGTTTGATACTTTGACACAAAAGTATCTAAAAGCACATTGGTTGGGATCACTCTCCTAGGTTTAACAGGGTTTGAAGTGTAGAGGAGAGGTGTATTTTATTCACTCTCTTGTCCATTGGCCATATCAACCCGTTGAGTCTGAAAATGAGAGAGTGGCTACTCTTTAGAACTCATTGCATTTGTTGATTGGGGAACCAACAAGTCAGACCCCTATTTTTGTGTTCCCACCTCAATAGGAAACTAAGATACCATGATATAAAGAATATCGATAAAGACATAATGGAAAAGACACTATCAAATAGAGTGAAAAGATAGCCTAAATGCTACTCTATAAGAAAAAATGATGTAAGTGAATAAAAAGAGGAATATCACCTTCCCTTCTACTAGAACTCAAGGCTGAGAGGAGAAGATGATGAGAGATGATGCCTTGCCAAGAGAATGGATCTTTGTAGACCCTACAAAAATAATGGTGTTGCAATAAGATAGTGTTGTAGAGTCAAAGAAGAGAGCTTGTAGCAGCAAGAAGAGGCAAGAAATATCAAGAAGAGAGCAAGAGAGTTAGAATTAGCAAGAGAGTTCAAGAGAGTGAAAAATGAGGTAAGGAGTAATTTTTCGCCGGTTAAGACCTGACAGAGGATGTTACCTTTGTGTCCAACCAAGAAACATAACGCTTCTACAAATCTCTGAAGCATGAATATGTTAGGATGATAGCGTGGTTCATGGGCGTTCATGTGGTGCATGCACATCCCCGAAAAACATTCCTCCACTGACACAAAAATATAAGGATATGTGGAAGAAATATGAAGATGGTGGTGGGATTTGTATCATTGAACTTATAGTTTCTAAGGTAAGGGTAAAATAAATGGGAAATTTTCCTAGGGTGCAAATTTCTACCATTACATTTAGATATGGATCCTTGTTCATGTTCATATTTTGACTTAAGGATTATTAGAATTAAAACCATAGTTAACACATACTTTAAAAAAAAAATACATATTTTTTGAATAGTTTTAAAGTAAAATAAAATAATTCATAAGTAAACAAATAACTCTTTATATAAATGTGACACAATTTTTCCTTAATCTTATTTTGGTTTTCGACTTTTATAAATTTTTGGCTTTGGGATGAATCCACGCTTAAAGAAAAAGTTCTTCCAAAAGATGCGTAATGTGCCACGTGGTGGTTGTGTGTCTTTTGTTTATTGTCTTTCTTTTGGGAGAAATTTGGGGCATGTGTCAACTTGGTGAGGATTTCCTTTAAGGCTATTTTCATAAATCTAAGATTCCCTACCTACTCGACACATCATCTCTTCACTTTGGGTAGGTCACACTTTAAAGGAGCAATCTCTTTTGAAGTTTTTCAGAGCATGTTGGTTCTTTCTTTTTTTCAGGCTAAAACCTTTGAGTGGCGCCATCAATCTACATGATTGGTCAACCATTTTTTCTAGGTTTTTTTCTAGGATATGATTATTTTTCAGATGGAAATCTTTACTAAATATCTAGGGGACATTAATGAGGTAGTTTGGAATTAATGAGCAAAGATTTACACAATCTAATCAAATATCTATGATCGGATCATGAGCTATTAGATTCAGGCATCTAGCAGTATTTACTTATAGAATGTTGGTGTTTCTATCTCTTTTCAACTATAAATAGGAGGCAGCAACAAGAAGGGGTTTTTTTTTCTAAAAAGTTATTCTAGTTTTCCTTAAATATAGAGATATTTTCATAAGTTAAAAGTTGGAAAAACACTACTTTTCTTTGGCATGTTATATTGTTTCAACTCGAACTATTATCGGATTGGCATCTGAACTTTTTTTTTAAGTTCATTTGATATTTAAGCATGAACTATTTGGGAGAAATATTTGAAACTGTGCATGTTATGGCCTTTATCAAGTTCCTTCTTTATGCTTTCGTTCAGAATAAAATACTTTGTTAAGCTTAATTCAAATAGTTTGAGTAGTTTATTTCCATGTTTTAGGCTTATATGATATATTAATAACCTATGGGAATTGGATTATGTGCATTGAACTTTTCCAATTTCTTTAAGGTTTATTGTTTCTTCATATTATGTTGTAAAAAATGGGAAGGGTTTATGAAATTTTAGAATGTTTCTCTATTAACTTTTGTAACTTTTATGCTTGATCGGACCTTAATGAACACTTCCCATGGGGAGATTTGAAAGACTATACTTTGCTTGTATTTATCCTTTGCTACTCGTTCTCTTCCCAACAATGAAGGGTTGTGGCATTTTGTGTCTAATATATCATTCATAGAAAAAGAATTGGGTTTGAAATGTTGTAAAAGATTTGGCACATCACCATTTTAATTTTTTATATTTACATTTCCTTCTACCTTTTTCTCCAAACTCAGAGAAAATCTAACTTTCTATAAAAATCTCGGAGGTATTCAATGAGGTACAAATTGGTCCCCCATTCACTCAATTTCCCATTAGACTATCATAGAGGCACAAGCTTTTATGATCAACAGTTCTTTTCTTGAAATTCCTGGTGGGACCTAAAGTTTTCCAAACGTCTGATTGGAAGTCTAAAATATTTCTTAAACTAGGTCAACGAAAGAAGTTGAAAATTTTATGCCTAGAATCCAAACAAGAGCATCCTTAAGAGACCATTTCCAGTAATCCCAATCACCCGCGTTGGTATCTAGGAGAAGAAGACTTACAGGTTTTGTATCACTACAAAGTAATAGAGTGAGAAGTGAAAGCCCAAGATCTAGAGCCTTATCTACTCCACCTAGAGGATGAACTTTCCAAATCAAAATACTAGTATACCTAATTCATAGGAATCTGTTCTCCATGGACCACATAGCTACCCCTGCTCCTAGAAATTTCATAACCTGGGATAGTGGTAGTTCGCTACAACCGCCTACGGCTCCAAACATGTGGCTTGCCCTGCTTGCTAAAGCCCTCAAGGCTATTCCAAAATTTTCCAGAGAAGACTTAAAAATCCCCTCCCAACACCTCCAAGATATAGTGGAGGGATGCGGGGTACATAAAATAGTAGAGGAAAATATTTCTCTTAGGTTTTCATTTTCCTTATTCAAAGGAAGAGATCAAGATTGGTATCGATCATTGGCTTGCTGTTCTATTTTCTCTTAGGATTAGCTCAGAGAAAGGTTGTTCGAATGCTTCTTAGAGAAGGGAGATCACTCTTCATTACTACATCAATTAATCACTATCAAAAGAGCCTCACAAGAGGCCATGAGTGACTTCAACACCAGGTTTCACAAAACCTAGAAAAGAATCCCTTTGACTACCTAGCCCCCACCTACGATGGTGTTTATGTTCTACCCAAAGGATTTCAATTCAGACATGATGCTTATGATAGCCTCTATGGGAGGAGATATCTTACCTGATTCATGCGATTTGGCTATGCGTGTGGAGAATAATTTGATTAACATTAGAAATCTTACACCATGACCTTTGATGCCCATATTCATAGAAATATTCAGTGGCCCTTGGGAAGAAGCTACTCCAAGCACTTTCGCTACACAAGTGGCGACATTGGCCATGCCACAATCCATGTAAGTGTACCTCGCCATGCAACCAAGCACGTCAAGCTCTTTTGCTCTAGCAACAGACATCAACGATATGAAGAGTCTCATGTTGTCTTTTGCTAATGAGTTAGTTCTCATCAAATGTCATCAAGTGACACCTACGAAGCAAGCCACTCAGACCTATTAGGGGGGAAGGCCATCCTATCAACATAACATGTACCAAGGACCCTCAAGAGGAGGAGGTCAACAAAAAACATCTGCAAGCTAGCTAGTTCTAGTCACTATGCCGCTATAGACAGTCAAGGACAACTACAGTAAAGAGTTAATCCTAGGCCAAAACAACTTGGTGAAAGATGAGAATGTATGGTGCTTCCCATGCAGTGATAGTCACATGCCCCAAAAATATCTAAGGGGAAATATGAAATAGAAGATCACATAACAAAGAAACAAGGGTGCACTCCTGAATGTAGAAGGATACGAGTCCCCTGAAATGGAAAATTCTTGTTTTAGAGTGCAAATGTAAGGAATGTCTTTAGAACAACAACATGATATTGCACCAGACGAAGCGCTATTTTCATGGATGGAGGAAGAAGATGCAGTATTCATGAATGAAGCTCTGACAACTAGTGCTCCACAAGTACAATCAGACTACAAAATAAGATCCAAAAGAAGGCTCATGGGAGAATACATACAACAAGCTCTACTACTTCCTTAGCTGCATGAACCACCACTACAAGAAAATTAGGCTTTGTAGGTCATTGCTCGACCTACTCACCAGCTGTAAACTCTATTGTTACCAGTGAAGGAGTTGGATAAGATGTCAAGCCCATTCATGATGGATCATTTCTTTTGAAGACAAGGGAGATACCACCATTTAAGCCCAAGGTCCTAGCAGTCAGAACACTCAATGTGGTGGAACAATTGAAGAAGGTTCCTTCTAATGTATCTTCGTGGGACGTCATATCCATTCCTAAAAAAAAATCATTTCTTCAGGAAGCATTAAAGAAGAAAGAACAAGTATCGTGGATGTATGTGACTCCGCCATGCAATCAAGATAAAGATAAAGAACCCACATCGGACCCTAAATCTTCAAAATCCGCAACTTATGTGAATGACACAGACAATACAAAAGAGAAAGAGGTAAGAAAGCCAAAGCAGACACCTTTCTTCTTAACACTTATTGTGGGAGATAAGCTTTTGCATAATAACATGATTGATTTGGGAGTTAGTACAACATTCATGCCAAAGCAAGTGGTCAATGCCCTAAAACTTAAGTATGAGCCCCTTGAGAATGGAATCATGCAAGTAGATGTGAAGAAGGTTATAACCATCGGTCACATTAAAGATCTATCTTTAACCCTCTTCTCATGTCCAAGCCAAATGGGCACACAAGATATAGTGGTGATAGACATTCCCCCAGTCTTTGGAGTCTATCTTTCAAGATATTTCACTGCAAATCTTGGAAAATATTTAGCACTTGATTGGTCCCACCTAATATTAAGGATCGACCATGGGGTGAAGATGAAAATCTTGTCTGAATATTTGCATCTAGAACACATAGCAAACAATGCAGTCCTATGCTTTGAAGTAGCACATACCTCCTTCTTGTAAAGGGAGAGATATTGTGTAGAGATGTTGGAAGAGGAAGAAGACATGAGTGATCAAACTCTTGAAGAAGAGGTGTTCCTCAACCAATTTGTCGACTATGACCATTCGACAACTTTCATGCCACGGGACTAGGCACCTATGTGATCTTCAACAATGATAAAGTCTCCAAAATGGATAAAGGATCGGGAGGAATATGATGATCCAGGTGACAACTGTATATGGACCTTATATTTTGATGATACCAAATGCAAAGTTGGTTCTAGAGTGGGCATCTAACTAGTTTCCCCAATAGGATCGTAGACCATCAAGGCTTTTCATTTTTCAGTTCTCATGCTCAAACATTGATGTGAAATATGAAGCCTTGGTTCATGGTCTGATTCTTGTAGAATGAATGGGTGTAAAGAGAATGCATGAATTCAAAAATTCAAAGTTAGTTGTGAGCCAGGTCCATGGGAAAGCAGCTGTGAAGAATATAAGAATGAATTAATACATACATCAAATATGGGATCTGATTAAGAGTTTTGAAGATTTTAATATACAAGTCACTCCCTGATCTCAAAAGAGTGTCGTCGATTGGATGGCTTCAATCGGTTCACAATTTGAACTAGTTTTTGATTCAACAACAAAGAAGAATTTAGTACAAATCATTGTCTGACCAACAATTCTCAACAATGATCAAAACTAGTAGGTATTTGAGGATGATATTTAGACTACCACCTTTTTACAAGAATTAGGAAGAGCTTTCGACTATTCATAGCCAAGAGTAGAATCTCTCAAAGGGTCAGTTATCCAGTTAAAAGGAAATAAGCTTCCTGAAGATTTAATCTCCCTTGAAAATATTTTTGACTATGAGGATGCAAGAAATGGGAAACAAAGGTTCATTGCAGATGTAATGGATTATGATGAGCTCGATGTCGGAAGCGGTAGAAAGTTAAAAGTCAAAAGAGATGTTCTATAGAAGGATAAGGAAAGACTAAAGGATCCATGTTCTAGATATGAAGGGATTGTAGCCTGGACCTATGATGATCTTAGAGGGTATGATCTAGGCATAATTCAACATACTATTGACTTGGTTGAAGGATCAAAGCTCGTCTGACAAAAACAAAGAACAATCAATCTAAAGGTTGAAGCATTGATGGCACAAGTGCTCACCAAATTAATTGAATCAAGGATCATATATCCAATTAAGCATTCCACCTAGGTGTCTAATCTAATACCAGTTCAAAAAAAGAATAGCGATATTAGGCTCTATGTAGATTTTATAGATCTGAATAAAGCCTCCCTAAAAGACCACTACCCTTTGCCATCAATGGAGGAGATCTTGCAGACTATGGTCAGATCGAAGATTTTTTCATTGCTCGATGGTTTCTCAGGTTATAACCAAGTATATGTAAAGGAAGGTGACCAACATAAAACAAAATTTACCACTAAGTGGGGAACATTCGCATACTTGAAAATGTCGTCCAGAATTTCAAATGCTAGTGCAACTTTTTAGCAAGCAATGGATATTGCTTTCAAAAGATTAATTAATTAGATTATTTTAATATATCTAGATGACCTAATGGTCTTTTCAAAGTAAAAAAATGACCACTTTGATCATCTAGAGCAAGTTTTCCAGAAATGTCAATAGTTTGGGATTTCCTTGAATCCCAAAAAATGTATTTTTGGAGTGCCCTAAGGCAAGTTACTCAGTTTTGTGGTATCAAAGGAAGGAATAGAAATAGACCTCGAAAGGGTGATGAGATCTATAATGGAGTTACCCCTACCGGTAAATCAAAAAAGGTTGCAATCCATTCTAGGAAAGATCAACTTTGTCAGTAGGTCCATTTTAGATTTCGTAGGCATCACGAGACCTATTACACTGATGTTTAAAAAGATCCTAATGTTCAAATGGACCCTCGAAGGAAAATAAACTTTTGAAATGATAAAGGTAGCTATCTACGCCACCCTAGTGTTAGCTAATCTAGACTTTTCCAAGGATTTTCTACTCTATGTATACAACGGCCAACATAGCATAGCTTTGGTACTCACTTAGAAGGGCAAAGGAAATAATGAAGAGAATCCCATTAAATGCGAAAGTTCTTTAAAAAAATTCATAGTTATGTACCATATGTAAAAAATATTGTAAATACATTTTAGTTTTGAGAATAAATCATAGGAAATAGAAAAGTATGTATTATATTGTATTCATCAAAAAATTTACAATGTAATACAAGTCGGAGGCTTAGATTTAAACATGAAGCTATGTCAAGCAAACCCAGTAGGAGTCACAAATAAAAAGAAGGAAAAAGGAGGATATGTGCAAATAATAGTAAATCTAATCCTCCATCCATTGTTAAGTAGTCGAAGCAGCTAGTCATTGGGTTCTTCTTCTTCTTCTTTGTCTTTTTTGTTAGGGTGAAAAGGGGGTGAAAACACAGCACACAAGATCGACACAACATTGACCCCAGTTCTCATTTCCACAGCTATACACTAGAAACTCAAAGTGTTTCCTCCAATTGAGCCCAGGAATACATTCCATGCTATACTACCATAGTGGTAGGTGGCCATTGATTGAGACGACGAATGATGCCTCTCAAGGTCCATGGTGTAGAAGTCAGCGAGGAAAGGAAACCAAACTATATGTCTAACCCATAATCGATGTGCCTAGGGATGTCTATAGTGCTTGGAATGCCAACACTAGGGATAGCCACTTGCACAATTCCTTCTAGCAGTACAGATTCAAACATCTAGTGGCATAGTTCAATTATCATTGGCTTGGTGATGTTTAGGTCAAGAAGGGAGGCCACGAAGTGAGAAAAAACATTGCAGTTGCTTCTCAATTGGTTCTCCTCTTAAAAATAGTCTTGGCCAACTACCCACTTTAATGCAATGACACTGAGGTGGTCACACTTCTTCACCAACCACTTAATTGTATCACAAGTGACCTCCCCCATGAAGGAATATTGTGGCCTCCATGGTAGAAGCCGAATAGAAGTGCCTAGGACAACTGACATTATGAAAAAGTAGAAAAATGTAGCAGAATGGGAGATAGCAAGAAAAGCCTACTAAAATTAAAAAGCTATTTTTCAAATGAATGTTGTAATCTTAAGGTGGTATAGCTATTTATAAAAAGATGTGCCGATGGACCCAACTAACAAAAAGTCTATTTTTGGCTGGATGACAATGGAGAAAATATCAAAGTAGTCAGAGGGAAAGAAATGAACCATATGGAAAATATGACTAGAGGTCTTTAGAGACAAATTTGGGTGTTGGGAGTAAATGCTCACGTATGTTTATCGTCACCATGTTTCCTTTGCCATCATCAGTACCAACTAGCTTTCTTATATGAAAAGACATGGATTAACATGCTAAGTTCTAAAAAATTAAATACTCACGTCTTTTCGAAAGTACCTTGCACTACATAAGCATGTTTCTCATAGCTAAAAGCACAATTTCCAATGCCATTAGCTTATTTGTGAAAGAGGTGGTGGGGACAATGTACTAATTCCATTCTTGTGGAATTTTTGGCATTCCTGAGGGATACAGATCCCAAATCCACATGTATTGCCTCAGTGGCAGCATTTAGTGGACCAATGATAACGATAGAGCCTTAACTACATGTACGTGCAAAGGAATTAACTGCACCCAAAGAAGATTTTTCTAAGTAGCAAAAAAGCAAGTGGTCATTCCATTGAAGAAACTATCTACAAATTCTCAGCATAGCCATGGTGGAAGCATCAACATTTGGTAGAAAGGTTGGAGCCTCATCCAAAAGGCTAGGTTATGCCAATATCTTTAGGAGGAACTCATTTTCCAATGCCCCAATGCCAAAATAATGATAGTTTGATTACACCAAATTAGTACAACCAGATAATCATGTTAGAAGAGAGGTGGTGCAGGATTTCATCGACAAAATTTTTGACCCAAGGTTGGTGACTAACCCTAAAAGCCTTACGCAAGGGGCATTCCAAAGAATGATGTAGCATGGGTCATTTGAAGGTTTCACGTCTTAGCTCTGGAATTGTGGTTTTCCATAGTTCATGTTGCCCATCATACACCCATTCCTGAAGCTAGTAGATGCATGTTCCAAAAGATTCAACAAGGAGACAAGAGTTATTGTGAGCAATAAGATCAAAATTATAATTATTGCAGTGGCCATACGGGATATGTTGTGTATCCCAACAACTTGGGGTGTCGAACGCTTTGATGAGGAAGAAATGGAAAGTTTTTGGGAGGCCAAAACTAAGAAGGGAAACTTTTATGAGGATGAAACGAAGGAAAGACCAAAGAGAGATCACTTTTCTTTTCCTGTTGTGCGCAAAAAATTCAAGAAAGATACATTGTTTGTTTTCTTAATGTTGGCTAGGATTTACAACCTTAATGATGATGAAGAATTCCATCCTTTTCAGATGGGCTTTGCTTTCATGCTTAAATGGGAGAAAATTCAAAAGTACTATGATTTTACTAGTGTATTAGTCAAAGGAATGCTAGAGCAATTAAGGACCTATGATACGGAGTATAGATTCAGGTATTCTTCTTTCTTGGCTCACTTGATTTTACATCAAAATTCTATGTTTCTGGAGAGAAGTTTGCTAGTATTTAGGTTTGATGTAAGGGGTTTCTATCAACCAATTTATGTATGGACTAATATGCTTTCAAGAACATGAGATTATTACTCATTTTTAGATTATTTTATGAGGCAATTACTTCAAGAATTGTTCCCACACCCTACGAGTCATTTATCTCTTGAGGTCTTGCAATGGATGAAGACTTCACAAACCCCGATGGATTATTTCCTAGGTGAGGATTTTACTTTTATTAGATTACATGGTTTAATCAGGGAGCCTTTCAGACTCCCCAAGTTTGTAACAGATAGAGTTTTTACTTTAGAGGCATGTCATCAGGAAACCCTTGCCGACAACACCTATGGCACCAGAAGGCATAAGATAGGGCTTTACCTGATTCCCCTTAGTATTGCCAATAGTCAAGTAACACTAGCAAGGTGAAAGGCAGAGGGTGAGCTTATAAAAAAACTAGTGCTCTTAGGCTTGGTTCTAATTTGTGACATGTGTGACTATAATCTGATGAGACACCTCCCCACTTTGAAACATGAGTGTTGGGAGTATTTTGAGTTGAGGAGGAATCCAACTCAAGAAAGGATAGAAGTATACATTGACTTGGCCCGCATATCATTCAAATAACTAGCATTATTGAATTTCTATGTAGTGCAGGAAGAGTATTAGAAGAACCTCCCAATTGTTAAATCCCTCAACACAACTAAAATGCTTGGGGTGGTAAAAAAGGAAGAAGGAATATTTCTGGAGGTTTTGACAAGAGATGAGGTGCCTCAATGCCATGTTTGGAGAATTACGACCACATGATGAAAGGTTCGATGAGATTTACAATGAAGAGGTCGATACCGACAATAGAAATCCAGAGTCAAGTCATGAGATTGAATAGGAGGAGCTTTCACGCCATGCTTCACAACCCTAGAAATCAGAGAAAAGAAAAGGATCGAGGTAAAATGAATCACAAGTCACATCCCTCATTAGTGCTTGAAGCAAAGGGAAAAGAACCTGACGGTACCCAAGAAGGTCTACTATGGTTATCAAATGCCAAGCTTTGGTGGGATTGGCTTCCAAAGGATCAGAAAGTACTAGTTCTGATCATACAAAGAGGAGATGAGTCCAAGATCTAGGTGAACCTGATGCATTAGTTAGAGGAGAAGAAGTAGAGTTTTCTCTATAAGGTTTTTTAGTCATGGCGACCCAGGTAAGTTTTGCTCCCTCTCTTCTTTTTTCCTCTACATCTCTAGTTACTCCTTTTCCCCCATCTATGGAGAAGAGTCCTCCATCCACATACCATCTTTTGGTCCTTAATGGAACCCCAACAATTTTCAACAATGAACCTTGTGAAGTAACCTTGCGCACTAAGTGAGAATCATTCACTTTGGCCGCTATTGATTCTTTAATCACCTTGTCAAGGGCCCCCATTGGAAGAGATAAAACATCCATGTTTCCCATTACTCTAGGTCCATCTGCTTCTAGGAACACATCTCTCCTTCTGCTAGTTTCTCTTTTCACCCTGACTCATTTTCCCCCTGTCCAATCTTAATTCAGTGTCCCACCATTTTCCATGATAACACTCCCATATGCCTCCCCACATTCTCATACATCTAAGTTTTCTCGTTCCATCACTCTTGTTGGTCTCCCTCTAGGTGATTCCATTTTCGTACAAAGCATTGATAACCATCAAAGTCTCCAAGAGCATTTCGATGCAACCAAGTAGGCTTGATAGGCCAGAAAGCATAAACAACAGTTAAAAAATGCCACATAGCCGACTACCAAGAAGATTGAAGCTTGCTTCAATGAAGAGCAGAATTCTCTATTGATCACTACCATGAAGCTGCTTGTATCCAAGCCTGAGGGATAGATGCAGATGGAGGATTATGACATCAAAGCCATGGGTCTAGATTTAAATGAAACTTGTCCACATGACAAGGTGGTATATGTGGATTTTGAAAGGTTGGATAGGAAATTGAAGAAGTGTGAGGTAGATTTGATAAATCTAAGGGATACTGTGAGTAGGATATAGATAGAGATCAAGTTTAGAGATGTTGAGATGGACTAGATAAGACATATACAAAATTAGCAAGGAGAAGCAACTAAGTTGCTTGAGGAGGCCTGAGGTGAATAGGTTTAGTTGTATGCTAAAATTGAAAAGTTAAGAGTTCAACTTGCTGCTGAGCACTAGAAAAGCATAGAGTACCAATGTACTAAAAAAAACATATAGAGAGAGCTAGATGGCGTGTAATATCAAGCTTCCAACAATATGCAAAAGGCCCAAGCAGAAGAAGAAAAGTCAAGACAAGAGAAATAAGAGATCGTGTCCACTCTACAGGCTCGCGACCAAGAGATTGGAAGGTTGAACTTCGTACTAACAAATTCCCTCTGATAGAAGAATTAAATGGAGGAGAATGTAAGAGAAAGAGAGGCTCAGTTCCATCAGGAATTAACTATTGCACAAGGGTCTAGGACCCTCATGATATTGAAGAAGCTGATAACCACGCATTGGGAACAGATCATAGTTGTGATTGTCATTCTTAGGCCAGCCCTATAGTTTTTAAGGGATGCTCAATAATTAAATGAAAAGGTTGGCCCACTAGCCAACCAAATTCTATGGATATATGCTCCCCAAGTAGTGGAATCACAAAATTTGATTTCTAGATTGTGTGTAGCCATTGATGATTCCCTAAGAAGTGCAAGGATTTTGGATCGAAGGGCCACCTCAAGCAAAGCAAGCAAATTCATCAACTTCCACAAGGTCACAAAAAAGAGAAAGGAATGCCAAGAAGTCCTAACCAAAAGGGTCAATGAAATCAAGAAGGATTTCAATGTTCTGCTTAGCTTCAGTTTGGCTTTCATTTTCTCATTAGATGAAGAGGTACTATCAATTGAGTAGATCATGGATGAAATCATACATAAGGTTAGGACTTCTACAGAACTCTCAGGTTTATGCCCGATGCCCACCATTGATGAAATAAATCATGGGATCTTTCCCCTTTCTTGTCTCTATTATCACCTTGGGGTTGTTTCAACAAGATGAGGAGCTATTTCCTTCAAGGAAGTATTTGAGTTAGATCAAGCATACAAGATCATTTGTGCTCTCATCTGACAAATTGATTTGGATTGGGAGGTGCAGAATTTTTCCTTCCTCAAACTCTAGGAATTTCCAAAGCTCTAGGTTCATGCCTCTGTGAGCAAAGGCCCCCCATGAGTCGCCAAAACTGTGAAGCAATTTTTCCTTAATCTTCTTTTGGATTTTGGATTTTATACATTTTTGTCTTTAGGATGAATTCATGCTTAAAGAAAAAGTTGTTCTGGAAGATATGCAATGCGCCACATGGTTCTCATACATTTTTTGTTTATCATCTTCCTTTCAGGAGAAATTCGGGGCACGTGTCAGCTTGGCAGGGATTTCCTCTAAGGCTATTTTTATAAATCTAAGATTCCATGCTTGCTTGACACATCATCTCTTCACTTCAATGGGTAGGTCACACATTAAAGGAGCAATCTCTTTTGGAGTTTATTGGAGCATTCTAGGTCTCTTGTTTTTAGCCTAGAACCTTCAAGTCGACATCGTCGATCTACGTGATTGGTCAACCAAATTTTTCCAGGCTATTTTCTAGGATCCGATTGTTTTTAGATGGAAATCTTTGGTAAATATCTAAGGGACATTAATGAGGTAGTTGGGAATTAGTGAGCAAAGATTGATGCGATCTAATCAAAGATCTACAATCAAATTGTGAGCTATTAGATGTAGGCATCTGGCAGTATTTACTTCTAGAATGTTGGTGATGTTTCTCTATCTTTTTAGCTATAAATAGGAGGCAAAAATAGGGAGTTGCATTTTTCTAAAAAATTCTTTTAGTTTTCCTTAGATATAGAGATATTTTTAGAAGTTAAAAGTTGGTAGAACATTTCTTTTCTTTGGCATGCTATATTGTTTCAACTCAAACTATTATCGGATTGGCATCCGACCTTTTTTTTTAAGTTCATTTGATATTTAAGCATGAACTGTTTGGAAGAAATCTTTGAAACTATGCATCTTGTGGCCTTTTTCATGTTCCTACTTTATGCTTTCATTCAAAATAAAACACTGTGTTAAGATTAATTCAAATAGTTTGAGTAGTTGGTTTCCATGTTGTAGGTTTATATGATATAGTAATAACCTACAGGAATTGGATTATGTCTATTGAAATTCTCTAGTTTCTTTAAGGATTATCATTTCTTCATATTATGTTGTAAAAAGAGGAAGGGTTTATGCAATTTTTCAATTTTTTTCTATTAACTTTTGGAAATTTTATGCTTGATTAGGCCTTAATGAACACTTCTCACAGGGAGATTTGAAAGACTACACTGTTCTTGTATTTATCCTTTACTACTCATTCTATTCTCAACAATGAAGGGTTGTAGCATTCCATGTCTAATATATCATTCATAGAAAAAGAATTGGGTTTGAAATGTTGTAAAACCTTTGGCACATTGTCATTTTCATGATTTATATTTATATTTCTTTCTATCTTTTTTCTCCAAACTCTGAGAAGAGATGAATTTGTATAAAAAATCCTAAACATATTTAGTGAGGTGTAAATTGGTCCCCCACTTGCTGAATTTCCCATAAGTTTTTCAAAGAGGCACAAGCTTTGATGATCAACAATAAATAGGGTAAATGTAATAGTTTTAAGGGCACAATGTAGTGGTTAAATCACAATATTTTTGTGGTGGTCACCATGTTTCAAACTCTTGTTGAGCCAAAATTCATGTGTCTTTAGTGGAATAATGAGCTTGCAAGCTATGTGTTTGAATGTAATCATAATGCCTTGGGGACTAAATCTAAAAACCATAATTTACCAAATAAAAAAGTGAAATAAGATAATTCTTATCTAAATTAAAATAAAATAACCCTTAAGTAAATCTATATTAGTTACTGTTACTAAGTAATGTTGTTGACATCCACACACACTATATATAATGTATTTATTAGGAAATTATTTGTTTTATTCAATAAAAATGATTAGTATAAATAATTAATGGGATTCATTTTATTAAATTATTTTGGGATATAATCTCATTTTCATCTAAGATTATTTTCCATTTTGAATGTGTGTGTGAGTTTTGAATACGATTATATATATATATATATATAGTAGGTACACTTGTGTGCATTGAGTGGATATAGGTACAAGGTTTTTTCTCTACTTGATATGTAGATTTGAGCTATTCACTAATGGTGTCCATATCAAAGATGTCATTGTGGTATTTTATGTTTGGTATCCACTATTACACTTAGTCGAGTGCAAGATGAGTCCATTTCTTCCTTTATGGTTTTAGATCCAAACTAATGGTGATTCAGATATTCATACATGCTATGGAAAAACCCATAAATGCATCTTTTAATATGGTTGTTTATTTCTTGTTTGCATGGAATTTCATTTTTAAGATTAAATATTGTATGGGAATAGTGTCTAATGCATTGGGAATTAGGAAATTGGGAAAGAAAAGAAAAGGGTAAATCTCATTTTAACATGCATTAGAAATGATTGATTTTTGCAATCAATTATAATTGTTATTTTGGCTTCAAAAAAATGATTAAAATATTTTAATTGTTTGGAAAATGATTTAAATCATATTATTTTATTTACCTTTAAAAAAATGATTTAGGAAATTTTGGTTTAATGAAAATTAGATTTTATGAAATTGAAAATTAGATGAAAAGGAAAAATAAAAAGTGATAAGAGGGAAAAGGAGTTAGTCTTTTATTTCATTCATTGTTTTTGGAAACATTCCTCTCCCTCTCAAAGATGCTTCTCAAAAATTGGAAATTGGATGGATTTTATTGGCTTTGGAATTTCTTGGGAAGGGAATTGAATTCGTAAGTGAGCATTGTTGGATTGGTTGCATTGAAATAAAAATTTATTGTCAAATTTATGGAAGAATAGAGGGAAACTGGTAATTTTTATGAGTTTTCACTTGATGTATTTTTCCTCATAATTTCTTAATTTCTAGAATTCATTATTTCAATGTTTGATATACTTGGTCTTAGGGAAGCATAAGACCATTTTATAATTATTTATATGTGTTTTTTAAATTGTTAAAAACAATTTTTTAATTTTTTTTAAATCTCAATTTTGTGCCCTCGTTCTAGCAAACTTTTTCCAAAATCACAAAACTGTGAAATTGACTTCAAAGTGTAGTGTTGTGCATATTTTTAAGCAAAGGGGATTTTTTATAAAAATGAATTTTGAATCTTAAATTTTCCAGAATTCTTCAATCATGGTATTGAAAATGTATGGTTTTCCATTTGTAATTTTTTTTTAAAAAAATATTTTTTGATTGATTTTGGATGAATTTTAATGTGGGATAAGAATCCTCCTCTTTTATTTAAAAAATTATGAGACTGTGTTTTCTTTTGTCCTCCAAAACTTTGCATTGAGATTTTTACCACATTTTAAAAGTGTATTGGCATGATGAACCTAATATTTGAGGTGTAGGTTGTAGGAAAGGAGTGGCTCTTGATGTTATCCAAGACATGAAGGAGATCAAGGCTATGACGAGTGAATATTTTCCTTAATAAGTGATAACTAATGACATTGGATAATTAAAAAGACTAAGATAATGATGCATATGGTGTAGCTAGAGAACATAGTCTAAGCTTGGTATGAGCATAGAAGACATGCTTAGTCAAGGATTGTTAGGTCTTTCTAGTTGGGTTCCTTGCATGGGTGAGTTGATTTATACTCGTGACTCTAATTAGCTATCCCTTCAAGTTTTGTGATGAAACTCCTTCCCTAGATCCTATGGGTTCCTTTCCCTTGATGTCATTGGACTTATTTTCCAACTAGAGACCCATTGTTGACCATTTTGTGATTGGGAGAGTTTTGATTGCACGTGAGTATGTGAATGTGATATAAGACCATCATTTCATGTGGTTATGTCTATGTTGTGCGTTATGTGATATAGTTTATCCTTTGTTCTTATTATTGGAAATACATCCCTTGAAGCATGTGTGTATTATTATTTGATGATCATTTCATTGAATAATATGCATTGGATGTGATCATTCTTATGCCATGTGTATGCCTTGATGATGATTTATCTCATTTGATTCTAAGTGTATATATTAATTGGCATGTTTGTGATCCATGATCCTTGTTTCACATGAGTGATGTGCTTGTGGCCAAGTGACTATCTTGTAGCATGGTGGGGTGGACCTAAAGGTACCACATGGTTGGCATGGAACCACCATAGGAGATTAGAATTCTTGGAGGCTTCACCTTATAGGAGTTTTGGATAATGCACAAGTGGAGGTTGTCTCCTTGCCTTTAGTTCTTATTTTTATATTATTATTTACATGAATAATATAGGACATTCAACCCTCTTTTATAAATGTAATATTAAATTTTGTAATATCTTATTGGATGGAATTTAAACCTCCCACATGAGTGGTGAAGGATCTACCTTTTCTTGCATGTCAGCTCAATGTTGGTTTCAAATGCATATGATATTTCATTTGCAGTTTAACTTTTTGGTAATGTTTTTAAAATAAATAGAGTATATTTGGATTTGGGCTTAAAATGGACATTTTTGTGTTAGAAAAATTCTATTTGATGACTAAAATCTATACTTTTTCTTGTGCTCCATAGTGTGTTTGGCCTTGAGGAATCACCTTGTTGAGGGGTCATTTTGGGTTCTTTGAGTGGTATTGGTGGGGTTGGAAGGTGTAGGAAAATTTTCCATTAACCCCTTGTGTTTTTGGTCTTATGTTGGAGTCATTGGAGGTTTCCCATCCCTTAGGTTTTATCCCCTTTGTGGGCTAACGTATCTTGTGAGGTTAGGTGTCTAGGTACCTTTTGGTTTCCCTATTATTTTCAACATTTTTTAGTTCATTATTTTTTCATGGTTATTTCCTTGTGATTCTTGAGTATTGTTCTTATGCTGGTAACCAAATTTTGGCTTTGATTTGGTCAATGATCAAGACACTAACACTAGAAGTAGGACTATATCACATCCCTAGGAATTTGACACCAAATCGGGACTATAACTCTAGAGCTAGAAACATAAACCAAAGTAGGATTCATTTCCACTCATGATAGTGTTCATCCCAGGTGCTAGTGTCCTCAAGTGCCTTATTTTCTATTGTTTCATCACTTATTATGTTTTTTAGCCATTTATCAAGGAAAATTTATTTATGAAAGTTGTTCCCCTTTGACTGGTGAGTTTTCCTATGTTATTTCCTTATTGAAAAGTGCCAAATTTAGGGATTTATGATATCCCTTTATCTTGAGAATCGTGTTATTGATAATATGCAACATGTCATAATTGTACTTGGTGGAGGGATTTTACCTCCTAGTAAGGAAACGTCTTGTGAAGGTTTTCCCTTGTGTTTATTGTTTAAGTATTTTCTAAGTGGATTAGAGGTGGTTTTTACCCTCATTTTACTTCTTATTTCAAGAGTCAATGGTTGATTCATCTTATCCAGGATGTTAGCTATTATTATTTCCAATGTCTATGGATTTTCATGTTGTTGAGTTTGTATGAGTTTATTGGTATGTATTTCAGATTGACTCTTCCCTCATCCTACCCTTAATTTGTGTTTGAGAGAGAACATGATCATGGGTTAGTGCCTGGGTATGTGCAAGATCATGATGGGCCAAAAAGTGGCAATATGATGGGTATGTGTAGGGTATGTGGCTGACGACTTTTTTTACCCAAAATTGATGAGACAAAAAGGGTTTTTAAATGAGATTATCAGCTTTCTACCAATATAAATTATGCTTTACTTTGAATTTAATAAGTTATTATTATTCATTTTCTATTTGAATTACGACTAAAGTCCTAATTGATAGGCTGATTGAAAAACATCTATAGCTTTCAAACGGTATCACATTTTTTGAATCTAAAAGATGTGTCACATTCTATGCTTTGCATACTAAAGGATTAAAAAAAAATTTGAATTTCATGAAGTTTTGACCAAGTTAAGGTGGTCAAACATATGAGTTTTTATATTTTTTAAAAGTTGTAATAAAAATTCATAATTAATTATTTACTTGGAAAAAATTGCAAAAATATGCATCACATCAGGACATGAGTCCTCTACTTATATCTAAAATATTATAAAAAATATTATCATTTTATTGTGGTTAGGGTGGTCAAACAGACACCTACTTCTTATTTTTTTCCGAAATTTAAGTACTACTACATTGAAATTTCAAATTTTACCAAATAGATTTAAAAAAAACCTAGTAGTTTAGAAACTACATTCAATTTGCTATAGATTCTATTCTTACATATTTTTGAAATAATATAGATATCTTATTCAAAATTTAATGTCAAGTTCCCTAACTCTTATTTTTCTAATTTTTTTGCCACTTAAGGGGGCCTGCTTTTTCCATGATGATCCTGCACATACCCACCTAATTGGCATTTGGTTGTCATTTTTCCCTCTCATAGGTTCATCAGGTGACCTAGTTTTATCCCATAATTGGTAAGACTTTTTTTGGTGTCACCTTTATTAATTAAATGGTGAATTCATTTATGGTGTTAGAGCATTTCTGTCATTATATTTCACATGAGGGTTATTGCAAAAAGTTGGTGGGCCAAAAAGTGGACAATTTTTTTTAAAAAAATTGAAAGGCTATAATGTGAATGCATTATGGGTTGGTGTCACTGAGCCTATAATGTGCTCGGGTTATAACATGAGCACGTTATAGCCTATTATAACAAAAAAATCACATCTAGAATTCATTTAATTTTCAATGTCAATTTTTCTTTCTTGTGGCCAACAAACCTTGTAATTCCATGCATGCATTCTGGAAGCATCAAATCTTGCAATTTCTTCACCAAATATTTTCCATTTTTTTTCTAGGATGTCGCCATGTTAATGTGGAGGTAGAATTAGTATGGATTTTTTTTTTGTTATATAAGTAAATATAGATTGTTTCTAATGTTCATTTCTTTAATTTATAGGAGTTGATAATCAACCAAAAAATCCTCCTCAAAATCATTCTCCTCCTTGTGAACAAGCACATGAACAAAATACTCAACAACAACAACAAAAAAATTCTCCAATAATTCCTCAACATCCTCCTGGTACCTAACAAAATTTAATGGGGGAAATTGAAAACAACAAAAAATAGATTGAGGAGTTAATTGCGAGGTTGAACGATCCCGTAAGTTCAACCATGGAAAGAAGTACACTTGAAAATTCACTTCTAGCCATGTTAACACATGTATATGAAATTAGGTGGTTGGCTAGATAAGAGGCAGGAGTGTAGAAATTTTTATGTAGATAGATTATCATATAAAGAAGAAAAAGATTACAAAATTACAAAATATGGTTTCTGCTCAATATTCACTAACCCACACACAAATCAAACTCTTGACCTTAATAGAAGGAGGTTTCTAATCCATTAGTGCAACCACCAAGGGAGAGTTTAGGGTTTGTTGCCCTTCCTTTCAACTAGATGCATAAGTTGGTGCATCTGTCTAGGTGAGAATTCAAGAAATATTCTTGGTCCTAGACTGATGTTAAAGGCTACCTCTCAGGGGAAGTAGGTAGTGGTGTTGTTGGTTGATGTAGTGTTTTCATTGGTACAGTCAAGTGGAGCATATTTTGAGCTCCTGAGGGGGAGAATGTAGTATGTGTAGTAGCAAGAGTTTTATGGAGAAGGGTAGAGGATAACATGAGAGAAATTAGTTTCTTGTAGGTGTTTCAAGTGGTGTTAAACATATATCTGTAGATGTCAAAGGGGGAAAGAAGAAAAACTATATGTAGGTGTTTTCAATAGGAAAGTTTTTTCCCTTTCTCCATTGATGTAAAAGGGGGAGAGACTTGGTTGAAAAACCTATTGAACAGTCCAAATAACTAAGAGGAGGGTGAATCAGTTATCCTAAAACAATTTCTTTTCTTTAATCTGGAGCAAGCTTATATCAATCAAAAAATAATCAAGCAGAAATATACATGAAAGTATACAACAACGTCATGCACAATGAAAACCAAAATTTACATGGAAAAAAAAGAAGGGAAAAACCACAAAGAATGCTAATTCTAAATTATAAAGCATTGGTTAAGGTGACACCAGATAAGATGATTTTTACAAAGGGCTCACTACCAAAATTCTCACTGTAGGTAAGGCTCACTATCGGTGGGTTCACTACCTAATTGATATAGAAACATCTAATTACAAAATAGTCTCACTCACAAAAGTGAAATTATGATGAAGTTGCATCTACATATGCATGAATTCAGTTTTGGTTAAGAGAACAATAACTATGTGCAACAAATCCAGTCAAGAATATTCTACACACCTTCCTCGCACAACCTCTATAGAAAAGATTACTTCTTCCTTCACACCCTTTTATCTGCTTGCACACACCAGACTCCACACTTCTTACTTCATCGAACAAAAAAAACTTATATTCATAGGTCATTCCATTCCTTCATAATCTCCTAGGTTAGCTAGACCCAATGTCTTCATAGTATTTTAAGTCAACCAAACACAATTTGAATTATATGACCATAAAACATGGTGGCATGAAGAACAACCTTGAAGTATTCAATTTAAGGATTTGCACGCTAGCACCTGAACTAAAAAATAGGTTGCACATAAATATATTTTTACCATGTTACCAAGGGACCCATAAATAGGTCATTCATAAGATAGGTTCATTACATAACATAATTATCAAAACATAGAAAATATGGATATGACAGTACTTCTTTTTGGGACATCTATGGAAGTTAGTTAATGTAGGATAATGAAGTCTAAGCTTTTGATGTTGGTTGTTGTGCTCAATGGTTATTTTGGGTAACCTTGCTATCCTGACATTCATGCAGCATGTTGCAAGCTTTGGTATGTCTAATTTTGTTTCTATGGTTGATATCGAAATTGATGATAATCAAGATTTGGTCTTAGTTGTGGCATTCCCATTGGCTCCAGAATATATTTCATGTAATTAAATAGGATAGATCATTTATGTATGTCATATGGAGCACAACCTTCCAGATCCTAGGTTTTGACATCAATGAAAACAATGCTAAATCATCTCAACAACTTCTCAATAAAACCATAGTTCAAAAGATTATAGAATGGTTGAAAAACCATAGTGCATGAAAATCATTCATGAAGACACATGGGGGAGAATGTTCATAAGAGTGAAAGAGAGAGTGAAGAGTAAGATATGCCCAAGTGAAGGGAAGTGTTGCTTATTGTAGATTTGTTGTTGGTTTTTTTTGTTCTTAATGGGTTTTCAGAGATCTGGTCTTGCCACCAATGACAAAGGGGGAGATTGTTGCAAGTATGTTGTTGGTGTTGTCATTGATGTCAATAGTTGGTCATTGATGTCAACAGTATGGAGATGGTTGGTATTTTCAAGTTATTATGCTAGTATGGATTTGTTATGGTTTGATAAGAAGGTGTTGTGGTGTTTTCATTGATTTCTTGATGGATAAGAGTTGCAGTTGTAGTAAGTTCACTTGGTTTACAAGTTCTTTTGAGAAATTTAGAATAAAAGAGTGTGTAAAGTGATAGAGGTGTGTTCAATGGTTTTCTCCACATTTCTTCATGGTTGAAGATATGATGGTGTAGTTTTGATATGATTGTCAGAGGTATTCTAAGGTTCTATATCTAGATTTTTAGGTTCTTGAGTGTTCTACAGTGAAAGTTGTGTTTAACAATATATGTGTTTTAATAGAAGGTTGTCTAGGAGAAATGAGACCTCCTTACATTTATTTGTAGTAAGGTTTCTTGTCTTGTGGATTTAGGAATATGCTTATATTATCTGTAACTTCCTTCCCTTGAGGTTTTAGGTGCTGAGGTGTTATGCAAGGTTGGTTAGTAATTTTTTTTCTATGGTAGTGTGTGGTTGCATAGAATGATGAAATTCTTTGTTTCAGGTGGTTGTGGCAGAGTTCCAAAATATTTTGATGGTGCTTGAATGTTCTGATATGTTGTGCAGATTTTTTGAAGTGTTGTGTGGTCCACATGTTGTGGAGAAGCATGTATGTGTTGGCTTGTAGTGTTAGTTTAGGTTTGGCCAACCTAGCATGCTAACACTATTTGTAGAGGTACTTCATGAATTTTGGATGTGTTGAGTAGTGTGGTGATGTGGATTTGGGTCCTAGTTAACCTTTGGTGTGGTCGTCCTTCACTTCTTTCCATTATGGAGATGTTTGGTGCTGACCTATTTTGGTGTTGCACGTTTGGGGTGCATACATTTCATTAAGGACAACCTAATTGAGATTATTTAGGTAGTGGATGGTATAGATACAAGGTGAATTGTAGGAGATGCTAGTAGTGTGTGTTCCAAGTGTAAAATATGTGAATTTGATCAAGTTTGGTGATTAGAGTATGAGCTTAATGCCTATGACTCTAATGTAATGAGTAGAAGGGTCTAAATTTTTATTGTGCTTGAAGTTACTAGAGGCAGTGAACTGAAGGTTTCAAATGGTGTAAAGTTTCATTGGTGTATTTCTCCTATTTCCTTGAGATAGTGAATCTCTTTGTAACATTTTTCTTCTATTATTTTTTCTTCTTGGAAGTTATCCACCATATAGTGAGCCCTTCTTCTTTTTCTCAGTAGTGAGCCCTTGGCAGTGAGCCTAATTGTATTTGGTGTTGCAATTCATATATATATGAGCTAATCCTCACTGTCAATTTTCCCTTCTTGGGTTTTCCATGTAAATCTAGTGTTCTTATTTGTTTGGATGCATTTTCATTATTGTTTCATATGTTTATATTTTTCTAATGCATGATAAGGGTGCAAGGGCTATAAGGGTTATAATGTTGATGAGGGATTGAATGTTTTTAATGTACAACTAATTCATCCCCCCTCTCATTTTTCTTGTGCATCTAACTAGGTCTTGGCTATAATTTTTATTTATTTTGAATTTCAAGTTAAAATGTTAGTCCAATGGGATGAACATTCTCCCTTTTCTTAGATGTTCTGAACTTATAAGAATGTACTTTAGCTATAAGATTAATATAAATAGTATAAGATTAATATAAATAGTTTAGGCCTTTTCCTTTTATAAAAAAAAAATCAGATCTCATGGTGAGACCCTTGATGATAGGAGAGTGGTTGAAAATATTCTAAGAATTTTACCTACAAGGTTTGAGTCCATCATTGTGGCCATCTAATAGACAACCAATCACTCATAGTTTTTAGTAGATGAGATCTATGCATCTTTCATTTCACATAAGCGTAGGCTAAGCATGCTAAAAATTCATCTTTGGAGCATGCTTTCAAAATGTAATTTTTAATTAGTCATGTAGTAGAGGTAGAGGAAGAGAAAATTCAAGATGAAGATGAATGCATACATACAAAGGATGAAGCACCAGCCCAATAAACTCAGATGGAAGAGGAAGTAGCCAAAGGTAATGTCAAAATCAATCACAATGTTAGAATGAGGTGTTGTACACCTTGCATAATGCTTATAATGTTTAATTTATTATTGTGTGTGGTGCACCTAGGGGTACCTAGATGGACGTGCATCACTAGGAGCTATAATGTTGGGGCCACTTTATGTTGTATGTAACATTGGGAAATAATTGTAAAATGTAATTATTTAATATTGGGGAATAAGAAAATATAATAAAGTACCCAATATTAAATGTGGGGTCACATGATTGTAAGTTCATGGTTTTAGGCACATGGTTTATGTAATACCACTTGGTGGTTTTGTGGGAGCTTATTTCTATAAAAGCAACCACAAAGGTAGTTGTTTAGGGTTGGAGAGTTTGTTGCAGGTTTGCAAGTTGAGCTTGTGCATGTGTGAGGGTTTTAAGCATGGCATGGGATGTGTTGATTCATGCTTGGTCACATGGGATGCATGGATAGCTTGTGCTTCAGAAGTGTTTATGGACTCTCTTCAAATGTATTGTAATGGGTTTTCATTGCTGAATAATACATGGAGTGTGGATGCTTTTGGAGGCTGAGTTTTTCCCTCTTGAGGGTTTTCCCAGGGCATATCTTGTGTCATCTTTCATGGGTATGTTGTCTATTCTCTTGCATGTTGATTTTGAGCACTTATTTGCAATGTTATCTCTTTTTGGTTATGTGGAAATTGTCATTAGATGGCTACAAGTTTCCTTACACACAAAGCATAAGGTAAGACAAATTACAATTTCAGTGTCAATATTGCAAGGAATATGGACATTACTCAAATGAATATAGAAATAAACAATATTTTTATAGGAAATAGAATGCAAATTTTAGAAGATAAAACCAAAACTATGGCAGTATGTTCTTAGCTTGCAATATTGCACATGAAAATAAAAAATATGTATGGTTTCTATACATAGGTTAAAATGACCACATGATAGGGAACATAGAAACATTTTCTAGTTTGGACAAGAATGTAAAATCAGATGTCACATTGGACAATGACAACAAGGTGTCAATTATGGGGAATGGAAACATCAACATTCTAACCAAAAAGGGAGAGAAAGAGTTTATTTTGTGCCTGACATAAAACAAAGTTTTATGAGCATTGGTCATCTTGTTCAAAAGGGTTATAAAGTATTTTCAAAAACATAGAATGCACAACTTTGGACAAATTTCTAAGAAATCAGCTTATTACAAAAGTCCAAATGACCAACAATATAATATTTCCCCTAAGGATAAAACCAAACTTAAAGGTAAACTTTTCTTGAGCACACCCCTCACTAAACCCACAAGTGAATGAAGGAAAAATTGTAGTATTCACTCAAGAATTCTTTCAAGAAAAAAATAAAATTTAAAACTTAGTTATGCCATCAACAATTTGGGCACCTAAAATTTGGAGGTCTAAACTTACTATATAGGAAAATCATGGTAAAGGGTTTTCCACTCATACAAACACTAGAAAGAGAATGTGAAGGATACATTTTGGGTAAGGAACATAGATAATAATTTTTAGTGGGAAAGTCAATAAGGGAAAAGTCATTGTTAAAAATTGTCCACTCAATTTTTTGTAGACCAATGCAAACACCCTCAATTCATAGAATACATTACTTCTTGACATTCATAGATGACTACACAAGATAAAAATGTGTATACTTTCTAAGGCATAAAAATGAAGTGTTTGAGTTCTTTCATTAATTTAAAGTTCTTCTGGAGAGGCAAAGTGGGCACTACACCAAAGCATTGATAAAAGATAGAGGTGGTTAATACATCTCAAATGAACTCCTAAGGTTTTACAAGGATCATGGAATTCACATGAAATTGACTACTAGGTACACACCTCAATAAAATGGTGTATCTAAAAGGAAAAATAGAAAAATCAAGGAAATTACTAGCAACATGTTAAAATAAAAGTATTTGTCAAATGAATACTGGGATTAAAATGTAACATGTGAAAAATACATAATGAATGGATTTCTAACCAAAAGTGTAAAGAATATAATTCCAAAAGAAGCATGGAGTGGAAGAAAACATAGTGTTTCTTGTATGAGAGTATTTGTATGTGTGGCATATGCACATGCCCTAGATGAAATGATAAACAAATTAGACAACAGAGAAAAATGCATATTTGTGGCATATAATGATGAATCAAAGGGTTACATGTTATACAATGTAGTAACCAATAAGGTTATAATCAAAAGAGATGTGTAGTTAATAGAAGAGAGAGCATGGGATGAAATTATGGAGAAAATAGTTAATGTAGTAGCAAGTTTACCACAAGAGGATAAATAAGAATTGATACCAACAAGAAGGGTATGTGCAGGATCATCATAGAAAAAATAGGTCCTTAAGTGGCAAAAAAATTAGAAAAATTAGAGTTAGGAAACTTGACCTAAGAATTTGAATAAGTTATCTATATTATTTCAAACATATATAAGAATAGAATTTGTAGAAAATTGAACATAGTTTCTAAACTACTAGGTTTATTTAAAAAAAAATCTATTTGGTGAAAATTTGAAATTTCAATGCAGTAGTACTTAAATTTCAATGAAAAAATAAGAATTAGGTGTTCGTCTGACCACCCTAACCACAATAAAATGATTATATTTTTTATAAGATTTTAGATATAAGTAGAGGACTCATGTCTCGATGTGATGCATATTTTTTTGTAATTTTTTAAGTAAATAATTAATTATGATTTTTATTACAACTTATAAAAAATATAAAAACTCGTATGTCTTGCCACCTTAACTTGGTCAAAACTTCATGAAATTCATTTTTTTTATCCTATAGTATACGAAGCATAGAATGTGACACATGTTCCAGATTCAAAAAAGTCATATCGTTTGAAAGCTATAGATGTTTTCAATCAGCCTATCAATTAGGACTTTAGTTGTAATTCAAATGGAAAATGAATAATAATTATTTATTAAATTCAAAATAAAGCATAATTTATATTGGTGGAAAGTTGAGAATCTCCTTAGAAACTCTTTTCATTTCATCAATTTTGGGTAAAAAAAAAGTCGCCACATGGGCCATCATATCACTTACATATCGCCACTTTTTGGCCCATCATGATCTTGCACATACCCATAACTTGTATGGTGACTCCTTCCAATCTCATTCAAGATCAACAGATTAGTCCTCAAGTGAAAACTTAAAAAAATACAAGGAAAACCCATCAATTCAAGGAAGCACCCCTTCAAGTAAAAAAAAACACCATCAACAATAGGAAATATTGGTGTAGGGCGATCAAGTCTGCATTCTACAAGTTCTACTTCAAATGACACATCAAATACATCATTGGAAAGCTTAAGAAGATAAAAAAATAGAAATATGAAAGATATATGAGTGAAATGAAGGTGAAAGATATATATTCTATTTTTTCTTTATATTCACATGTTGATAATCCTATTCATTTTAAATATGCAATTGAACATGAAAAATAGGTAAACGCAATGGATGAAGAAATAAAAGGTATAGAAAAGAATCATACATGGGAATTGATGAATCTTCCACAAGTAAAATATGTCATATGAGTAAAATGGGTCTATCAGAACAAATGTAAAGTAGAAGGAAGAATTTAAAGGAATAAAGCAGGGTTAGTTAATAAGGGATATAAATAGTAGGTTGGAAAATATTATGATGAAACATATGCTCCATTTGCAAGAATGAAAACTATGAGGGTAGTATTAGAAATATAAACCCAACATAAGTGGAAGGTATATCAAATAGGCATGAAGTAAACCTTCTTGAATGGAGTGTTGAAAGAGGAAGTGTATGTGGAGAAACCACATGGATATGTGGTTCTTATACAAGAAAAAAGTGTATAGATTGAAGAAATTTCTTTATGGCTAAAGAAAACACCACATGCATGGTATAACAAAATAGACTCATATTTTCTTAGAAACAACGAGTACACTCTCTACATCAAAGAAAATCATGGTAATATATTTTTTGTTTTCTATGTAGATGAATTAATTTTTATTGGTAATGATGATATTCTCATTGTTAATTACAAAGAGGCCATGAAAAATGAGTTTGAGAAGAAATATTTACAGTTGTTAAGGTATTTTCTAGGCATTGAAGTGCAACAAATGAAGCATGGAATATTTATCTCTTAATCAATTTATTCAACAATTTTTTTGAAGATGTTTAAAAAGTAAAACAAGAAGTTTGTTCCAACACCAACATCCATAGGTTTGAAATTGAGTAAGGAAGATTGTAGCAACAAAGTGAATCCAACCTTATCTAAAAGCATGGTTGGAAGTTTGATGTACATGACTATAACTAGACCTAATATAATATATCAAGTAAGTTTGATTTCAAGATATATGGAAATTCCAAAGGAGACACATTCACTAGAAGCTAAAATAATTGAGGCATGATAATGAAACAAAAGGATATGGTATTTTGTATAGTACAAAAATTGATTTTAAGTTGGTTGGATATACGAACAATGATTGATAAGGAAGTGTGATGTGGGAAAAAGGGATCTAGGGTTTGAATCACACTCTCTCCTATATCCCAATGGAAAAAAATGATCACAAACACCCACTTGGCTACTAACCTCAATGGAAGAGATAGAATGGTGTATGATGGTTTTGGTCATTTTATGGGGGAATGGTTTATTTTGATTGATTGATTGTAAATTAACTTGATTTGATAATTAAAATGTGTACCTAGGTTAAATATGAAACTAAAAAAATATATTATAATTTTAGAAAAGTATAGAACTGTAACATAGAAAAGAATGACAACAAAGAAGAGTGTAGATATAGAGGAACTTGACATATCAATTTAAGCTCAAAATAGGTAGACAAGGGTGCTACCACCCTAAACCTAGAAATATAGACCTTAGGAACAAAAGTAAAATCTTTGATGGTCATAAGATCTATAGGTTCTTACTTTCTAAACTCAGCTTTGGAACTTTGTACATGTTGATGATTAATTTCACTTTCCCTAATTTTTCGTTATAGAAGGCTTGAATGCTTGATCTTGCAATTAGGTCTTCAATCCTTTCCCATATCCACTTAAGATCTATCACATACACACAAGAGAAGAGAGAAATTGTTGTGTCATATAGGGGCTTGCCTAAGTCAAACCCCATTTTGGTGTATCCATCTCAACAATGGATCTGATGATGTAAAGAGTAATTACCCTTGTTCAAGTAGAGGAAAAATGGATAAAAGGAATGATAAATTAAAAAATGTTGCAGCTTACCACTTAGATCTTCTTTCCTTGATGGACTGAATTCATTATACTCATCTCATTCAATGGAAATTGTTTTCTTTATTTGAAGTCTTGCATGTTATAGTACTCACAAAAAAATGAATAAACTTACTTGAAAACTGGATGCATTGCAAACATGAATCTTGACTAATAAATAATGTTGCAAATTTTAATTATTCTACTCTTAACTACTTTTTAGGATGCTCAATTGCTTAATTAATTCACTATCTTTTACATTAGGATTTTAAATGGTGAATAAGACTTATATTTATATACATTAATTTATTTTTATGTAAAACTAATTATTAAAAAATGATACTTAAATTTAAATTTGTAAACGTTAACATGGGAATAATAAAATATTTTAAATTGGGACAAACTTGGTTGAGTAAAGGTGGTGGCGCCATAGTCCAAGCCTATTTTGGGGATGTTGTTGTTGTTAAATAAATATTAAATAATAATTCCCAATTTAATTTTGATTTTCTAAATATTATCATAAAAAGGGTATTTTAAGAGAATAAGTAAGTTCAATTGCATATGAAGGAGCTAAACCCAGTGTAAAATTGTTAATAGTGAAAATTTACGATCCTACATTTAGCCCCCACTTTAGTGAGAGTATGAAACTAGACTCATCCTCACACTAAAGTAAGGATAAGACAAGAAGGGCTATTTTCATCCAAACATTGAAGAGATAGGATGGCATCAAATCTGGTGGATGCACTAGCTTATAGACTCAAGATCTTATGGCACAACAATGTAAATACAAAGGGATAAACACAAATGAGGTGCAATGCACAATGAATAACATAAAGCATACTATAATAGCATGAATTTGCATCCCTAGGAAAATTCCACATTTACACTACCTCCTACCTTAGAGAATTAAATTCGATAATGCAATATTTATTTCTACCACCTTCCCTATCCACTTGGTAGTTGTTTTTATGTGTCAATGGGGGATACTCTACTTGGGATGCTAGCGCAACATGTGGATGTCTGCATAGCGTGCTTCCATAATGGTAGTAATCTTGCCTCTATAATCCACAGTGGCATTACACTCCTCCATTGGACTTGAAGTGTAACATTTTTTTCTCCTTGGATTGACTTTGAATGGCTCCTTTGCCTCCATTTTTTCTTCAAATTTCTATCTTCTTCACTCAACTCAACTTCCTTTGGATCACTCTTTCTCTCACACTTTATATCAACTCTTTCAGGCATCACCACCACCACTGAATTAGAAATTTATGCTTTCATTAGTTCAATCTCTTCTTTGTTGCAGTAATATTAGCTTTGGAAAGCTTTGAAGCTCACTCCTTCCTCCATTTCCCTTGAGAGCAATTTGTTCAGGTGATATCCTTCTATTTTGACTCACTTTTCATTATCATATTGATATTGTAGAATATTTTTGTTTGCTTGTTTCTTTTTATTTCTATTCCAATGTACTTTCCTTTATCATCTTTCTACAATCATTACTATCTGGTTGTCCATGGAGGTGGAAACACCAAAGCATGGTATTGACTAAGGTAGTCCTCTAAAAACAGTCCCAAAATTTTCTCATTCTTCTATATGTAGGCTATCTGTTGAGTGAAGTTCTTGAAGACATCAACTCATAGGTTCAAAGTTATGTTTCTACCACCTTTCTCTTGTTAAATTCTAGCTTAGTATTATTAAATTATTCTTCTTGTTGTGCTGCTATTTTTATATATTTAATCTTTGTCCTATCATAAAACCTCACTGGTCAACCTATTAGTTAATTTTCAAGCATCCCTATCTATACTTTACACCTTTTTTTGTACAAAATCCAACACCCCACTAAGATGATAGTGCATCAAGCTAGAGTCCATTTCCTATGTTGTCCTCAGGTAGCAAGTTGCTTAAGTTAGAGGGAAAACTTTGGAAACAAGCTCATTTGATCTCCTAAAACATTAGGGTTAGTAGAAGGATAATGGAAGATTATTTGTCCTTCCTTTCCAACCCTTTAAACCCTAAACCTTTCCAAACCATTCACTTATCTTGAGATAGATTAGGGTAGCTTGATGTTTGGGGCCCTCCCATGACCTGGGGTCTTGAGTAGCCGACCCGCTCCTCTACATTTTGGTGAACCTGATGTGAAAAACATAGTGTCCATTTCTTGTGTTGGCATTCCTTTGCACATACCCTGAGTAAGTTGCAGATTTGAATGTTTTAAAGCTTTATGAGCTTTACAGATCAATCTATAACTTTTAGGTATATCATTAGAAGGAGCATGTAATACCTAGAAATGGATTTCTTAAAGGTGACCATCAGCCTCACTTCTTAGGAGATGGTATCACAAATTAAGAAGAGTTTCTTCCACGAGACCACCTATGCCCCAATTCTTCCTACTTCCCCTAGAGCCCCACCTCCAAACATGGATGACACTCATGATATCCTTGTAGAGCACATACTTACTCTAGATAGGAGGATTTTGGATCTTACACATCATTTGGAGAAAGGAAAACATATTCCTAGGGATACTAGGCTTTTTAACAAAGTGAGATACATGCTAGACAAAGATAAGATAGGCTTGGAATTCCTCCAGGGCCTTAGAGATATAATGGAATCATATGTCCCTTCTTACAAATCTAAATCGAGTGTTATTCAAGGTCCTGGGCATGAGACCTCTGAAAGGAAGATAGGTGTTTTGATGCCCATGACATTGGTATGCATGACTGAGATAGGCCCTTTTGTCAACACCACCTCTATACTTGAAGCTCCTCCAACCATCAAGGTGAATAGATTCCCTTTGGGATTTAGTGTTGTTCCTTCTAGTTATAGCGTTACTAACCTTGGGGAAAATTCTAACTCTAATAGTGGGAACCCTAAAAAAAAGGGGGTGGTGGTTGTGGGGGGTTTAGTGGCTCTAGTGGTAGTTTTGATAGTTCTGGTGGCTCTCATGGTGGTTTTGGCGGTGTCTCTATTCATCATGTTTCGTTGTCTCACCCAATTTTGAACACTTTCTTACAAAACATGGGTCAGATGCACAATTAGTTGGAAGACCTACCCTAAGCCACATATTAGTTAATATTTCAACCTTTATTCTATCATAGTCCTCCTTTGATAGCAATTTTGAACATTCCCACCCCTTAGAGGATGGAGATTCATAAATTTCAGAACTATGGTGGTAAGGGAGACCTTCAAATACACATGTCAAACTTCAGCACAATATGTACATGCTTATTTTACCATGATGCCTTGATGGCTAAGCTATTCCCTAGATCTCTCAAGGAAACAACACTAGAATGGTAATGTTTCTTACCCAACAACTCCATATTCTCATTTGATTAGCTTGTGAAGTAGATTATCTAGCAATTCTAGGTGTACATCAAGCCGAAGATGGCCTTCTCAGACCTCATCTAATCTAAGCAAGGGGAGCACAAGAAGATAACTGACTTTATTTCTCAATATAAAGTTCTATTCTCATAGATTTCTTACCCTCTTCCTAAATTAGATGTGAAAAGTGTCTTTATTGGCAACTTGTAGAGGTCATGGTAGGAGAAGTTTGCTTTGATGAAGTACCCTTATTTTGTGCATTTGTGTGTGGCATTGCAGGGATACAAGCAAATGATTTTTTAGTTTGAGAAATCCTCCTCACACTCTTGTCTCGAGGGAAGGTCTATTGTGTCAATTTATAGAAAGGAAAAATTTGTTGTGAGCGTAGTAACTACATCTAGTGAGAAAGGCCTCAAACACAACAAACAATTTATGAAATTGTCTGAATCATACTCCTCTATTCTGAGGAATATATTCAAGGATAAAATAATCACCGTACTAGATATACAATCTCTTACCGAACCTTACCTCGGCTAGTACAAAGAAAATGCATTCTTCCAATACAACTAACATGAAATGGCTTCAATAGTTGTAGATCTTGATCTTGAAACTTGATTTGAAATAATGCCATAATTGCTTGAATGGATCATGAACACTACATCAACATATTAGCTCCTATAACATGCATGATTCAAGAAGGACTTGACATGATAGTTGGATCTTGATTGCTGCAATAATTAATCAATAAATATTCTCTTGAATGCCATAAAATTCTCTTGAAATGATACAATAATTCTCTTGAGAAAGTACACTTAAGATAACTTGAATTTGCTAGGTGAAACATAGTGAAATGACCTTATATTTATAAGTATGTAACTTTAATTTCCTGAAATTCAAATAGCACAAACTAACATGTGAATATGGATTTGAAATAATTAAAATACCGCCAAAAACATAGTTTAAATTAGTGTCCTAGGTCTAAGTGAGGAGTGTTTCACCCATGGGTGAATGGGTCCTAGGTCACTTACCTAGGACACAAATTGCTCAATGATAAGTGTTATGTTATGGAATTAATGAATGTTGGGTTTTAATCTTTGAAAGTTGCAACTAATTAGGCTTGGATTTGAATTAAAGGGTCCAAGTTAGGACAATTAACCTCAATTAATTGATGGAGCCCTAAATAAGTGTTAAAGTGTAAAGAGGTACATTCTACAACACCACATTAATGCACAATTAAGTCCATTTTAATTAATAAGGACCTAAACTCAATGTGAGTATGTAAAATACACATTACAACACTAAATTAAGGCATAATTAAGTTCATTTTAATATTAATTCCCAAATTAAGTGTGAAAAAGGGATACTTTTTCCTAAACTACATTTAGCCCCCACTTTAGTGAGAGGGTGACCCAATGTCAAACTCACAGTAAAGTAGACATTGAAGAAATATGTATGCAACAATGACAAAGATACTCAATCATACAACAACAAAGACCTAAGGGAAAGGGATCTAAATCAAGCTTTTTCTATCCAACATGATGTGGAACACATCTCAGCTATTTGTCTAGGGGGAGGATGAAGCTTTGACTATCCAACACAATGTGGAAAACATCTTGTATGTTTTTTTGAGAATGTTCACAAGAAGAATTCGATATCCATTATGAAAATGGCACACACGCTCACTCCAGGGTAATGGAACCTCAAGTCATCCACTAGGTGAGCCCCTTGGAAAGTGGCTTAGTGAGAAAGTCATGCTAGGTCTATAGGATCTCAACTAACCATACCAAACCTATCCCTTTGATAACTCTAATAGGGCACCACAACTACAACTTGAAGCTTCACAAAATTAATAGGTTGTATTATGCTAAACACTTATGAAAAAAGTGCAAACAAAGGTTTTTTCAAAGGTTTTTCACTTAATTTTTGTAAGGCCTCTTCTTAGGGATCATCGTGCCTAATGTCTCCAAGAGAGGAAAAGTATAGGATAAGAGAATCACAACTTAGGGAATGCAATGCATAACATCACCATTAAGAGGAAAGTTGTATGTTAAGAAATATCATGCTCTCAAAGGACATCAAACTTGATGCCACCAACAAGAAAAGGATGCATCACACAAAGAAAGAAAATCACACAAAGAAACATGAGGATGTCAAAAATAATGCCAATGTATGCCCCCACTTTAAATAAATTTCTACACCATTGTTGTAAGAAATTGATTTAAAGTAGCCAAGAAGATATGAGAGCTTATTTGGAAAGCCCTTTGCTAGGTCATATGTTCCCGAATGAAGCTACATCATGATGAGGGGAAGGGGTTTCCCCAAAAAAATATGTAAGGGATCTACAGATTTAGGGTCAATATACCTTTGCTAGAATTTGCTAATAGAGCTTAGAAACCTCATCCTTCTCCAAATACTCATAAAATAGGAAGAATGACACATATTGAGTGAAAACGAAAAAGAAATATTTTTGGTCAACATGGTAGAGACCTAAATTTCTTTATGCCTTGCATCATCCCAAAAAGGAAAACACAAGACAAAGAAAAGATATTTTTTTATGAAATATAGAAGAATGAAGGTACAAATAGAGGAATGCACATGAAGAGAGAGATACATCAAACAAAATAGTACAAGGGAGATCACATTACACACATGGAATCACACAAAGAACATGCAAAAGAAAACAAAGAAAAACTAGTAAGGAACATGTGAGTCAACCTATATAGCAGGTTGTCCACATCCCAATCTTGATTATTATATGTGAAACGATAACACCCAACCAAAGGGACAGCATAAAATGCCAAAAATAGGACAAGGATATCTAAACCATTTCCCCCACTAAGTGCAAGACAAGGATGAGCTGAGATAAGTGATGAGAATGACCTCCTTGCAATAAATAAATTGATTTACAACGAATTTTTAAACATGTAATAGTGAGTATGCTATGATCCTACAACTATTACATGAAAAGGAGATAAGTGCATGCTTTAATTCAAGATGGATACCTAGGGGATCTAAATTTCTTCAATATTCCCTTAAAAATATGACAATTATCAGGTGTGATTTGTCCAAAGATTCTATGATAAGCACAATATGGTCTATTTTGATAAGTTTTCTTTTTGGTTAGATTTTCACATTTAGCTGGTAATTTGATTAATCCCAAATGTAAATGAGTGTAAAGGATATTTTTAGTATTGGAAATTTGTAATAGGCCATAGGAAGATGCAGGAATACCATATAGCTTTTGTAGAAGAAATTTTTGATGTTCATGTAGTTTTAGTTTTTTCTTAGTTGGTTTGATAGTAGTTTGGTTATCAATTTCACCTTTTAAATACAAGCCCTTTCCTTTTCCAAAAAAGGATGTGTTAGGAGTAGTAAAGTGATTAGAACTTGTGGTTTCTTTTCTCTTATTCATGGGAAGTGCATTAGAAGGTGGCCAAGGAGGAGGAAAATTTATTTTAATTAATTATATGGACCAAGCTACATAAAAATTCTATTCCTTCTTCGTGTTTCAGCATTTTTCATATGTTTCCTATGAGAGGGATGATATTATGAGAAATAGGTTGGGTTCTCACAAAGCCTTGTAAACTTTTTTAATTCTTCATTTATCTTTTTTGTGTTTTGGGTGACATGAACAACAAATATTTGAATATCATGCACATTTTTTGTAGGTAGGGAAGCTTTGAAAATGAGGTATGAAGGCTATGATCAATAGAGGTTAATTATCAACACTATTAGTGAAAGAGTTCGAGAACCCAAGATCCACGATGAATGGTGTATCATGGGATGAAATGAGTCTCGAACTACGTTTCACAACAATATTGCTAATTCAAAACTAATATGTAAAGCTCATACAGGTTTCAAAAACTTGGTATGCACCCAAAATGGAAAGAAGGTGAAATGCAATACTATAACCTAGAATGTAAAGTGCAATGAAAATATGTAAATACAATTTTCATATTTCAAACAAGGTAACATTTTTATTATGCTGTGTAAAAACCCAAAAATGATGTCTTGTAGATGCAATTTTGAAATCACACAATGCACTAAATTTATCAAATGAAGCTAGATATGATCGATTTCACTTAACAAAAATTTTGTAAACTGAAACATAAAACTGAAAACAACAAAGTAGAATGCAAAAATAGATGTTTTAATGCCCAAAAAATCAATAAATTTCCCCGTTCAAGGACTCATTTGCCCTTGGGTGAATGGGTCCTAGGTTAGGGTTTAAAAAAAATATTTTTGAGGATTTCTAAGTTGATTCTAATGGTTTCCAAATTCTAATCTAAAACAGTAAGTTACAATTTGTGTTTTCTATGAAATTAAGGTTAAATGCAAATACAAAATGTGACAAAATGATAAACAAGGAGGCCTAATTTTATGTGCAATGTTATTTCAAATTTCAAATGTAAATGAATGATGATGCAATGCTATAAAAATGATTTGCAAAATTATTGATTTTTTTGCATTTTTCAGATTTCAAGAATGCAAAGATGCAATCTTAAAACCCCTAAATGAAATGCAAAGTTAATGAAAGTTAAACAACCCTAAATGAGATTCAATTCAATGAAATTGAATGCAAATGAATGTAGAATATACATCTAGGGTGATAGTGGACTCCAAAATTAAAAAAAATGCAAAGATCAAACTCAGGTTCACTAAAATGAAACAAAGAAAAAATATATGTTTTTCATTAAAATGATGTGTGGGATGAATTAAATATGGTAAGATATGAATTTTTTCCCCTTATTTCATTAGGAAATGAGATCCACACAATGAAATGACTAACAACCTTGAGGTGAATCAAGTAAAAGTGTGAATCTACTAATTTAATTTCTTTGCAAGGATGGGGGTCCTGATTAAACAACACTTTGGGGAGAAAGATTAAAAATAACAAACTAAGTCCAAAATGTAATCTACAACTTGGATATTGAAGATTAAGCTCAATACTGATGGAACCAAAAATAAAAATGCAAATTAGAGAAGGGAAAGATGATGTTTACTAGTCACCAAAAAAGGGGTTTGTTGAATTTGACTTGGGACTCATTTTCCTAGGGGAAAATGGGTCTTTTTTTAGGGTTTGATCCCAAATTTTGGGAGCCTTTGCTTTGATCTGAATCTCTCAATTTTTCTAGGTTTTAGGTTCAAAGTGCAAAAAATAAATTGTGAAATTGAGTTTTCATGTGATGACAACTTTTGCAACTTTGACATCTTCAATTTGTTTCTTTAAGAGATCTTCAAGACTTCTTGCACCTAAACCTAAAAACAAAAATCAAGAGGGGAATTTTTTTGTTTAAGTTGAATGGGGGTTTTCCTTGGTCAAACCCCATTTTGGTAATTAAACATTGTAATGGATAAAAACATGAAAGGAATGATGAATGAACAAGCCTATGCCACAACTCACCAAGCCATTGAATGAACCTTGAAATGTAGATCTATAACTAGAATGAAATGGATTCAATGGATGTAGATATTGATTTTGAAAATCGATTTGAAACATTTCCTTGAATGCTTGAATGGATCATGAACACTACATCAACATATTAGCTCCTATAACATGCATGATGCAAGAAGGATTTGACATGAAAATTGGATCTTGATTATTACAATAATTCTTCAATAAATCTATGCTTGAATTCCTTGAAATTCTCTTTAAATGCTCCAACAATCCTCTTATTAAAGTTCTCTTAAGGTAACTTGAATTTGCTAGGTGAAACATAGTGAAATGACCTTATATTTATAGGTATGTAACATTAATTTCTTGAAATTCAAATCACACAAGCTGACATGTGAATATGGGTTTGAAATCATTAAAATACTGCCAAAATCATATTTTAAATTAGGGTCCTAGGTATAAGTGAGAACCTATTCACCCATGGGTGAATGGGTCCTAGGTCACTTACCTAGGACACACATTGCTCAATGATAAGTTTTATGTTATAGCATTAATGAATGTTAGATTTTCCTCTTTTGAAATTGAAATTAATTAGGATTGGATTTGAATTAAAGGGGCCAATTAAGAAAAAATAACCTCATTTAGTTAAGGAAGCCCTAAATAAGAGGTACACTCTACAACACCAAATTAAGGAACAATTAAGTCCATTTTAATTAATAAATCCCTAAACTCAATGTGCATATGTAGAATACATATTACAACATTAAATGAAGGAATAATAATGTTCATTTTAATATTAATTCCCAAATTAAGTGTGAAAAATGGATACATTTTCTTACACTACAAGTCCCAATAATTCTAATGAGACACTAAAAGATATTATCAATATGCCAAAAATGCTTCACAAATTTCAATGTGTGTGAACCAAGTGAAGCACATAATGGAATGCATTACCACCATAAAGTAATTTCCTGTTGGAACACCAATCAAGATAAATTTCCTTTAAGGTGGAATAAAATGACATTTACAACATGATAGTCCATGAGAGCTTGTTGGAAAACCCTATGCCAAATAATATGTTCCCAAAAAATCTGACTCATGATAAGGGTGTTACCAGTATGAGTGAGTTTGGTAGTGTTGTCATTAATGTTGTCATTGATATCAACACAGTATAGGTTGTTGTAGAGAAAGGAGTCAAGTGATCGTAGGTGGTGCATGTATAGTTGAGATGTTGTGAGTACATGAAGCTATCTTTATGGTTTTGCAGGTGTGTTGATATGATGAGTTACCAAGTACTTGTGAGAAAATTAGAAAGTAGTAAAGAAAAAATTGTGTGTGTTCAGAAGTGCAACAAATGAAGCATGGAATATTTATCTCTTAATCAAATTATGCAACAATTTTTATTGAAGATGTTTAAAATGGAAAACAAAAAGTTTGTTCCAACACCAACATCCATAGGTTTGAAATTGAGTAAGGAAGATTGTAGCAACAAAGTGAGTCCAACCTTATATAAAAGCATGGTTGGAAGTTTGATGTACATGACTACAACTAGACCTAATATAATATATCAAGTGATTTTGATTTCAAGACATATGGAGATTCCAAAGGAGACACATTCACTAGAAGCTAAAATAATTTTGAGGCATGTAACTAATGAAACAAAATGATATGGTATTTTGTATAGTACAAAAAATGATTTTAAGTTGGTTGGATATACGAACAATGATTGATAAGGAAGTGTGATGTGGGGAAAAGGGATCTAGGGTTTGAATCACACTCTCTCCTATATCCCAATGGAAAAAAAATGATCACAAACACCCACTTGGCTACTAACCTCAATGGAAGAGATAGAATGGTGGATCATGGTTTTGGTTATTTTATAGGGGAGTGGTTTATTTTTATTGATTGATTATGAATTATCTTGATTTGATAATGAAAATGTGTGCCTAGGTTAAATATGAAACTAAAAAAATAATTATAATTTTAAAAAATTATAAAACTATAACATAGAAAAGAAAGACAAAAAAGCAAAGTGTAGAGACAGAGGAACTTGACATATCAATTTAAACTTAAACTAGGTAGAAAAGGGTGCTACCATTCTAAACATAGAAATGTAGACCTTAGGAAAGAAAAGTTGAATCTCTGATGGTCATAATCTATAGGTTCTTACGTTTTGAACTCAGTTTTGGAACTTTGTATGTTGATGATTAATTTCACTTTCCCTAATTTGTCGTTATAGAAGGCTTGAATTCTTGATATTGCAATTAGGTCTTCAATCCTTTCCCATATCCACTTAAGATCTATCACATACACACAAGAGAAGAGAGAAAGGGTTGTGCCATATAGGGGCTTGCCTAAGTCAAACCCCATTTTGGTGTATCCATCTCAACAATTGATCTAATGATGTAAAGAGTAATTACCCTTGTTTGAGTAGAGGAAAAATGGATAAAAGGAATGATAAATTAAAAAAAATTGCAACTTACCATTTAGATCTACTTTCCTTGATGGACTGAATTCATTATACTCATCTCATTCAATGGGAATTGTCTACTTGATTTAAGTCTTGCAAGTTTTAGTACTCACAAAAAAATGAACAAACTTACTTGAAAATTGGATGCATTGCAAACATGAATCTTGACTAATGAATAATGTTGCAAATTTTAATTATTCTACTCTTAACTACTTTTTAGGATGTTCAATTGCTTAATTAATTCACTAGATTTTTCATTAGGATTGCAAATGGTGAATAAGACTTATATTTATATGCATTAATTTATTTTTATGTAAACCTAATTATTAAAAAATGATACATAAATTTAAATTTGTAAATATTAACATGCAAATAATAACATATTTTAAATAGGGACAAACTTGGTTGATCAAGGGTGGTGGTGCCCTAGCCCAAGCCTATTTTGGGGATTTTGTTGTCAATAAATAAATATTAAATAATAATTCCCAATTTAATATTGGTTTTCTAAAGATTATCATAAATAGGGTATTTTAAGAGAATAAGTAAGTTCAATTGCATATGAAGGAGCTAAACCTAGTCTAAAACTATTAAGGGTGAAAATTTACGATGCTACATTTAGCCCCAATTTTAGGTAGAGTATGAAACTACACTCATCTTCACACTAAAGTAAGGATAAGACAAAAATGGCTCTTTTTATCCAAACATTGAAGAGATAGGATGACATGAAAACTAGGGGTTGCACTAGCTTATAGAATGAAGATATTATGGCATAACATTGTAAATACAAAGGAATAAACACAAATGAGGTGCAATGCAAAATGGATAACATGATGCATACTATAATAGCGTAGATTTTCATCCCTAGGAAAATTCCAAATTTACAATACCTCCTACCTTAGAGAATTAAATTCAATAATGCAATCCTTATTTCTGTCACCTTCCCTATCCACTTGCTAGTTTTTTTTATGTGTCAGCGGGGGATACTCTATTTGGGATGCTAGCGCAACATGTGGATGTATGCACGGCGTGCTTCCATAATGGTAGGAATCTATCCTCTAGAATCCACAGTGGCATTACACTCCTCCATTGGACTTGAAGTGTAACATTTGTTGCTCCTTGGACTGACTTTGAATGGCTCCTTTGCCTCCATTTTGTTTTCAAATTTCTATCTTCTTCACTCAACTCAACTTTCTTTGGATCACTCTTTCTCTCACACTTTCTATCAACTCTTTCAGGCATCACCACCACCATTGAAGCATAAATTTATGCTTTCATTAGTTCAATCTCTTCTTTTTTGTAGTAACTTTAGCTTTGGATAGATTTGAAGCTCACCCCTTCCTCCATTTCCCTTGAGATCACTTTGTTGAGGTGATATCCTTCTATTTTGACTCACTTTTCATTATCATATTGATATTGTAGCATATTTTTGTTTGCTTGTTTCTTTGTATTTCTATTCCAATGTACTTTCCTTTATCATCTATCTACAATCATTGCTATCTGGTTTTCCATGGAGGTGGAAACACCAAAGTGTGGTATTGACTGAGGTAGTCCTCTAAACATAGTCCCAACATTTTATCTTTCTTCTATGTGTAGGCTATCTATTGAGTGAAGTTCTTGAAGACCTCAACTCACAGGTTCAAAGGTAGACCTGTTTCTACCACCTTTCTCTTGTTAAATTCTAGCTTAGTATTGTTAAAGTATTCTTCTTGTTGTGCTACTATTGTTATATATTTCATCTTTGTCCTATCATAAAACCTCATTGGTAAACCCTTTAGTTAATTTTCAAGCATCTCTATCTATACTTTACACTTTTTATCCATACAAAATCCAACACCCCACTAAGATGATAATGCATCAAGCTAGAGTCCATGTGCTATGTTGTCATCCTCAGCTATTGAGTTGCTTAAGTTAGAGGGCGAACTTTGAAAACCAGCTCATTTAACCTCCTGAAACATTAGGGTTAGTAGACGGATAATGGAAGATCATTTGTCCTTCCTTTCCAACCCTTTAAACCCTAAACCTTTCCAAATCATTCACTTAGCTTGAGGTAGATTAGGGTACCTTGATGTTTGGGGCCCTTTGATGACCTGGGGTCTTGAGTAGATGACCTGCTCCTCTACATTTTGGTGAACCTGATGTGAACAATGTAGTGTCCATTTCTTGTGTTGACATTCCTTTGCTCATACCCTAAGTAAGTTGTAGATTTGAGTGTTGTAAAGCTTTATGAGCTTTACAACTCAATCTATAACTTTTAGGTATGTCATTAGAAAGACCATGTGACACCTAGAAATGCATTTCTTAAAGGTAACCATTAGCCTCAGTTCTTAGGAGATGGTATCACAAATGAAGAAGAGTTTCTTCCATGAGACCACCTATTCCACAATTCCTCCTACTTCCCTTAGATGCCCACCTCTAAACATGGATGACACACGATATCCTTGTAGAGCACCTCCTCACTCTAGATAGCAAGATTTTGGATCTTACGCCTCATTTGGAGAAAGGACAGCATATTCCTAGGGATACTAGGCTTGTTAACAAAGTGAGATACATGCTAGAAAAAGATTAGGTAGGCTTGGAATTCCTCTAGGGCCTTAGAGATATAATGGAAGCATATGTCCTTTCTTACAACTCTAAATCAAGTGTTACCCAAGGTCCTAGGCATGAGACCTCTGAAAAGAAGATAGGTGTTTTGATGCCCATGATATTGGTATGCATGACTTAGATACTCCCTTTCCTCAACACCACACTTGTACCTAAAGCTCCTCCAACCATCAAGGTAAATAGGTTCCCTTTGGGATTTTGTGTCATTCCTTCTAGTTCTAGCAATACTAAACTTGGGGGAAATGCTAACTATGGTAGTGGGAAACCTAAAAAAATAGGGGGTGGTGGTTATGGGGGTTTTAATGGCTCTAGTGGTAGTTTTTATCATTTCGGTGGCTTTGGTGGTGGTTTTGGTGGTGGCTCTACTAGTCATGTTTCGTCGTCTGACCCAATTTTGAACACTTTGCTACATAACATGGGTTCAATGCATAATTAGTTGGAACCCCTATCCTAAGCCACATCTTAGCTGATGTTTCAACCTTTCTTACGTCATAGTCCTCTTTTGATAGCAATTTTGAACATTCCCACCCCCTAGAGGACTGAGATTCATAAGTTTGAGAAGTATAATGGTAAGGGAGACCTGCAAACACACATGTCAAACTTCAACACAATATGTACATACTTCTTTTACCATGATGCCTTGATGGCTAAGCTATTCCCTAGATCTCTCAAGGACACAATGCTAGAATGGTAATGTTCCTTTCCCAAAAACTCCATATTCTCATTTGATCAGCTTGTGAACTAGATTATCTAGAAATTCTAGGTGAACATTAGGCTGAAAATGGCCTTTTCAGACCTCATCTAATGTAAGAAAGTAGAGGACGAGAAGATAACTGACTTTACTTCTCAATATCAAGTTTTATTCTCATAGATTTCTTACCCTCTTCCTGAATCAGATGTGAAAAAGGTTTTTATTGGCAACTTGTAGAGGTCATGGTAGGAGAAGTTCACTTTGATGAAGTACCCTTCTTTTGTGAATTTGTGAGTGGCATTGCGGGGGTACCAACAAATGGTTGCTTAGTTTTGGAAATCCTCCTTACACTCCTGTCTCGATGGAAGGTCTTATGTCAATTTATAGAAAGGAAAAATTTGTTGTGAATGTAGTAACTGCATCTAGTGACAAAGGCCTCAAACACAACAAATAATTTATGAATTTTTTTGAATCATACTCCCCAATTTTGAATACTATATTCAAGGATAAAATAATAACCCTACTAGATATTCAACCTCTTACTGAACCTTACCTCGACTAGTACAAAGAAAATGCATTCTTCCAATACTATCAGATCCTCGAACATGATACTGAGTGTTGTATGTGCCTACGTCACAAGATATAGGACCACATTGATAATGATACTATCTACCTCAATGGGAAAAAAATAGAATGCAAATAAATCTATGGCAATAGATAACAACAAATTACAAATTTAAACTAACCTATTTTTGTCACACACTATGAACTTGATTATTAAACCTTCTAATCCTTCCAAGGAAGCCCTTTCAAAGTTTGTCAATATGGTCTCATTTACTTGCCTATGACTAATTCACTGGATGTAACCTTTCTGTCATAGGATGTTCCCATGAATGGGAAACCCCTCCCCTATACATTCCCTCTTTCCTCAACATAAATATTGTGATGGGGGTCCTAGTGGACTCATGAGTCATGTGAATGTGATCACGAAGGAGACATTGCTTCTAAATTTTCTTCACAAGAAACAATATGAGAAAATGGAAAGTACCATACATACACATGATGGACTCTCGCTTGTTCCTCTTGAATCTATCACTCTTTTTTTCTTGGTAGGAACCAAGGCTATGAATACTATTTTTGACATCATCTTGAAATATGACTTCTTCACGGTGAAGCTAGACATTCCATTGCTAGTTTCCATGAACATATTCACTTTTTCTATTCATAAATGTTTGAATTTTTCTCATGAGGTCTTTGTGCATGTTGTGCATGTTGTGCATGACACCAAGTATTAGCCATTGGTGTCATGTAGGGGCTACTCTCTAGATCATTTATGGCCTACCCCGGTCGGTCTACTCCCTCCAAGAATAGACTTGTTGTACATCACTTATGTAAAATACAATACTGGGAGCCTAGCATCAAAAGTGATGTACCCTCCTTCCCCTACACTATTTTAGTTAAAGGCTCAATGATCGTGCAACATCAGGCCACCTCTTCCTCACAAAAGGGGAAGGGTAAGTTTGGTCACACCGATGACCCTTCTTCTTCCTCTACATCTAGTATTCCATTTTCTTCCACCTCTCACCTTACTACGGTGCCTTTGGCCTCTGCCTCCATGCATCTCATGGGGAGCATGATGGTTCCCACTTTGTGGAAGGCCAAGCATCAGGTTTTTGAACTTCCTATCTTACCTGTGGTGCCAAGGACCATTGTATATGGAAAGGGATTGGGCCCCCGTGGAGTTGCCTCTATGTCTTGACCTTTGTGGCCCCTTATTGCTCTTGTCCCTTTGATAGTGAATGGGAAGAGGCCCACCACCAAAGTGGTTGATTTTTCTTCTCCACCCATTGTTGCTTCTTCTTCTACATCCTTCCCATTTCTATTCAAGAGTTAGTCCCTCCGCTAGAGATGGTTATGATGGACACTCCCATGATAGAATAGGAGCCTTCTTCTCTTCCTTAGGCCATAGCTTCTAGTTCCTAGAGTCAAAGAAACCACCTTGTGTATGACCATAAATTCCAATGAAAGGCTCTAGTTGTTGAGCAGGATACCTTGTAGAAGGTAGAAGGGGAGCCAACAACTCCTATTTTGACATCCCTACTATGCCTTCCTCTCCTGTTCCTTCCAATTTATTTTCCCTCACCTCAATTCTCCTTTTGGCTCCCTTGATGAATTTGATTGACCCTCACCCTATAAGGATGCAAGAGTTCATTTCCCCCTCAGTGGAGCCTCCTCTTTTGATCTCCCTTCCATACATCCCACCTTTTTTTGAGCCCATGGGTATGCCAAATACCTTGATGGTATCCATTGTAGTTTTCTCCTCTTCCTCCTCACCTTCTAGTTCCTCTGTAGGAATCTCACATCCCCCATTGAAGCATAAGTTGGAGGATGACCCTGCTTTTAATGGGGGTCAAAAGAAGGGATCACCTTCTTTGGGAGAGGGCTCTGCTCTGGCTTGTGCCATCATAGTGACAGAGGAAGCCTCAAAATCCATTGAGTTTTTCATTGCCCCCTAGTATTTTGATGAGGTTGGTAGTGGATCTTAGGAACTTCCTTCTTCACTCACTTGGTTGAGACATGGTACTCCTATCAAGTGCATACTCAACACAATAGAGGATGTCCTGGCTCTATGAAAAATCTTTGCAAGATTGATGACTTTAACCTCATAGGAGAGTGAAGAAGACCTCGAGAGGCCTTCTTCCTTAGCACTTGTTGCAAGATAGTTAAATGGTGCTCCTCTTGAGCTATCACACCCTTGTAGGTTTTTTTTCCTTCCCCTTACAATGATCTAGACTGGGAGAAGGAAGACCTCTTGGTTGACGAGGACTAGGGGAGCACGTCTTCTTTAACTATAGATTAGTTTTGTGTGTGTGTGTTTTGTTTCCCTCGTGCTTGTTTTTATGTGTTCCTAGAGGACCCCTGTCACCCTCCTAGGTGCTTGGATGCAAGAGTGTTTTTGTCGTAAAACTTCTTCTATGTGTTCCATCATTCTTCTATCTATTGTTCCTTGATTTTTGATAATTGGGGAAAATGCAAAGTGTTGGAGGAATTTTTCCATGTTGACCCAAGTCTTTTATTTTTATTTTGTTTTCACATATCCTTCATGATCTGATATAATAGGTGATTGATGACAGTTCATTTATATATTATTTTATATCTATCTATCTATACCTATGAGAAGTTTTGACCCTAAAATATCAAATCCCCCTATCTCTTCATTTCTTCCTCTTCACTTATATTTCCTTTTTATCTTTCTCTCATCTTTTCTTTCTTCATGATGTTGTGGTGCCTATGTTTTTCCCTCCCATGTGCAATTTTTTTTCCATAATTACATCTTGTCATGTATCGCGGGCCACAACATCACTTTTTTCTCTCTCCTTAAAATGTTACATTCCTTTGTGTTTAACATGCACCATCCTAAGGGGGGCTACAATGCTGCTCTAAGTTTCAACAAGGTTTATTTGGTGCCAAACAAATCTCTTGCTGAAAATCTCTCATTTATTAAAATATTGCATTCTTGAACAAGGACCCCTAACGAAATGTCTCCTTCAAAAATGGATTCATAGAGAATGAATTTGAAAACTTTCCTTCGAGAAGGGAGTACTTTTTCTGATGAAGAAGTCTAAAAACTTTCTCTTGCAAGGTAGTATTCTTTATTTTAAATTCTTTTAATAAAAATATCTTTCAAAAGGATTCCTTCATGCTAGAATCACTTGTAATAATGACATCACTTTTAAAATATATCATCCCTTGAGCAGACCCCCTTTCCTTTTTAAGGGTTCTTGAGGGACCCCTTTGAAAGCTTTTCATTCAATTTCTTGTTCTGTGATGTGCTTGTCTATCTATCTTTCTACCTACATGGATTTTTTTATCTAACATGTTTTTTCTATGGATTAACATGTTGATTTTTCTAGGACTGAGCACCTGTGGAGCTGCTTTTTCAACCAAGCTTGTAGGAGTAACCAACTTTTCAAGATTTCGTTGTAGGGCCAACCACCTATAAGGGATCACCATGCTCTATGGAGCCTCCCACATCTAGCCTCCCTCAGGACTGAGCACCTACAATGCCTCCTTTGTAGGACTAATATCCTATAAAGCATTCTCATTCTATAGGACCAAGCACCTATAAAATTATTTGTTCATCTTCTATGGGACCAAGCATCTGTGTGACCAACTCTATAGGACCGACAAACTATAGATCCTTGTGTTCACCTTCCATAGGAATGCGCACCTACTATGATTTTATTCAACTCTCCTCAAGACTGAGTACCTATGGAGACATCTCTCTCTCTCTCCTATGCCCGAGTATGGTAGATTGTATTATGCTTCCTTACTGGTTAAGGTATACTTTCCTAAGCTTTCTTTCTACTTTACCTTGCATTTTTTGAAACTTATGGTTGCTAAAGTGGGGAAAAATGTAATGGCATGAGTTTGCACCCCTAGGAAAATTCCACATTTACACTACCTCCTACATTAGATAATTAAATTAGATATTGCAATCCTTATTTTTGCAACCTTCCCTTGTCCACTTGGCAGTTTTTTTTATGTTGATGGGGGATACTATGTTTGGGACACTAGCATGTCACATAGACATCTACATAGTGCACTTTTGTCCCAATAGGACACCCGCCTCTAGAATCCGTAAAGGCATTACACTCCTCCATTGGACTTGAAGTGTAACATTTTTTGTTCATTGGAAATATTTTGAATGGCTCATTTTCCTCCACTTTTCCTTCAAATTGCTATCTTCTTCATGCAACTAAACTTATTTTGGATCACTCTTTCTCTCATACTTTCTCTCAACTCTTTCAACCATCACCACCAGCATTGAAGTTGCAAGTTGTATTTTTTTTAGTTCATTCTCTTCATTGTTGTGGCAACATTAGCTTTGGAAATATTGCAAGCTCAATCCATCCTCCATTTTCCTTGAGAGAAATTGGTTTAGAAAGTGATATCCTTCCATTTTCACCCACTTTGCATTATCATGTTGATAAATTGCAACATATTTTTGTTTTCTTCTTGCTTTGTATTTCTATTCCTATATAATTTCCTTTATCATATTTCTACAATTTTTGCTATCTACTTGTCTTTGGAGGTGGAAACACCAAAGTGAGGGACTAACTAAGGTAGTCCTCTAAACACATCCCCAACATTTTCTCTTTCTTCTATGTGTAAGTTTCTTGTTGATTGAAGTTCTTGAAGAACTCAACTCACAAGTTGAAAGGTCTGTTTCTACCACCTTTCTCTTGTTAAATTAGATAGCTTAGTATTGTTAAAGTATTCTTCTTGGTGTGCTGCTACTTTTGTATATTTCATCTTTGACCTATCATAAAACCTCATTGTTCAACCTGTTAGTTAATTTTTGAGCATCTCTATTTGTACTTTACACTTTCTACCCATATGGACACTACTGCCCCACTGAGACAACAATGTGTTTTTTTGGAGTATGTGCCTTGTGTTGTCATCCTCAAGCAGTGAGTTGCTTAAGTTGCAAGCCAAACTCTAGAAACTGGCTCATTTGACCTCCTGAAACATTTGAGTTAGTAGAAGGATAGTGAGAGATTATTTTTCCTTCCTTTTCAACCCTTTAAACCCTAAACCTTTCCAAATCATTCACTTAGCTTAAGGTAGATTAGGGTATCCTTTTGTTTGGGGCCCTCCTATGACCAAAGGAATTGAGAAATCGGTCCCCCTCCACTACACACACAAAATGAATACAAAAAACTAACAAGAATAATGAAAACACTATATAATGCAAACATGGAAAAAGGAGTATGGAAATAAAAAAAATAGCAAGATCCACTGAATTATCACTAGGATCCATACTCAAGGAATTCAATAATCACAAGGATAGAAAAGTTCAATATTTCCTAGGTGAGCCATGAATAAAAGCATCATAGGATAGTGAAGTCTGATATTCACTAGGTGATCTTCCATGTCAACCATACCAAGAACTATAGACCTGAAACAAAGAAAAATATGTGTGTTGGTTAACATGATGTGGGGTGAATCAAATATGGTAAGATATGAACCTCTTTTCCCTTATTTCATTAGGAAATGAGATCCACACAATGAAATTACTAACAACCTTGAGGTAGATCAAGTCAAAGTGTGAATCTATTGATTTCCTTTTTTTGCAAAGATGGGGGTCCCAATTAAACAAAACTTTAGGGAGATAGATTAAAAATGGAAAAATAACTCCAAAATTTAATCTACAACTTGGACCTTAAAAATTCAGCTCAATACAAATGGAACCAAAAATTAAAATGCAGATCAGGGAAGGGAAAGATGATGTTTACTAGTCACCAGAAAGGGGTCTGTTGAAGCTGACCTAGGACTCATTCATTGAGGGTCAAATAGGTCCTGGTTTAGGGTTTGATCGCAACTTTCATGAGCATCTACTAGTGATTTGAATCTCTCAATTCGCCTAGGTTTTAGGTTTGGAATGCCGGAAATAAATTATAAAATTGAGTTTCTATGTGATGACATATTTCTTGAAAACTTTGACAACTTCGTTATTTTTTCTCTTTTAGAGATCTTCATGACTTCTTCTACCTAATTTTGCAAATGTAAATCAAGAGGGATTTTTTTTTTGTTTAAGGTGAATGGGGTTTTCTTTGGTCAAATCCTGCTTTAGTAATTAAACCTTGTAATTAATAAAAAAATGAAAGGATTGATGAATGAACAAGCCTATGCCACAATTCGACAAACCTTTGAACGAACCTTGGAATTTATATCTACAACTACCATGAAATGGATTCGATAACTATAGATCTTGATCTTGAACTTTATTTGAAATAATTCCCTAAATGCTTGAATGGATCATGAACACTACATCAACATTTTAGCTCCTATAACATGCATGATGCAAGAAGGATTTGACATGATAGTTGGATCTTGATTTCTTCAAAAATTATTCAATAAATATGCTCTTAAATTCCTTAAAATTCTCTTTAAATGCTACAATAATTCTCTTGTGAAAGTACATTTAAGATAACTTGAATTTGCTAGATGAAACATAGTGAAATGACCTTATATTTATATGTATGTAACTTTAATTTCCTGAAATTCAAATAGAACAAGCCGACATGTGAATATGGATTTGAAATCATTAAAATACTACCAAAACATAGTTTAAATTAGTGTCCTAGGTCTAAGTGAGGACCCATTCACCCATGGGTGAATGGGTCCTAGGTCACTTACCTAGGACACACATTGCTCAATGATAAGTGTTATGTTATGGAATTAATGAATGTTGGGTTTTAATCTTTGAAAGTTGTAACTAATTAGGCTTGGATTTGAATTAAAGGGTCCAATTAAGTAAAATTAACCTCAATTAATTGATGGAGCCCTAAATATTTGTTAAAGTGTAAAGAGGTACACTCTGCAACACCACATTAATGCACAATTAATTCCATTTTAATTAATAAGGCCCTAAACTCAATGTGAATATGTAAAATACACATTACAACACTAAATTAAGGAATAATTAAGTTCATTTTAATATTAATTCCCAAATTAAGTGTGAAAACGGGATACTTTTTCCTACACTACATTTAGCCCCCACTTTAGTGAGAGGGTGACCCAATGTCAAACTCACACTAAAGTAGACATTGAAGGCACATGCATGCAACAATGACAAATACACTCAATCATACAACATCAAAGATGTAAGGGAAAGGGATCCGGATCATGCTTCAACTATCCAACATGATGTGGAACACGTCTTAGCTATTTTTCTAGGGGCAAGATCAAGCTTTGACTATCCAACAGAATGTGGAACACATCTTGTATGTTTGTCCAAGAATTTTTACAAGACGAAATCGATATCCATTATCAAAACGATGTGCACGCTTAATCTAGGGTAGTGGAACCTCAAGTCGTCCAGTAGGTGAGCCCCTTGGAAAGTGGCTTAGTGAGAAATTCATGCCAGTTCTACAGGATCTCAATTAACCATACCAAAGCTATTCCTTTGATAACTTTGATAGGGAACCATAACTACAACTTGAAGCTTCACAATGTTAACAGGTTGTATTACACTAAACACTTATGAAAAAGTGCAAACAAAGGTTTGTTCAAAGGGTTTTTGCTTAATTTTTTTAAGGCCTCTTCTTAGGGATCATCATGCCTAATGTCTCCAAGAGAGGAAAGGTCTAGGATAAGAGAATCACAACTTAGGGAATGCAATCCATAGCATCACCACTAAGAGGAAAGCCATATGTTAAGAAATACCATGCTCTTAGAGGACATCAAAGTCGATGAAACCAAAAAGAAAATGATGGATCACAAGAAGAAAGAAAATTACACAAAGAAACATGAGGATGTCAAAAATAATGCCAATGTATGCCCCCACTTTAAATAAATTGCTACACCATTGTTGTAAGAAATTAATATAAAGTAACCAAGAAGATATGAGAGCTTATTTGGAAAGCCCTTTGCTAGGTCATATGTTCCCAAATGAAGCTACATCATGAAGAGGGGAAGGGGTTTCCCCAAAAAACATGTAAGGGATATGCAGATTTAGGGTTAGTATATCTTTGCTACAATGTGATAATAGAGCTCAGAAATGTCATCATTCCCCAAATACTTGTAAAACATGAAGAATGACACATAGAGAGTGAAAAAAAAGAAAAATATTTTAGGTCAACATGGTAGAGACTGAAATGTCTTTATGCCTTGCATCATCCCAAAAAGGAAAACATAGAACATACAAAAGAAAGAAAAGAAAAACTAGTAAGGAACATGTGAGTCAACATATATAGCAGGTTGTCCACATCCCAATCTTGATTATTATATATGTGGAAGGAGAACACCTACCGAAAGAGACAACATCAAATGCCAAAACTAGGACAAGGCTATCTAACCCCTTGGCCCCACTAAGTGCAGGACAGGGATAAGCTGAGATAAGTGATGAGAATGAGCTCCTTGCAATAAAGAAATTGATTTACAATGAATTTTTAAACATGTAATAGTGAGTATGCTATGATCCTAAAACTATTACATGGCAAGGATAAAAGTGCATGCTTGAAGTCAAGATGGATACCTAGGGGATCTAAATTTCTTCAACATTCCCTTAAAAATATGATAATTATCAGGTTTGAGATCCAAATAATCTATGATAAGCACAATATGGTCTATTTTGATAAGTTTTCTTTTTGGTTAGATTTTCACATTTAGGTGGTAATTTGATTAATCCCCAATGTAAAAGATATTTTTAGTATTGGAAATTTTTAATAGGTCATAGGAAGATGTAGGAATATCATACAACTTTTATAGATGAAATTTTTGATGTTCATGTAGTTTTGGCTTTTTATTCATTGGTTTGATAATAGTTTGGTCATCAATTTCATCTTCTAACTAGAAGCCCTTTCATTTTTCAAAAAAGGATGTGTTAGGAGTAGTAAAGTGATCAAAACTTGTGGTTTCTTTTCTCTTATGCATGGGAAGTGTATTAGAAGGTGACCGAGGAGGAAAAATTATTTTAATTAATTATATGTACCAAGCTACATATAAATTCTATTCCTTCTTCTTGTTTAAGCATTGTTCGTTTGCCTCCTATGAGAGGGATGGCATTACAAGCAATAGGTTCGGTTCTCACAAAGTCTTGTAAACTATTTAATTCTTCATTTATCTTTTTTGTGTTTTGGGAGGCATGAGAAACCAATGTTTGAATATCATGTACATTGTTTGTAGGTAGGGAAGCCTTTGAAAATGAGGTATGAAGGCTATGATCCATAGAGGGTTGATTATAAACACTATTAGTGAAAGAGTTGGACAACCCAAGATCCACGATGAATGGTGTATCACAGGATGAAATGAGTCTTGAACTATGTCTCACAACAATATTGCTAATAGGAAACCAATTTGTAAAGCTCATATAGGTTTCACAAAGTTGGTATGAACCCAAAATGGAAAGAAGGTGAAATGCAATACTGTAACCTAGAATTTAAAGTGCAATGCAAATTATTGGAAAATATGCCTCAATCTCATAGGCTGAAACCTCTGAGAAAGCATAGTCACTGTGACATTCCTATTGTCTGGCCGAATGGTAGTTTACCTTGTGTTTTTCTCATGTCACCAAGAAAATGCTTTTGTCCTACTGAAGAAGCCTATCGCTGTGACTTGTGGACTTTGCTGTAATCTCCTACCGAGTGGAATGTATCGGCGACAGAAGGGTTTTTTATCGGGCTTCAGGAAGACTCATGGTGACTTGGAATCTTCAGGATAACAAAAGGATTCGGCAGGAAGTCATGGTGACCAGGAGAAGTCTCACCGATAAGCAGGTTTGGGGTGACTTGAACTCTCGGGAAGATCTCTTGGCGACTGAGGAATGTCTCACCGATGGTATACTCGGGCTAACTCAAGGGTCTCAGTGAGAAGTATTGGTGACAATAGGATGTCTTGCCGATATCGACATGACCTTTGGTTTGTCTGGCCAATGAAGAAATCGGTATGACTTGTTCCTATCCGCATGAAGTCTTGGCGAACGTGGATGTCTGGCCAATAGGATTGACTCGGGGTAACTTGGAACTTGTGTGGTGAAGTCTTAGCGACAGGTGTTGGTCTTGCCGACGGAAGCACATTTGGATATGACTTTGGAACCTCGGTATGAGGTCTTGGCGAAGAACAATAATCTTGTTGATGGAATCCTGACTTCGGTGTAACTCTTGGCGACTGTTGTTCGGAGATCGGTATAACATGAAGCTCGGTGTGAGGTCTCGGTGAAACACGATAGTCTTGCCGATGAGAAAATTCATGTCTACGTGACTTAAAGACCTCGGTGAAACCTCTTGGTGATAGTTGAATGTCTTAGCGATAGTGTTGGCGGATGAGTTCAATTGAAGGTTGGTGAGAGGTCTCGCCGATCGTGTTGGTGAAGTGACTCTTTCCGATAGATGGATGCCAATAGGAATACAATGGGTTTCGGTATGACTTGATGACTTCGATGTGTTCTCCTGGTGATAGTGATAGTCTCACTAATAAGCATGCCGACGTTGAAGTAACTTGTAAGCTCGGTGGAACTTCTTGCCGATGGAGATGACTCTTGGCAACAATGTGTAAACAGGTCTTGTGGCATCGGGGAGACACTTGTGTCTCACCAACATGCGACACAAGTTGATCACTGTTGACCGAGTGAAGATTGTCTTACGTGGTGCGATGAGGACCAACCCAAGAAGGAAAAATGTGAACCATTGCAACTATTTTTGTGTGCAAGGTAAAATCTACACCAGAGTGGAAACATCTTCATTACGATGATGATGCTGAGTTGGTGATTGCTTTTTGACTATTGAGAATGAATGCATATATGTATGCATTGGAAATTCTGGATGGTAGAGGAGAGAAGGAAGCTGATAAGCCAGAAAGTTGAAGAGCCGAGAGCCAAAGAGAGAGAACTATAGAGTAAGGACCGAGTGGCTGGCTGAAAGGCCGAAGCCATGAGGTCGAAGTAGAAGAGAGAAGCAGGTTTTGTTGTTGGAATCTCTCCTGACCATGAATGCCATGGTTGATCTCTCATGTTGAGTTTTCTACCAGTTGTTTCCAAAATGAACAAGATGAATCTCTGAAGAGGCTATGAGCTTGAATTTGTATTGTAACCATTCTGTTGCTGAATAATACAATGGCTCGATCTTTGGAGTGTGGGGTTTTTTATCTGAGAGGATTTTCCCCACGTAAATCTTTGTGTTCTAATTTCTGTCTTGTCTTTCATCTGTGTTGATTCTATTTCTAGAATCTGTCATTGCTTGCTGTTGAATTTACATGTGATTCTCTCAGAAGGATCAATGTGGGAAATAAACTATGTTTGTTCTGCTTTAGGACATAGTTGTAAGTGTCTTTGAGGTAACCTAATTGAAATGAAAGTTACCAAAGGCACTACTGTTCTTAGAGATTTCTCTAAGATGCACCTATATTTCCTAACAATTGGTATCAGAGCCTTCTTCTGGTTGTTGGTTCTGGATATTTCTCTTGTGAAGATTTCTTATCTTGATAGGCTGGAAGAAATCTAGAGGAATGGACTGATGTATTGATCCTTTGATGAGTGGAAGCCTTGTGGTATTCTAAGAAAGAATGCAACTTGAAGGATGGTCAAGATGGAAAAGGGAGTTGACCGTGTTGTGATTTGTGTCTCCTGGCTGGAAGCAGTATATCTTTTGAGTATGAGGTGGATTTCTTTGCTCTGTGGCTGTGTAGCAGTAAAGCTTTTATATTGGGCATTTGTGTGTCAGGCTTCTGGGTGATATGGAGAAGCCTAGGTTGTTTCTCAGTCATGGAAGAGAGTGCTTATGCTAGGTGGTTTTTCCTGGTGTTGGAAGGCACAGTTTCTTGTTAAACTCGAATGCTTGAAGGCTATGGAGTTAATCATTAGATGATTTGCAAGCTTCTGAAATAGCCTTTCTCTCTTCCTTGGATGCATGTACATGGTGGTAGTTTTAGAGTTGGCCTGAAAGAGGCCTGGTTTCTCCTAAACTGTTGTCTTTCTTCTAAGGATGTTTTGTACTTGCATTGCTCTGCAGTTTTGTGGGTTTTACAAGGTGAAGCAAAACTTGTGGTTATTGTGGAGTTGTTGTTAAGCTATTTTCTAGACACTGGCTTTTTGGGGTGGTGGTGGATGAGATAGTTGTAGTTTTGCATGCATGCTTGGTGCATAGTTTTGAGGAGGTATTACTCCTTCTCTACATGGGAGTGTTGGTAAGTGTTTTATGTCACTCAACATTCTTGTGGTAATGCTTTTGAGTTCCTTGATTATGGTGCTCGTTGTGGACATGTTTGGAAAATCAGATCTGGCATGATCTTGTGTTTGAGTCATGTTGTCTACATGGTTATTCTATTTGAAATCTCAGTGTTGCAGTTTCAATGCGATGATGGGTTTTCATGTTTGATGTTTGTGATCTATGAGTTATGCGGTTGATGGATTAGCTACCCATTGGCTGTAGTGAGATAACTTGGATGTGGACTATCTTTATCCACGAGGTTGATTCATTGCTGGTGCAAACTTGTTAGCTGGCGTTGTCTATGGTCACTTGTGCATTGGTGTGACTGTTTTGAGATAAGAGGATGGATATTCTTGAGTACCTGAAGAGTCGGTTATTGGAACCTGAAGTAGTTGGTCATGATGCTTGGAGAGCTCGGGTGTCACGTTTCAGTGGGAGCTCTAGCAGTGACTATGGATTCATCACATGGTGGTGAATGGTCTTCTTTGGTGTTGCAAATGTTTCTAGGGAGAGCTTTTAGATCCTGTTGCTGCAGAAGGGTTCTTTCGCATTTGCATGGACACCATTTGAAGATGTGCAACATCTTGGAACCATGGAGGACGCTTGGAGTCATTGGCTGAGGTGTTGGTGGTGCTTGACAGGTGATGTTGGTTTTTGAGTCTGTTTGCTTTATGTCATGGTATACTCTTTGTGCACTATAGTTTTGGCATTGTGCATTGTACTTGAGACAATGGAGAAGTCACTTGAAGCATAGGATCTCCTAAGGGGATGTGTAGATCATGGTGTCATGATAAGTTCCCGATTCAGCTGATTGGAACTTTGATAGTGGTCTGGTAATTCTTTGTATTGGGTGCTTTGATTATTTGCTTGTTACTTCGTGATAGTGCAATAATGCAGTTGAAGTTTAGCATGAGATGATCAGTTGCTAGTACTCATGGATACATGAAGAATAAGGTGAGGTTTTTTTTCTCTTATGAGAGAAGTATTGTTGCTTGTTACTCTTGTTAAAGTTTTTCAGCAAAAAGTTCGAGAAGCCTACACCTTGGTTGAACGTGAGTTCAATAAGAGACCTTTGAGGAGATTGCTCTTGGATTAGTCATGATGAATTGCATATCTTGGAGGAGTATTCTTGTTCCCACTCTTGGTCTACTCAGCAGTTTATCTGAAAGGTATTTGGCCCATTATATTCTTCAGATGTGTTTTATTAAGTTCACTTTCATGATATGGATCTTAAATTACTATTTAAAATTTTGTTCTGGAAGATTCATAGTGGAATTTGTACAGTTTTTTTTATCTCCTTGAGATTTTGTGTTATGTCATTTACTAATGAGAATTGGTAGGAGATGATACATGGGCTGCTTTCTTGAAATGGGAAATGTTTTAGCTTGATCTTCTTTGAGAAGCTTACATCCATGTTGATTACATGATATTAGAAGTTGGTTTGATCTTGGTGATTGAATGAATAGATGTTGTTAAGGTTTTTCTTTTGGGATGTGAAGGAGATCATTCTTGACACAGCTGGCTGTTAGAAGTGTATGTAGGAGGATGTTCTATAGGAAGATGACGTGCAAAATTTCTCTTTATGGCCGTGAAGGTTTGTGGTGAGAGAAAAGTTTCTTGTAGCAGTTTGTTGCAGGTTGTGCATATCATTGTGGATATTTCCCTAGCAATACATGGTTACATTTCCTATGTGTTGTTATTGGTAGACTTGTGTTGCCCTTTGATCTTTCAGATCTGGATTACTCAGGCAATGGGAGTCTCTATATGTGTTAGTCTTGTTCGACTAGTTGACACTTGGAGCTTGTATTTGTTGTTAATGAGTTGGTTAATGAATTGGCAGAAGTTTACTAATGGTGATCAATACCTGTTGAGGTATGTGAGATTGGATGGTATAGCACGAGCTGTGGGTGCTAGTTTCAGTCACGTGGGTTTTATCAGTTGGATGGAAGTAGTTTGTCAGATTGTTGTTTTAACTGGTGTTGTTTATCTTGTTTTTGGAGAATGACTTCATGGTTGTGCTTTGTTTGACGCTTTGAAGTTGATATTGCTTTTGTATAGTGTTTTGAGCACAATGAAATGGTAGCAGTATCTTGTTGAAGATGTCATAGGGATCTTTTGCTTGTGTTCGTTGGAATGGTGCTTATTCACCTTGGTGATGTATCTTTCTTCCACACATGGAAGATGATAGGATTTTTGCTTGAATGGTGGACATCTTGGATGTTGGAGCAGAATTCTTGATAGAGCATGAGAGCATGTTGAGATCTATGTGGTTTCTTGGAAGGCTGTGATTGGTTGCTTTGTTGGATAGTGAGTTGTAGTTAGATGCCTGGTCTTTGTTACAAAGTGTCTAATGGATTGCTATCTGTGGAATCATGTTGATCGGGTGTCTTGAGTGTTGTAGAGTTTGAACAGATGGAGCTAGTGTGATCTTAGTTTCTAGTTGCTTTGGAGGTGCCTGTGTGATCTTCGTCAAGTGGGCGATTGTTGGAAAATATGCCTCAATCTCACAAGCTAAAACCTCTAAGAAAGCATAGTCGCTGTGACATTCCTGTTGTCTAGACGACTGGCAGTTTACCTTGTGTTTTGCTCATGTTGCCAAGAAAATGCTTTTGTCTTGCCGAAGAAGCCTATCACTGTGACTTCTGGCCTTCGCTGTAATCTCCTACTGAGTGGAATGTCTCGGTGATAGAAGGGTTTGTTATCAGGCTTTGGGGAGACTCATGGTGACTCAGAGTCTTCGAGAAAACAAAAGGATTCGGTAGGAAGTCATGGCGAGTAGGAGAAGTCTCACCGATAAGTAGGTTCGGGGTGACTTGAACTCTTGGGAAGATCTCTTGACAACTGAGGAATGTCTTACCGATGGTATACTCGGGCTAGCTCAAGGGTCTCGGTGAGAAGTCTCGACGATGTTAGGAAGTCTTGCCGATATTGACATGACCTTCAATTTGTTTGGCCGATGAAGAAATCGGTATGACTTGTTCCTATCCGCATGAAGTCTTGTGAACATGGATGTCTGGCCGATAGGATTGAATCGGGGTAGCTTGGAACTTGCGGGGTGAAGTCTTAGCGACAGGTGTTGGTCTTGCCAACAAAAGCACATTTCGATATGACTTTGGAACCTTAGTATGAGGTCTTGGTGAAGAGCAATAATCTTGCCGATGGAATCCTAACTTTGGTGTAACTCTTGGCGACTGTTGTTCGGAGATCGGTATAACATGAAGCTCGGTGTGAGGTCCCGGCGAAAGATGATAGTCTTGCCAATGAGAACATTCACGTCTACGTGACTTGAAGACCTCAGTGAAACCTCTTGGTGACAGTTGAATGTCTTAGCGATAGCGTTGGCAGATGAGTTCAACTGAAGGTCAGTGAGAGGTCTCGTCGATTATGCCGGTGAAGTGACTCTTGCTGATAGATGGATGCCGATAGGAATATAATGGGTTTCGGTATGACTTGATGACTCTGATTTGTTCTCCTGGCGATAGCGATAGTATCACCGATGAGCATGCTGAGGTTGAAGCAACTTGTAAGCTCGGTGGAACCTCTTGCCGATGGAGACGACTCTTGGTGACAACGTGTAAACAAGTCTTGTGGCCTTGGGGAGACACTTCTTGTGTCTCACTGACATGCGACACAAGTTGATCACTATTGACCGAGTGAAGACTATCTGATGTGGTGCGATGAGGACCAATCCAAGAAGGCAGAACGTGAACTATTGCAACCGTTTCTGTGTGGAAGGTAAAATCTACACCAAAGTGGAAACATCTTCATTACGATGATGACACTGAGTTGGTGATTTCTTTTTTACTATTGAGAATGAATGCATATATGTATGCATTGGGCGTTCTGGATGGTAGAAGAGAGAAGGAAGTTGATAAGCTAGAAAGCTGAAGAGCCGAGAGCCAAAGAGAGAGAACTATAGAGTAAGGACCGAGTGGCTGGCTGAAAGGCCGAAGCCATGAGGTCGAAGTAGAAGAGAGAAGCATGCTTTGTTGCTGGAATCTCTCCTGACCATGAATGCCATGGTTGATCTCTCATGTTGAGTTTGCTACCAGTTGTTTCCAGAATGAACAAGATGAATCTCTGAAGAGCCTATGAGCCTGAATTTGTATTGTAACCATTCTGTTGCTAAATAATACAATGGCTCGATCTTTGGAGTGTAGGGTTTTTTATCCGAGAGGATTTTCCCCACGTAAATCTTTGTGTTCTAATTTTTGTCTTGTCTTTCATCTGTGTTGATTCTGTTTCTAGAATCTATCATTGCTTGTTGTTGAATTTACATGTGATTCTCTCAGAAGGATCAATGTGGGAAATAAACTGTGTCTGTTCCGCTTTAGGACATAGTTGTAAGTTTCTTTGAGGTAACCTAATCGAAATGAAAGTTACTGAAGGCACTACTGTTCTTAGAGATTTCTCTAAGATGCACCTCTATTTACTAACACAAATATGTAAATGCAATTTTCATATTTCAAACAAGATAACTTTCTGATTATGCTATGTAAAAAGCCAAAAATGATGTCTTGTAAATGCAATTTTGAAATCACACAATGTACTAAATTTATCAAATGAAGCTAGATATGATCAATTTCACTTAACATAAATTTTGTAAACTGAAGCATAAAACTAAAAAAAACAAAGTAGAATGAAAAAATAGATGTTTTAATGCCCAAAAAATCAAGAAATATCCCCAATCAAGAACCCATTCACCATTGGGTGAATGGGTTCCAGGTTAGGGTTTTTAAAAAATGTTTTTGCAGATTTTTGAGTTGATTCTAATTTTTTCTATATTCTAATCTGAAACTGTAAGTTACAGTTTGTATTTTCAATGAAATTAAGGTTGAATGCAAATACAAAATGTGAAAAAATGACAAACTAGGAGACCTAATTTGATTGAAATTTTATTTCAATTTTGAAATGTAAATGAATGATGATGCAATGCTATAGAAATGATTTGCAAAATGACTGATTTTTTTGTATTTTTCAGATTTCAAGAATGCAAAGATGCAATCTTAATTAAAACCCATAAATGAAATGCAAAGTTAATGCAAGTTAAACAACCATAAATGAGATTCAATTCAATGAAATTCAATGCAAATGAATGTAGAATATAGATCTAGGGTGAAAGTGGCCTCCAAAAGAAAAAAATGCAAAGATCAAACTCAGGTTCACTAAAATGAAACAAAGAAAAAATATATGTTTTCATTAAAATGATGTGTTCCCAGGGTGAATGAAATATGGTAAGATATGAACCTTTTTTCCCTTATTTCATTAGGAAATGAGATCCACACAATGAAATGACTAAAAAACTTGAGGTGAATCAAGTAAAAGTGTGAATCTACTGATTTCCTTTTTTTGCAAGGATGGGGGTCCTGATTAAACAACACTATACGGAGAAAGATTAAAAATAACAAACTAACTCCAAAATGAAATCTAATACTTGGATATTGAAGATTAAGCTCAATACTAATGGAACCAAAAATCAAAATGCAGATTAGAGAAGGGAAAGATGATGTTTACCAGTCACCAAAAAGGGGTCTGTTGAAATTGACTTGGGACTCATTTTCCTAGGGGCGAATGGGTATTTGTTTAGGGTTTGATCCCAACTTTCGGGAGCCTCTACTACTAATACGAATCTCTCATTTTTTCTAGGTTTTAGGTTCAGAGTGCCAAAAATAAATTGTGAAATTGATTTTTCGTGTGATGACAACTTTCTTGACAACTTTGACAACTTCTTCATTTTTTCTCTTTACGAGATCTTCAAGACTTCTTGCACCTAAACCTGAAAACAAAAATCAAGAGTTATTTTTTCTTTGTTTAAGGTCAATGGGGGTTTGTCTTGGTCAAGCCCTGTTTTGGTAATTAAACATTGTAATGAATAAAAACATGAAAGGAATAATGGATGAACAACCTTATGTCACAACTCACCAAACCCTTGAATGAACCTTGTTAATGCAGATCTATAACTAGCATGAAATTGCTTCGATGGATGTAGATGTTAATTTTAAAACTTGATTTGAAACATTGTGTTGAATTCTTGAATGGATCATGAACACTACATCAACATATTAGCTCCTATAACATGCATGATGCAAGAAGGCTTTGACATGACAATTTGATCTTGATTACTACAATTATTCTTCAATAAATCTATGCTTGAATGCCTTGAAATGCTCCAACAATCTTCTTATGAAATTTCTCTTAAGATAACTTGAATTTTCTAGGTGAAACATAGTGAAATGACCCTATATTTATAGGTATGTAACATTAATTTCTTGAAATTCAAATCACACAAGTTGACATGTGAATATGGATTTGAAATCATTAAAATACTATCAAAAGCATAGTTTAAATTAGGATCCTAGGTCTAAGTGAGGACCCATTCGCCCATGGGTGAATGGGTCCTAGGTCACTTACCTAGGACCCACATTGCTCAATGATAAGTGTTATGTTATAGAATTAATGAAAGTTAGATTTTCCTCTTTTGAAATTGTAATTTATTAGGCTTGGATTTGAATTAAAGGGGCCAATTAAGAACAAATAACCTCATTTAATTAAGGGAGCCCTAAATAAGTGTGAAAGTGTAGAGAGGTACACTCTACAACACTACATTAAGGCACAATTAAGTCCATTTTAATTAATAAGGCCCTAAACTCAATGTGAATATGTAGAATACATATCACAACATTAAATGAAAGAATAATAATGTTCATTTTAATATTAATTCCCAAATTAAGTGTGAAAAAGGGATACATTTGCTTACTCTAAAAGTATGAATAATTCTAATTAGACACTAGAAAATATTATCAATATGCCAAAAAAGCATCAAAAATTTCAATGTGTGTGAACCAAGTGAAGCACATAATGGAATGCATTACCACCATAAAGTAATTTCCTATTGGAATAATAATCAGGATAAATTTCCTTTAAGGTAGAATAAAATGACATTTACAACATGATAGGCCATGAGAGCTTGTTGGAAAACCCTATGCCAAATAATATGTTCCCAAAAAATCTGACTCATGACAAGGGTGTTGCAAGTATGAGTGAGCTTGGTGGTGTTGTCATTAATGTTTTCATTGATTTCAACATAGTATAGGTTGTTGCAAAGAAAGGAATCAAGTGATTATATGGAGCTATATTTATGGTATTGCAGGTGTGCTGATATAATGAGTTACCAAGTGCTTGTGAGAAAATTAATAAGTAGTAAAGATAGAATTGTCTGTGCGTTCACAATGTGCTCTGATATGTGCTCCAAATTTCTTCTTTGTTGATCCTATGCTTGTACAGATCTGAAGTGTTTTTTTTAGGAATTATTGGGTGATATATCCTAGCTTGTAGCTTTTGGTTTGATGAAGAGTGAAAGTTATGTTCACTGGTGTGTGAACTGGTTTGGTAGAGTTGTTTGTCTATGGACTGGGAGAAATGTATCTGCTCCACAGTCCTCCACTAATTTGTTTCAGGTCTTGAGGATCTGGAAGAAGGATTGTAATGATGTTATCTATGTTTTTTTGAAGGTGTTCATGGTTTGGTGCTCCAGAAAATGACTTTTATGAATTATTGTGTGTGTGTACAGTCTGGGTGGACTGGTTGAAGTGTTCTATGTATGAAGGTTGTTGCATTTACTGTGGATGAATCTGAAGGAATCTAAGATGTGTTCCAATGTATGTTGAAGCATTTTATGTGGTTTTCATGTTATCTTCTTGTTGCAGAAGCTTGTACTTCAAAGTTCATTGGTGTTTTAATTAGGTTTGGCTGACCTGATGTCTACACGTCATGCGAAGGATAAGTATAAATTCATGAAGCATGTGATTAATCTCAGATGTTTTTTTGGGTCTTGGTTAAATGTTGGTTTGGTTCGATCTCATTCTCCTCCACCACAGGAATGTTGAGCTGCCAACCTAATTGGAATTTGTAAAATGAAGAGTGTGTAGATGACCTTATAGAAATTTTCTAAGGTTGAAGATGGTATAAATATATGACAAGTTGAGATGATATGATTCGAGAGAGAAGCCACACATTTGAGAAGAAAGGAGTGTGTGAAAGTGAATTGAGGTAGTAGTACTTTAATATGTTAGATTTCTGAAAGCGGTGAGTTGATGGTGTCTGCAATTCTATGATCAAGGTTGTGGATGTGTTGAAGTTGTTGTGGTGGATTTTATGTTGCATTGAGAAAGTGTTCTCTATGTAACATTCTTATGTCTATCTTTGTGTATCTGTAGGTAGTGAGTCACCCTATTGGACAATGAGTCCTATCTGGACAGTGAGTCCTTTTTGTGCAATGAGCCTCTTGTAATTGGTTTTTCAATTACTTTATATTGTGAGTTAATCCTCACCGTAGTTTTTTCCTTATTGGGTTTTCCACATAAATCTGGTATTTCTTGTGTTGATATTGCTTTATATTATTTGCATTTCATGTTCATAGTTAATAATAGAATAAATTGGATGCAAAGTTGATAATTTTTTGAGATTTGTGATTGTGATTGGTGACAATTGATTCACCCCCCCTCTCAATTATCTTGTGCATTTCAACAATTGGTATCAAAGCTTTGGTTCCTCAGAGAAGAGCTTAACCACTTGAGGTAGAAAATAGAATCAACCTTCAAAGCTACAAAGACAAGGAGAAAACATAATCAACCTTCAAAGCTACAAAGATAAAAGATGAACCAGATGGTGATAGTTTAGAGGAGGTGGAAGCAAATTTTACAAGAAAGTTGAAGAAAGGTACCGTTAAGTACAAATGTATGTTACCTTTTAAATGTTTTATTTGTGGAAATATTGGTCACTATCCTTCAAGATGTCCAAATAGAGTTGTACACAAGAAGAGTAGAGACAATAAAGACAAAAAGGACAAGAAGCTCAATAAATTATATTATGTTAGAGAAGATGTTGTAATTTCTAATGATGAATCTAATTTTGAGGGTGATAATGATGAATGCTTGTTTCTAGCCTTAGAGTTCTAATAAATAAGTGTCTACTAACTCTGGAAGATGTGCTAGGGAATGTGGTCTAGAAAGCAAGAAGGAAGAGATGGAAGGTACTCTGGTTAGTTCCTTTCATGCTCTAAGACAAGATGAAGACTATTGGGTGATTGACAGTGGCTGCTCAAATCAAATGACTAGAGATAAAAGTAATTTTGCTAAGCTTGAAAAGTATGATGGTGAATTAGTCATGTTTGGAGATGATTCTGGAGCAAAGCTTGTTGGAAAAGGGGAAATTAGTTTTGATGGAAAACATAGTATTGATGATGTCTATTATGTTAAGGGCTTAAGGCATAATCTTTTGAGAATTGGAAAAATGTGTAGCAAAGGATTCAAACTTTTGTTTTAGGATAATAATTGTGAGATCAGAAAAGGGTCCAAAACTGTGGTAGCTATAGGAAGAAGAACATATGGAAACATTTATCAACTTAAGGTTGTTGATTGTTAGTGTTTTGTATCTCAAGTTAATTAAAGTTGGATATGGCACCAGAGGATGGGACATGTAAACTTTGATAACCTAATCAAGATTAGTTCAAGAGAAGTTGTCTGTGATATTCCTAAAATCACAAAGCCTACCAATAGTATTTGAAAAAGTTGTCAGCTGGGAAAAAAAAACAAGATGTAGTTTTAAAGGAAAAGACCAATCAACTACCAAAATGTTGGAATTGGTTCATATAGACCTCTGTGGTCCTACAAGAATATAAAGTATTAATGGTGAAAAGTATTTCATGCTTCTAATTGATGACTATTTTAAAATGGCATGGGTTACTTTTCTTAGGGAGAAAGCTCAAGCTCTAGATAGATTCAAAGTATTCAAGGCTATGGTAGAGAGTGAAGTGAACCTGAAAATCAAATTTTTATGGTCTAAAAGAGGTGGAGAATTCACTTCTAGTGAGTTTAATACATTTTGTGAATAGCATGGCATAAAGAGACATTTTTCTGCTCTTAGAACTCCTTAGTAGAATGGAGTTGTTGAGAGGAAGAACCAAAATATTCAAGAGGATGAAAGGACTATGATGAAAGAGGAAAATGTACCTGATGTATATTGGACAGAAGCAATCCACACTATTGTTTATATTCTTAACAAAGTTCATATAAAAGGGAATAGCACCAAGACCCCTTATGAATTATGGATTGATAAAATTCCTACTGTTAAGTACTTTAAGGTGTTTGGAAGCAAATGTTACATTAAAAGAGATGGTGAGAATCTAGGGAAGTTTGATGTAAGATGTGATGAAGGTATTTTCCTTGGATATTCAACTAATAGCAAAGCTTATAAATGCTTCAATTAAAAATTGAGAAAAATTATTGAGAGTGCAAATGTAAAAGTTGATGAAGATATGCACAGATCAGTTGAGATAAGTGAAGTTGAACCAGATGAGCCTATCTATGGAAAATTACCAGAAGAGAATAGGGAAGAAGAAGAAGAACATATTGAAGAAGAAGAATCTCTAAAACCTACTCCTAAGACCTCAAAATATGTACATAAAAATCATCCTAAATAATAGATAATTGGAGACAAAAGTGAAGGTGTAAAGAAAAGAAGAAAAGTGGTAGTAGCTAAGGTAAATATATGTTTAATTTCCAAGATAGAACCTAAATTAGTGTGTGAAGCATGCAAAGATGAGAATTGGGTTAGAATAATGAAAGAAGAGTTGTAACAGATAAAGAAAAATCAGACATGGGAACTAGTTCCTAGACCGGTAAACAATAATGTAATTGGTGCTAAATGGGTATTCAAGAATAATTTGAATGAGAATGGTGAAGTTGTGAGAAGAAAAGTAAGGATTGTATGCAAAGGTTATTCATAGGTTGAAGGAATAGACTTTGAGGAAACATTTTCCCCGGTGGCAAGAATGGAGGCTATTCAAATGTTTTTGGTAAATTTTTTGCACACAGAGATTTCAAAGTATATCATATGGATGTTAAGTCTACATTATTGAATGGAGAATTTGAAGAGGAAGTGTACATGGAACAACCAGAGGGATTTTAGTTATCATATAAACTAGACATGGTCTGTAAGTTGAAAAGGGAATTGTATGGAATTATACAGGCTCCCAGAGCATGATAAGCAAGGTTGGACAGGTATTTGACACAACAAAGGTTCAATAAAGGGTCTATAGACAATAATATCTATTTCAAGGTTGAAGGAAATAAATTTTTGATAGTGGTTGTGTATGTTGATGATATTACCTTTGGAGGAAATGAGGGTATGTATAAGAGATTTGCAAAGGAGATGCAAAAAGAGTTTGAAATATCTATGATTGGTGAGTTGAATTTCTTTCTTGAACTTCAAGTGAATCAAATTGATAAAGGAATATTCCTTTCATAATCAAAGTATGTTAAGGAGTTATTGAAGAAGTTTGGAATGGATGACTCCAAACCAGTTTGTACCCCTATGGTGACTAGATGTAAACTAAATAAGGATGATTATTCTCCTAAGGTTGATTAGAGCATGTACAGATCTATGATTAGTGGACTTTTATATCTTACTACTACTAGACTAGATATCATGCATCAAATATGTTTGGTTTCTAGATTTCAAGCAAAACCTAAAGAAGCACATGTTATAGTTGTGAAAAGGATTTTCAGATATCTAAAAGGAACTCTGGATTATGGTTTGTGGTATCCTAAGGATACTGATTTCACTTTGAGTGCTTTCACTGATGTAGATTGGGTTGGTTTTGTAGATGGCTAGAAGAGTACAAGTGGTGGTGCATTCTTTCTTGGAGGAAGTTTGGTTTCATGTCTAAGCAAGAAATATAATTCAATTTCTTTATCTACTGTAGAGGCTGAGTATATTGCAATAGCATCTTGTTGCATATAGGTATTACAGATGAAGCAAACATTGAAGGAAATAGGAGTGATGTGTGATGAGCCTATCCCTATCTTATGTGATAATATAAGTACTATTAACATTTCAAAGAATTAGATAATGAATTCAAGAAAAAAGCATATATCTATCATATATCATGTCTTGAGAGAGAAGGTATTGGATTATGTGCCTACAAAGGATAAAATTGTTGATATATTTACTAAGGCCCTTCCGAAGGATAATTTTGAGTATCTTAGGGAGAATTTTGTGGTTACTTCCCTTCCTTCTTTGAACTAGGTGCACATGGAGGTACATTATTCTAGTGGATCTACAAATTCTTTGTTTGTCTAGACTGATGACTGAGTTCTACTCCTCAGGGGGAGTAGGAAGTATCATTGTTGTAGTATGAGATGTGTGGGTGCACTCCTAAGGGGGAGTGATCATAATTTTGTTCTTTTCCATTGATTTCAAAGGGGGAGAGAGTGTCCTATGTTGCCATCAATGACAAAGGGGGAGATTGTTGCAAGTATGAGTGAGTTTGGTGGTGTTGTGATTAATGTTGTCATTGATGTCAACATAGTATAGGTTGTTGCAAAGAAAGGAATCAAGTGATTGCAGGTGGTGCATGTATAGTTGAGATAATGTTGAGATGTTGTGAGTACATGGAGCTATCTTTATGGTGTTGCAGGTGTGCTGATATGATGAGTTACCAAGTGCTTTTGAGAAAATTTATAAGTAGTAAGGAAAAAATTGTGTGTGTGTTCAGAATGTGCTCCAGTAAGTGCTCCACATTTCTTCTATGTTGATCCTTTTCTTTTGTAGATCTAAACTATTTTTTTTGAGCATTCTTGGGTGATATATCCTGGTTTGTAGCTTCTGGTTTAATAAAGAGTTAAAGTTATGTTCACTGGTGTGTGAACTAGTTTGGTAGAGTTGTTTGTCTGTGGACTAGGAGAAATGTATCTGCACTACAGTTCTCCACTGGTTTGTTTCAGGTCTTGTGGATCTAGAAGAAGGCTTGTAATGATGTTATATATGATCCATCGAAGGTGTTCATGGGTTGGTGCTCTAGAAGACTAGTTTTAGAATTATTGTGTGTGTTTGTACAGTCTGGATGGATTGCTGGAAGTGTTCTATGTATGAAGGTTGTTGCATTTGTTGCGGATGAATTTTAAGGTATCTAAGATGTGTTCCAATGTATGGTGAAGTGTGTTATGTGTTCAACATGTTATCTTCTTGTTGCGGAAGTGTGTACTTCAAAGTTCATTGGTGTTTTCATTTTGGCCGACCTAGTGTCTGCACACCATGCAAAGGATAAGTATCAATTGAGGAAGTGTGTGATTTATCTGAGATGTTGTTTTGGGTCTTGGTTAATTGTTGGTTTGGTCTCCTCTCATTCTCTTCCATCGTTGGAATGTTGAGTTGTCGAACTAATTTGAATTTATAAAATGAAGAGTGTGTAGCTGATCTTGAAGAAAGTTTCTAAGGTTGAAGATGGTATTATAAATATATGAAAAGTTGAAATGTTATGATTTGAGAGAGAATCCACAAGTTTGAGAAGAAAGGAGTGTGTGAAAGTGAATTGAGGGAGCAGTACTTTAATTTGTTAGATTCCTGAAAGCAGTGAGTTGATGGTGTCTACAATTCTCTGATCAAGGTTGCAAATGTGTGGAAGTTGTTGTGCTGGATCTTCTCTTGCATTGAGAAAGTGTTCTTTGTGTAAGATTCTTATTTATATCTTTTTGTATATGTAGGAAGTGAGCCTCCTTGCTGGACAGTGAGTCCTATCTGCATAGTGAATCCTTTTTGGGTAGTGAGCCTCTTATAATCAGTTTTGCAATTAATTTATATTGTGAGTTAATCCTCACCGTGGTTTTTCCCTTATTTTATTTTCCATGTAAATCTGGTGTTTCTTGTGTTGATATTACTTTATGTTATTTGCATTTCATGTTCATACTTAATAGCAGAATAAAGTGGATGGGAAGTTGATAATTGTTTAAGATTTTTGATTGTGATTGGTGACAACTTATTCAAACCCCCTCTCAGTTGTCTTGCACATTTCAATAAAGGGGTTTTCCCTTAATAAAGCCACATAATTAACAAAAAAAAGATAGCACATGATGAATCCATTGATCTAAGGTCAGTGTATATGAGAGATAATATAATATGATAATTCTTTGAATCAATATTATTCCCCAAATACTTGTGGAATTATGAACACAAGGGAGGAACAACACATTAACACAACATACACGCATTTTTTTCAACATGGAAGAGACCTAAATATGTCAAAACTTTGCATCATTTCCAAAAAGAAATAGAAGAAAAATATGTTCACAACATAAAGAAAAATGAAGATACAAATAGATGAATTTCACAACATGTTCACTTTCTCTATATCCTTGTTCCAACAAGAGCAACAAGGGTCATCCAAAGAAAACTAAAAAAAAAAAATACACATCAAGCAACACATTATGGGGAGATCTCATTACACACAAGAAAACACACAAAGATAGAAGAGGATGCAACACATGCAAGTCAATCTATAGAAAATCCTCTCCATGCCAATGTTGCTCATCATAAATGGAAGGTGGATAATAAGCTAATGTAACTACAAATGTTGTACAAGGAGAAGTACTAGATTCAACACATGGTGGATCACTCATATTAGGAGGATCATCATAGTTGCTCCAATATAGATTCATTAATTTTGCAAACATAAAAGATAATTCATTATGATATTCTTGTTGTTTTTCTATCTTATCTTTTGAATCACTATCATAATGTATCACAATAGGTTGCATGTTAGTACTAATAGCATGATTATGAGAACTAACATCCATATTTGTAACAAATGAGTTTTTCATTCTTTGAGATTGGTTGGGATAAATAATGTTTGGCATCAAGGTTTGGTGAGGGTAGTGTGGTGGAGTCAAGAAATGACAAGGATGGATCAGTGGGAGGTATCTCATTGGAATTTGGATGGATGGATGGGTGATCATTAGCTAAAGTTTTATGCTCTTCAACAAGCTGAAAAATAAGGCTTCACATCTTTATTTATCCGCTTTTTCAGTTCTATTTCATATTGCACGAGCTTGAGCTTGTGAATGATGAATTGAGGCATTTTCCAAAATTGGTACCGTTTCTTCCTTTGTAGAAGGAATTGAAGCAAATATTGGAATTTGAGAAACCATTAGATTCTTAGTTTTTTGCGCAAAAACTTATTTTTTCTTAGGATGCACAAAATTAATCCTTGAAGGCTTTGATGAATGGTTGTCTCATGGTCCTTTATAGAATAGCAGATTAGGAACCATGGCATATATGCCAGAGGGTCAAAGAAGAATACTTAGTTTGGGCCAAGGTTCATTCATTGCCTATGAAGTAAGAGGAGTAATCATCGTAGCCACTAGAGATAGAGGATCCTCATGAAAATATTACTAAGGGATAATTCAACTTTACTCTTAACTTTAAAATTTTGATATGATGCAAATAAATGATTTTCACAATATTTAATGGGTTGGATGAGTTGACGACAAAAGTAGTCTAGCAAAAAATTCTATAAGAGGCCACAAGCTTAAATCCAATAAGGTAAATGGTATGTATATTCTCTTCAAATGGGATTTTAAGACATTTATGATTAACCAATGAGAATTCATTCATGGAAATTATCCATGGATTATAACCTAACTTCACATGGAATTTATTCACTATTAATATTATGTTAAATAAAACATCCAACATTTTAGGTCCAAATTTTATTGGAAGAGTTATAGAACCAATTTTAGGGCAAATAGAACCATCATGAAACTTTAGTAGTGGTTTCAATTTTTCATAATTTTATTTATAAAGTTCATGCACATACAAGAATTATTTAGTGATCACATTTACAACACACATTAAATCAATGAGTATTCCCCTTATGGGTTTATCATTGATTCTACCATTGATATATAGAGGAACATTGGGTTCAACTATAAAAGAATAAATATGTGTGAAAGAAATATTAGGAAAAATATTCATTTTGACCCTTACAAGGATGAGCATCAATCAAGTTTACCTCATTAAACATGTCATCATCCACTTCTTAATTATCACTTGGTTGGACACAATTAGTTGAATGACTTGGTAATGGGTTTATAAATATTTGTAAATTTTGATTAGGTGTTGAAACCAATTTATATCCTTTGTTGTTTAAACCATCCATCATGAAGATATTAGACTCAATTAGGTTTTTCACTTGGTTCTTAAAATGCATACATCCTTCCATATCATGTCCAAGTGTACGATTATATTAGCAAAAGGATTTTGCATTGAAATTCGGTGCTAACACTTTGGTTATCAATTGGTCTACTTGGAGGAAGTTGAATCATAATTTTATTTAATATTTGTAACATAATATCATTGAGGGAATCATGTAATTGTGAAAATTATCTCTCACTTGGTCTAAATTGATATGGTTTTGTAGATGTAGCAGCAACTTCTATTTGGATGTTATTAGATGATTAAGGATTATTTATCTTTATATAAAGTTATTATTTTGTTTCTTAAATGATTGATAATTGTTTTGAGGTATGGCTTAAGATTGACCATTAGGAGCCAATGAAATTGTACCTTTATATTGGATAATTGATATCTGGTAATCATGAAGAGCCATACATAAATGTGTAAATGAGGGATGTTTCATTAACAAGATCCTATTTATAATGTTTGGTTAAAATTTCCCAATGAAAACCCTTTGAATATCGATATCCAGTAGAGAATATGACATTTGTGAATAAAGGGCATGGTATCATCCTATGAAATTAGTCACCTTCTCTTTAGATCCTTGTTTACAATGAACTAAATCTTTTAATGTAACTTCAATTCTAAAGTTTTCTTGAAAGTGTTGAATGAATTTATTAACTAGTTGTTTAAAGGATGCTATCGAATTATTTTATGAAAAACATAACTAAGGCCATGTCTTTCAAAGATTACAAAAAAAATCTTAGCAAAAAGAGCATATTCAAAATGGAAATCACTACATAAGTTGGTGAAAGTTGATACATGATTAGTGGGATATTCTTTTCCAACATACTTCTCAAAGTGATGTATCTCAATGTTTTATGGTGTGGGTGTCTTTAGGATAGAAAATGACAATGCACCATATGTAAGGTATGTTGGAGGATGAACATTGGATTGACCTTGGTTCATGCTTGATATTTGTTGTTGTAATGATGGTATGCTATGAAAGTGTTGTTTTATCATCTAGGATCATTCAATGACATGTTTTGAGAATGTGTTGAATATGGTGGACTATTATGGTTGATTGACAAGTTATTATTTTTTATGTTTATAACATGTCAAAGACAGGGATGTACTATAGGTGATTGAACAAAGCTATAAGAATTCCCATAAGAAAGCTTGCCCTAAACTTGAGTTTAGACCATTACTATACTATTTGGTTCATGCTATGATTGGAGGGGTAAAGGTGGGAATATAAATTTATCATGGTCGTAGGAGAGGAAACTTGTTTTTTTGATTGATTTTGAGCATTAGTAAAGGCTTGAGTGCAACTAGCCACCATAGGATTTTTTACATCCACTATATGGGGTATACTATTCAACACTTTTATCCCTTGTGAATCATTTATTATTTTTCTAAGGTTATCCACAAGAGGAACCATTTCTCCATCCAAAGGCTCAGTACTTAAGTACCGATGAAGTTCTTTTAGGTCTTTGTCCAATTGTTTAAGCTTCTCTTTAGGGACATAGGAAACAACAACCTCCATGTCTACATAAACATTAGGTGATGATGAAGATATAGGAAACATAGGACTAAGAAGAGAAGAGAAGATAGATTGAGTAGTTGTAACACCTTGAGTTAAAGAGTTATAAGACTTGGGCTCAATACCAGATGTGATTGTAGCATGGGAAGACATACTTTTGAAACTATATATCTCATAGAGGTATTAGATATGGGCACCAGGTTGTGAAGCTCATAAATTTATTACAAGATTCAAAATACTTAAGTGCTCATATAATGAAGAGAAAAATAGACGACAATGATACAAACTAAAATAATTTTTAAAAACAAAACACAAATCTGCATAGAAATCAAAGATATAGAACTATGATTTAAATTTTTCCTAAAATTAGATGAACAAGGGAAGTCACACCCTAGACCAAAGATGCAAGTTCTAACTAAATTCTATTTTTGGAAATCACCTACAATGTTTGGTAATCTTAGGTTGCAGAGATTTAGGTCTAGAAATAGATAGACTATTAGAAATGCACGAAACCCTAGTTTCTTTATGTGAATTATAATAATGCATGAACTATTATGTTTTTTAAAGTAATGTAAAGTGTTCAAAATATAATTTGTAGAATTCAAAATATAGTAATTTTGACTAAATTTTTCTAAAAAATGTAGAAAAGAGACACTTTTTTATGTTTTGAAATGAACACTACTATGTAGTTCTTTACTTTTTCAATGCTTTTCACTAAAATATGCATGTATAAATGATAAAATAAAGAAACCTAATATTGCAATTAGATTCCAATATGAATAACTTATGGTTTCAAAAGATTTGTAAATATAACAAGCATTAGACTCACCAAAATGTGATGTAGGAAAATGGATCTAGGCTAAAAATCAAACTCTCTCATACATCACAATGAAAGGGAATAAAAAATGATCACAAACACACAGTTGTATACTAACCTCAATGGAAGAGCCAAAATGGTGGATCAAGGTTTTGGTTATTTTGTGGGGGAATGATTGATGATGATTGATTGATTGTAAATTAACTTGATTTAATAATGCAAATGTGTAACTAGGTTAACTCTGAAGCTGCAAAAAACTATTATTATTTCAAATAAGTATAGAACTATAACAAAGAAAATAATGATAGAAAATCAAAGTGTACAAATAGAGGAACTTGGCATATAAATTTGAGCTCAAAATGGGTGGACAAGGGTGCTATCACCCTAGGCCTAGAAATGGAAACCTCGAGAATACAAATTCAAATCTTAGATGGTCATAGTCTATTGGTTCTTCATTTCTAAACTCAACTTGAAAACTTCGTCTTTCGATGATTAATTTTACTTTCCATAATTTCTTGACATAGAAGGATTGAATGCTTGATCTTGCAATTTGGTCTTCAATCCTTTCCCAAATCCACTTTAGATCTGTCACCTTCACATACAAGAAGAGATAAAGAGTTGTGTTGTATAGGTGTTTTCGTAACTCGACACCGTTTTGGTGTTTCCACCTCTACAACAACTATGATGATGTAAAGAGTGCTTACCCTCAGTTAGGTAGAGGAAAAATGGATAAAAGGAATGATAAATTGACAAATGTTGTAGCTTACCACATAAACCTACTTTCCTTAATAGACTAAATTCAGTGTACTCATCTCATTCAAAGAAGATTTTTTGTTTGATTTGAAGTCCTACAAGTGTTAGAACTCACAAAACAAATGAACATAAAACATGAACAAACTTACATGAAAACTTGATGCATTGCAAACATGATTCTTGACTAATTTAAATAATGTTGTAAATTCTACTTATTCTTCTCTTGACTGCATTTTATGATGCTCAATTGACCAATTAATTCCATAGCTTTTCCATTAGGATTTCAAATGGTGAACAAGACTTGTATTTATATGCATTAATTCATTTTCCCACAAAATTAATTATAAAAAACTGAAATAATATTAAATAATAATTCTTGATTTTATTTTGATTTTTTGATGACATGATCATAAAATGAGTAATTTGAGAGCATAATTAGGCCCAATTGCATAGGAGGGAGCTAAAATTAGTGTCAAGTTGTCAATGGTGACAATTTATGATGCTATAGGAAGTGTATATGATAGAAAGAGCACATCATCATATGTATCTCATTTGGTTTTGTGAGTAATTTCACGGGCTTCCAAGAAATAATGCATTATTTTGCTTTCCATAGCTAAAGCTAAATATGTAGCAACAACAAGGGAATCATGTAAAGAAATTTGGATGAGAAGAGTATTAAGAGACTTAACTCGTGAACAAAACAAACCAAATAAAATCTATTATGACATCAACTGTACAATAGCACTATCTGAAAGCTCAATTTTTGATAAGAGAAGTAAACACATTGACACAAGGTATCATTTCATTAGGGAGATAATCAATGATGGAGAGATTGTTTTGCAACATTGTAGGTCTTAAGAATAGTATGCAAATATCTTCACCAAACCATTGAGAAAATAAAGTTTTGTTCATTAAAGATAGAGTTTGGGTATCATGGATGTTAGCAATTTTGATTAAGAGGTGTTGGAATTTAATCCTAACTACCCACCTTCATTTACTCCTTTGTCCCCTTCATCCTTAGTGTCTTCATCTTGTATTCTCCATCAACTCAAGTGTGAACCTGCTAAGTTCCATACCAATTTTCTTTCTCATTCTCTATATTAAGACAACTTCTAATATGAATTAAATGCAAATCTCCTTTACTAGATATTCCCACATAGTAGCATCTAATTGTAGTTAATGTTTTGTTTTTACTCCTCCTTGTTGAGCATATAAATTGAATTTAGGTAGTATTTTGTATAATTTAATGTTGTAAGAAAGAGAGTAGATGCATATATTGTTGTAGCAATAGTCTGAACATCTAGAGAACAAAGGAGTTTGATTTTCATGTTATTTTCTCAAAAAAGGAAACAAAGCAACATATCCAAGAATGCAATCAAGTTTGTATTTTTGAAGTATATGAAATATAAATTATCTTTTTAGTTCATCTCTATTTCTATCTTTGTTACTTATTTATTTTTGTTTTTATTTCCTTTCTCTCCTCTGCCTCTTCCTTCAAGAGGCTCGAGAATTATGAGAAAAGGAGTAATATATGGATATTTACCAAATGTTGCTGAAATCCCGCAATGCTGGCCAACTCTTGAAGAAAACTATGGTTTTGAGGTTTAATGGTGACATAGACATATCCTCGGAAATCAATGATCTCCACAATACAAAATAATGGAGTAAATGTACTTGAAGGGATGTTAATATGATTTTGAGATACCTTAGAGGAGATAAAATTCTAGTAATGCATAGACTTCATGAAGACTTTGAAGCATAAATGAGTGGAACTGGTGGGAGTCACTTGGACCATATGTCATATTAGAAATTTGAGCTGAATTGGGAAAAATCCCAATAAATATGGAACCTCAACAACTTGTAAAGGTTAAAGGCTTGTGGGAGGAAACCAAATGAACAAATGATTCCACCTTCTAATGTTTTATAATCAGGCTTGCTTTCATGACTTGAAGATGGTCTTACCTTGCTTCCTTCAACCTACATGTCTCGATACATTGTTCCCATCACCTACAACTTGCAATTTCTTGAAAATTTCTAAAGTCTTTCCAAAAAAATCCATTTTTTGTCTATCTTGCAATTATAAACATCCATGAGATCACATTTCATAGTGGTATTATGCCAAAATCAATTTGAGTGACGTTTCTATGCTCCCCCATTTTACATACATGTCTACTAGAGTTGTTGCAACTACTACATTGCACAAGTTCATCTATTATTTATGCTTAGATAGATGTCCATAACTAGTTCCAAAACATCGAGGATGTTGGAAAATGTAGTAGATTCTGGCTTTCACCTACTAATTGTGATTGTGTGGTAGTTTTCTTAAAATATTTTCAATAAATCCATTTTGTACAATCAAACTATGTTTACAGTCCATGAGACCATTTTGTTGAGATTTTTTTTTTGAAAAGCCTTAGAAACTCATCAAGAGCACCATTTTGTCCATATAATTGTCCCATTCCTTGAGTTCATTTCATTTTTCCATTTTATCAAAAAAATTTATCTTTGTGCATGTTTGTTCTTCCAAATATTTTATATTTTCAATGTGATCTGTCTATGCTTCATCATTTTGTATACAATCTTAAAAAAAATTGCTTATCTTGTGTGTCAGGATCACGTAATTTGCAAGTCAAGGAGCCTAATCTTCTAGATACATTATGCGCTTCACTAGAGAATTTCGGGTCTGTTAATTTTATTTGTATTTGCAGAGGAAAATAATAAAAATATATAAGAAGGAAATGAACGTTGTGTGGATGCTACTAGTATTGCAAACAAATTCTAGCTTATACAAATGTGAGATGTGACAATACTATGACCTTGGATACCCTTTATGCGGGTTAAAACAAGAGCCTCGAGATAGATGGGATTTGTGTGGAAATTTGAAAAAAAGTGGGACAAGTGAAACCTATGGGATATATCCATATTGGGGTCAAAAATCCATAGTGACCCAAAGAGATAGAAACTTTCACAATTTGCAAATGGAGACGAAATTCCACCCTCCCTAATTATTAAATGATTTAATAATTTATGTGAAAAGGTTAATTAATAATTGATGTGAAAAAGGATGGAGTGCAGTACATTGTGCATTTAAATTTTTAATATTTTATTGTTTTAAAAGTATTTTGAAGGTCCTAAAATGAGTTAAGCTTTGTCAACCAATCAGATTGATAATAATTCATTTTAAAAATATATATTTCTTAAAAAGTTTACATCTTAACTCTATAAAAGATAAATATTTACTTTCCAAAAAAATCTTTCCATTCATTAACAAATATAGTTGTTAATGTCATGTTATTGGGATAGTTCCAACCTCATGGTAGATACTAGAAAATGAATGTTAGAATGTTACATGTTGCAGTTCTTTAAAAAAAAGACATTATCGGTGATTAGTATTAACGTCAATAAAATATCATAATTAAAATACCTTTTCATTAAGCACATATTGAGTCATTATACGAGTCAAAGAAATCAATTGACCTACGAAGTAAATTTGGGAAACCCCTCAAAAAGGCAGACTACTTCTCAAATGGCACTCTATTATTTGATTAGACAGTTGAACATACTAGACTAGTGTGTAAGTGTAGGAAGCAAATCTTGTATTAGGTACCAAACTTTTGGAAGCGTATCCCACAAGTCTATGTCATGGGACCACGCCTTCGTGCAACACCGGCTCTCTTTTCTTCACTTGCCCAAGGAGGACTAGGTGCGCCCAAGAGCCCGGACTATGCCTTGCACCAAAAACACCCAAGATCAAAACCTGCAAACATTGATTCACCAAAATACCAACTCACACAGCGGAACACAAGCTAACAATGCAACTTAGATGCAATGCAATGCAAGCATGCCAAAACATACACCAAGGGATCACATAACACAAGAGTAGGGTAAAGATAGCTTTATTGATTGCAAATGGCCCTTGGATCGGTCTACATTCAATTGCACAAAGTGCTCACTACCCTAAACTCTGCCCCCAGAGCTCAATTACAATTCCCACCCCTAGGCTTGCACCAGTTCTCCAAGCCGTGATCCCAACTCTGAGATCTCTCCAACCGGATGTAGCTCTTCACACTGATTCCAAACCCTGCGATCACCTTGACCAAACTGATCTCTGATCACTTCAGAACTACCCTGTGGTTCCTCCACTGATTCCCCACACCAAGACCCAGGTCCCCCACTTGGGAACTCCAAGTCCAACTCGCTGCACTGGCTACCAACACTCAGCTCAGAACAACTATCCCAATCTCCATGTTGCTCACTTTGCTCAACCATTGAACTCAGATCGCTTTGCCTGCTAGGGATCACCGTTAGGACTTCACATAGAGAACACAACAATAGCTTGGTACCAAAGTACTTGTATGAGGCCGAAGAATATCATATGCCTCATATATAAGCTATTTTTCTGAATCCCAACATGCTATAGGATGACACCGAGACACCGCCCGATCCCCCACATTTCGCCCTTCCTGATTCGCTTCATTTTGGCCTTGAGAACACTGTGCCCAGTTTCCCCACTCAGCTCGGCCTTAGGAAATCGCCTAAGTGTCTGCGCATGGAGAAACCAACTTCCCCAACACTTAGCACGAAACCATTCTACTCGGTTCGCTGCACACCCAGCTCGCCTACCTTGCACACCCACGCCGGAATGATCACTTGAGCTCGCCATCTTGGCTCACTCTGCACTAGATCAATTACTTGGGCTCGCCATCCTGGCTTGCCCGACAACTTGAATCTATGCCTTAGCACCCAACATCGGAATCGCACGCATCTTTGGGCTGATCCCCCTAGCTCGGATCTAGAGCTAACTCCCTAGCTCATCCCAAGGAGCCCCAATAGCCCCTAAGAGGAAAAACATCCCCTTACATCCTCCCCCACCTAATTCAGGCGATGCCCTCGACGCCGACAACACTGTCCCTGACACTGCTACGGAGGCCCACCCTACAATCCTTTCAAACTCAGAATGGAGTGATGGAGTCCTTCTCCAAGAACTCCAACACCTTGTGCTCAAACTTCCACAAGCTCTCAGCTCACTCCCAAGATTCCTTATCTCGAGCCTGGCCCTGCCAATGACTTAGGTTGGTCCCCAACTCAACCCTACTGCGCTGAGACCAACTCCTGGCCCCAGAGAATCCTTGATCCCGTGTCACAAACTACCAACACCGCACTCCTGGAGTTCCAAACTTGCTTCCGCATCACCATGAGCCCACACATTCGCTCTGATACAAACTCCTTGGTATCAGGGAAATCCATTTTCCACTACAAACATTGCTCTGATACCAACTATCATGGGGCCACACCTCCGTGCAGAACCAACTCTCTTTTCTTCACTTGCCCAAGGAGGACCAGGTGCGCCCAAGAGCCTGGACTACGCCTTGCACCAAAAACACCCGAGCTCAAAACCTGCAAACACTGATTCACCAAAATACCAACTCGCACAGCGGAATACAAGCTAATAATGCAACTTAGATACAATGCAATGCAAGCATGCCAAAACATACACCAATGGATCGCATAACACAAGAGTAGGGTAAAGATAGCTTTATTGATTGCAAATGGCCCCTAGTCCAGTCTACATTCAATTGCACAAAGTGCTCACTACCCTGAACTCTGCCCCTAGAGCTCAATTACAATTCCCACCCCTAGGCTTGCACCAGCTCTCCAAGCCGTGATCCCAACTCTGAGATCTCTCTAACTGGATGTAGCTCTTCACACTGATTCCAAACCCTGCAATCACCTTGACCAAACTGATCTCTAATCACTTCGGAACTACCCTGTGGTTTCTCCACTGATTCCCCACACCAAGACCCAGGTCCCCCACTTGGGAACTCCAAGTCCAACTCACTGCACTGGCTGCCAACACTCAGCTCAGAACAACTACCCCAATCTCCATGCTTCTCACTTTGCTCAACCACTGAACTCAAATCACTTTGCCTGCCCGGGGATCGCCGTCAGGACTTCACATAGAGAACACAACAACAATAGCTTGGTACCAAAGTACTTGTATGAGGCCAAAGAATATCATATGCCTCATATATAAGCTATTTGTCTGAATCCCAGCATGCTGTAGGATGACACCGATACACCGCGCGATCCCCCACATTTCACCCTTCCTGATTCGCTTCATTTTGGCCTTGAGAACACTGCACCCAGTTTCCCCACTCAGCTCGGCCTTAGGAAATTTCCTAAGTGTCTGCGCATGGAGAACCCAACTTCCCCAACACTTAGCATGAAACCCTTCTACTCAGTTTTCTGCACACCCAACTCGCCTACCTTGCTCGCCCACGCCAGAATGATCACTTGAGCTCGCCATCCTAGCTTGCTTTGCACTGTAACGATTACTTGGGCTCACCATCCTGGCTCGCCTAACAACTTGGATCTGTGCCGTAGCACCCAACATCAGAATCGCACGCATCTTTGGGCTGATCCCCCCAGCTCGGATCTAGAGCTAACTCCCTAGCTCGCCCCAAGGAGCCCTAGCAGCCCCTAAGAGGAAACACATCCCCTTACAATCTATTTTGGGCCATGTGCTGCTACATTCACTCCATACACACAAATTCAAGTATATGACGTGTCGTGTGCTACAACAGAGAAGTTATGAGCATCTCTGACAAGCAGCAAGTCACCGCATGTCGACCTCGAAAAAGATTAGAAATGAGAGTCGAAGCCTCCAATTAGCGTATGTGAAACGATCATTCCTCCTCATATACTTGTGCTGCCTTCTAATTTTGTAGTTCCAATCCCATATTCTTGTGGTGCATCAATCATCATGGGGTTCACAAGCTCAACCTTGTTAGTTTTCACAGTTGTCATTGGATTATTCATTTCCTGAATGCTCTCAAACCCAGATGGTAAGTTGTAGGTAATATGTTTTGATGAAAGAAGAATCTGTAATCCAGTATATGCCTAGGTGGTACGTGCAATTTTTAAACATTAATTCTACTTTCATTGCATAATTCTTAAGCATTAACTGTGGTGCTCCAAAAAATTGGACGAGCAGCTTAGGCGTAAACTGGATTACAGATTCTTCTTTCACCAAATCAAGAAGCACTGCGAGTATGCCTTCATTGGGGTCTACTAATTATTCCTACTAGTATCAGTACGTAGCCTATTTTACAAATCGGGATGTAAATAAATATTGCTATTTGATTCCCGTGACGCCCGGTACACTCTACTTGGTAAGGGGTGGCCCTGGTAAGGCCTCGCTTTTCTTATGGAGGATTTAATGATCTTCATTTGGCAAGCGTCTTTGATTTATTGATAGAGGGCATCAACAGTATCAAAGTTGACTTAAGGAATTCACTAGCTCGTTCCGTATGTTTCTACGAGATCATCTTGGCTGCTAAAAGCAATAGTTTGAGTTTGTGTCTGGCAAGAAACTCAGAGACAGAAGATGGCAATTATGTATTCATTTCTATGATTGAATTGAGGCCGCTAGTGTTGGTTTTTAGGTGGAGAACTCACTTCCAGGAGAGAAGATTTCAATATAGTCAAATTATAAACTGAGTGGGTTTTC